>PDGT01000063.1:1945336-2028318 GCA_003671415.1 Megathymus violae | reverse complement strand
TAGCACCCTATCCTTCTCTAAGGATGGGTCGCATCCGATGAAGGCTTAGAGGCCACAAGGCCAAAGCCAACTCGGGTGGTGTTTAGTGGGTAGGCCTTCGGGAGTCCCACATAACCAACGCAGCCGGCTACGCTGGTATGCTAGGAGCATTCACCACCCCCCTCCCGCGCTTTTCCGGAGGGTAGCCCACTTACCATCTCTGGGCGCAAAAAAAAAAAAGTATTGACGGTGTTCACTAACAACTACCGTACGAGACGGACGCGGCGAGTGCGAGTCGTTTAACTTAGCGATCGCAATAAAGCCGATCTATAACTTTAACTCAACATCATTTATCAATCTCTTCCAAAACTACATATTACTTAATGTACTTTACTAACTGGTACTGTACAGATAAATTATAGATAAATTATATTTTATATACAAAAACTTATGAAGAAAATAAAAATATGTGACATTAGATTAGAAGAGTAGAAATTATCCATATATTTTTTATTACAGTAAGTAAATTTGTTATGGAGATTCGGGACAGTTAATCACTGAACAGTATAATTAAACCTTGCAGATAACTTCTTATAAAAATGTGCATTATTTATATGTATAGTATCGTAATCAGTTTCAAAACTAAAATAACCAAGACTGAAAAACAACACAGGATGCAGACTACTACACAAATTTGAAATATGCTCGTTTACAAAAAGCATCAAGGAGCTTGAAGAATCTTAAAGCACCTGGATAATCACGGGTGGTGTATAACACAATATCATTGCGATGCGCACCGCGTTTACTGCACGCGTGTTACATACATATGTATATGCGCACGCGCAAGAAAGTGGTATCGGTTAAAAAGGGATGTTGAAAAGTAAGGAAGGTCACATAAAACATTTATTGTTCAATTATTCTAGAATGTTTGTGGTTCTGTTTTTGTTACAAGTATATATTTCGATAATAACATATCACCTACATAATGTACACCTGTAAGTAAGTAACAATATAAAATATATAAGATGTCAAAATAATATTTGTTTCACAGCTATTAATTACACTTATGTTAATATTGCATTTTAAATTAATTGAATTAACGAATAATTGACGATGTTTTAACCAAAATTGTGTAAATAAAAAGACATGTCCTGACCGATTGACTTTTTTATTATTGCTGAACTTAACCTCCTGATACTTGAAAAATGGAATATGGATAATATTTTTCTTTAATATCGTAGGCACTCATTAAGGAACGATTTTTTTTATATTCCACCCCAAAAGGGTTGAAAGTTAGTCTGAAGCGAGCACCCTGAAAACTTGTACTTTATAGAAACCATAAAACAATGTAATGCAAACAGGATTTATAAATATATGTCTTATGTAATGTAACTAGTACAAACGGGAAGACGAGCCACCTGATGGCAAGTGATCATGGAAATCAATTACACCAAATGCATCATCGACGCGTTATTGTCCAAAAACGAAGCGAAGAAGCCACATTATTATTACTCCTGATTATTAATTTAGTTCTGAATATAGTATTTTCTGTAAAGTAATTACATGATATTGTTTTCGTTGGAAGACAATATACATATAAATAGAGTCCAAAAAGCACACAAAAAATAGCTATGAAAATAATAAAATCACTAGAAATAGCAGCCGCGGCCACAGAATGTTTAAAAAATATTGTTATAGTTCGGTATATGTGACAACCCTAGTAAAATATATACTAACTTGCCGTTAACATAGTAAGCAGCTAGCTAGATGCAATCCTGTGGGACTTAATAAGGTGTGTCATTTGATTCTAACTGTGTCTGTTTTACGTAACCTTTACAGACGATATTTGTGTGTGTATTTGTAAGCGTTTATAACGCTGTGGGTACAGCAACAATCGTAAGCGATCGAAGACGAAAACGTGTATCGAGTATTTTTCCGGATTACTTGATGTTTACCTAGACTGAAGTTTAAGAAATAGGATTTTTACATAGAATTGTGTACAGAATTTGATCTTTTGCCGTTTCATATATGTAAGGGTATTTAAATGAGAGCAATTTTTACACCTTTATTTTATTTATCTTCACACACACAAGAACGCCATGTCATAGTGCTATGGCAATGGGTACATCAATAGAAAACTCGTTCCACAATAAGTAGGTAATGCGAAATAGTATTTAAAATAAAAAATAATTCAATTTTATTGTATAAATTATTGACTCTTACGAGTATTGGTCTAAGCTTAATCAAACGGTACACGTAATCACAACCACACACTAAAATTCCTTGTATCAACCATCGGCGCAGTCCTACACAATTAAGAGATCACAAACAACATTACAAAAACATTTTATCTGTTACATTAAGTCTTTCGCGGCAATCTAACTTATGGCCCTTTGGTCGGTAGGCAGGGTCGCTACAGAATGGAATTCCAGGGTCGTCTAGTCGTCTACAACTGAGATGGATTGAAAAATTTCGAACAGCGATGCTTAGTACTATTTAGATTTGTATGAATAAACGTTAGATTCAAGCAACAGTTCGCGTAACTTAATAATAATTATTTGAACGACATTTATACTGACATTTACAACAGCTTTACAGACGGATCATCAAGTGTTATTATATGCATTTCACTAACCTACAAATTGTCGTCATTGTAATTTAAGTACGTTGTTAAGTGATTCGTATTGCAATACACATTTTATCTTACTTGAAATAATATTTACCATTTTGATAACTTATTAGAGAACATTAAAGATTAAATAAACATTTAAATAAACATATGTTATAATTATATGTTCAAGCTATTTGAAGATCCAAATAACAATTCATGCGATATTTACAAAAGAAAGAATCGTTTTTGATTTTAGGTGCATCGTTAATACGACACGTTATTAATGAGAATGACAAAAAAACACCAACTAATAATCAACATACAATACATTAACTCCATAGCGATTTCATATAGCATTGGACATCACAAACCCACGGACAAGTTTTTGGATTTTGAACCTGGGGTCATCTGCTCTGTATAGTTTATACTACTTGCCTGCCGGAATGTCTGTTTTCCATTTTTGTTATTTTCTACACTAATGCTACGTGTAAAATTTATTTAATGTGCCGTATGCATTTTAGTAAATAGTTTTAAGAAGTTGACTAAAGTGTTATCAGTTTTAGCCGTTACCGCGCTACGTAATACTAGTAAAGTGTGTGTTCGTACGTCGGTAATGGGCCGGTGGCGTAACGCAAATGTAAATAGACCTTGGATAAGACTTTCCGGTTACTAGTTTGAGCGAGTGTCTCCAACAAGAATGTAGATAGGCTATCAAAAGGATCATCATAGCCGGGACCACTTTCTCTACGGCGTATATTTCACAAATATAGAGATATAAAATATTTTCTTGTTTAAATTGCTTACGATTAAATTTCTCGAATGTTCGTCGTGATAGTGGAATGTCATACATAACATGAAGATTTTAATTACCTACGCTTAAACATCAGTATCGAAAATGTTGCGAGATTTTTCAGTACATCAAACTATTTTATTTCAATAGACGACGGAGACCTTATGGTAACTGTTAACCCACTGGCCGTGGACAACCGTAACAATACGCGCGTCACTGAAATGTAGTCGGACAAGACAGTAGCCATGAATCCAATGAAGTTAAACTTAAATTTGCAGACACAGATCTCAAGACGATTCGGTGTCGCGGTACCAAGTGTAAAAACTCGGCGGAGGGTCGACAACACTGCGAACATGGGGGCAAGTTAACGAAAGGAGAGCCCAAAGTCGGAGCCCACGCAGAAACAAAGACGCGTACTGACCTGGTCCGGCGCGGTCGGCACCACAGCGGTCTGCGGTGGCACGGGCTGCACGGGCCGCGCGGGCTTGGCGGCCGCGCGCTGCAACGAGGCGCGCTTCACCGACACCATCAGCCACACGTCCTCCACACGCTGCGCCACCTGCACGACACCGACATGACCACTGAAAATTGCTCGTCGACCTTCGCGGTCTCTGGACTGTGCTACGTATCGAAACTAAGGTATATGTATAGCACCGCGCGTGTTCACACGCTTCGATGATAAGCTAAACTGGGCATAGACCAGAGCTGTTTTTAGTTTAACGAGAACGTGAAAATTATCAACAATTACTCACATGTCATGTGCACACATGCCCACTTGTATTCACCGTGTTGCAAGAGGTAAATAATACATTGTCTACAGAATTATTACACAAATACTTCAGGGATAACCTGTTGCTTGAATTTGTCAGAAAGCTTAATCGTAAAACTCTGTTCGATATACATATTTGGTGAGGAAACAGACCTTGAATGATCACCGAGTTCTAGTATTCACTACAGTACATTATGGAGGTGTACCAAGGACAACGTACCTGAGCCACTAGAGCCCTAGTCTCTTGTGTAGCAGACTGCATCAGCATATCCCGGAACTCTTCCGGTGCAGTGAGGCCGAAGCTCTTGGCGTCTTCTAAAAGTTTTTCCACGGCGACCAGCCCGCCCTCACCCGCCAGCAACTCCACCCCGGTCGCGCACCAATTGTTGGCCTGTATAAAAGTATCATATAATAATGATATTTATTTTTGAATAAACATTAAATTATATTTTTGAATAAACATTACCTTATATTAGCGTTCACGTATTGTTACATCATAAACAGATGGCTAAAAACTTTAAGCTTTATCCGACCACATATTAAAGGTATCGATAAAATTCTTATTCGGATGTTTTAATTGTTTAAATTACTATTTCAAAAACTTCAGTGTTTAATCATTTTCATATCAATTTTTTTTATATATCAAAGTAGCAATCTTTTGGTATTATTGCCATCGCAAAGATAGTAGATTTTTTTTATCGTTTCCAAATAGTGTATTTCCCGCCAAAATGTTTCAGCTATTGTTCCATCTTTTTTTTTAAATTCCAGTGAAACTAAATGTTAAATTATCAAAATGCCTTAATTTACAAGACATAATAACTACAGAATATAATTAATAATTGTAGAATATATATATGTATTGTAGGCTAATTATATTTTTCATATAGACTATTTCTAATTTCGACTTCAATAGGTTAAATATAATGATGTAAAATTATTTATTCTTAATTCATCCTAACCAAGAATATCATATTATGAATGTTGATTATCATTTCGTCTCGTCAGTCGTCGTTCGAATCCTATTCGTACTCGTAGTTTTTCAAAATTACAGATTATGTATCACTTACTTCGGTAAAGGAAAACATCGTGATGAAACTTGCACACCAGATATAGATCACCTAACTAACGTAAGACATCATGAAGAAAAAAAAAATGCATAATATTTTACACCGACAATAATACTGACAAAATTGGTTACCTTATCTATCCTGTCCATCAACTCTCTAGCTTTTGTCAACAGTAAGTTTCGTTTTTGTATCTTATCTATTAGTAGCGCACTCGTTCGTCTTAGTTCCTCACACTTCGATTCTATATGGTCCACTGAACTAAGGGGGTCCTTCATTAGGGTTTCTCCTATAAAAAATATTACAAAACATTCAGTCAAGAGAAAAGGGAACAAAGGTTGTAGGAAAATTGAACTTAATTTACGAGGCCGGACCGGATAGCACCAGAACGGAACGGAATAGAATATTCTTTATGGTATTGTGTAAATAAGATACTCGAAAGAACAAAACCCGGTGCTATCACTAAAATTTGGTAGTCGATAATCCGCAAATCAAAATTACACACACGCCAGTTTGGCTTTTATTACTTATTTAACCTCGAGCTTAAATAATTTTGGTACCCTGTGGCACACTCTGTTTTTCATAACCACCCCTAAAAACCGTCATTAAAAGTGTTTATTGCTTATGATATGGAAGTAACTGCATTTATAACTCTAAATTCTCACCGTCTTCTATAACAGATGATGCGGTATTAAGATCACAGTTGCATAGTTTTTCAAAGTCATTTGCTTCCAATATGAGAGAATCCACACGAATTGCAGTTTCGCCTACTTCGGTCATGTCGCACGCTGTCTTTAGATGCCCATCTAAAGTCGCCTAGTTAAAAAAAAATTAAAAATTTAAGACTATTATTGAACGAATAATATAGAATTGCTATTTTCCAGAAGGAAAAATGAAGAAATCTTAACATTTTTATTTTTAGGTTTTATTTTATGTATGTTGGGACTTTTTCTTGACTACGATTTGCAAATTAAAAACAAGTTGAAGAAAATTGCTTTTACAAATGGCTACAAGCAGAGATATCAAAAGTACTTCTGTTCCGCTTCCCAGCAAGTATAACACAAAAATTGCTTTCTTTTGCATGTAAGTGACACATACTAAATAACGTAATAATGTCATACTAATGTACTCTGTGAAGTGACGGCAAATATGATCTACAATTTTGGTTAATAGTAAACTTCGTACATGATGGTGATAGGCACTTGAATTTAGAAGACATCCTGCAAAAGGTTCAGTTCATTACTTTTTTATGAATATTATATATTCTTAGATCGGTTACTATGTAGAAGAAATGTTTAAGTTTCTATAATATAAGTAAAAACATGTCTAATACCAAGGATGATGGTTTCTTAAGAAAAAAAAAAGTTACCGTTTCTTGCGACGGCTGTTGTGAAAATTAAAAAAAAACCTACAACTACCAATAGCTAGGTTTTTTAATTACTTTTAAATTTAAACAAATAATAATTTATAACCCATAAACTTATTATATTCGCGTAGTAATATGCTGGTATTATTATATTAGCTTACTATTACTCTAGTATATTAGGTTTATATTATAAATATAGATATCACAAATACCTAATTGTCAATAATGGCTGCTGATCTTTATTACACAGACGTCCGTATGATTTTATCTTTATAGCCCTATTCTGAAATCAGTAAATGATTTCATTCATATTACACAAAGAGGTCGCTTCGCTAATATAAATCAATTAGCTTATATAATTTTAGATAATAATAATTTTTAGTTACTGGCAATTTCTTTGTCAACAAGCTGAAAAAAATTAAAAAGTAACTGACATAATGCGACATAGATTATATAATGTCAGTCAACCTTTATACGATTAAAAATATGCCGTTGACATAAGTTCTTTAAAATAACTTATATTTTGTTGTAGTTAAAAAAGCAGCAGAAAATAATTTACATTTCATAATGACTTTGGATATGATGTGCAACTTTCGAAAATGTAGGAGGCCTCTTACAAGTCAAGCCTGGGTAACTACATGTTCACACGCATTTTGCGTCGAACATGGTAAGCGAGAGTTTAAAAGAAATGCAGAAAACTCATTGACGTGTCCAGCATGTGGAACTGAACTTCGTGACAAATTCGATGTGATTCAAGCCGATCTCAAACCTTGTGAAACATTCAAATCGATAGTTTTGGCAGGTATGAAACCAGATATGATTATGGACATCGCTATGAGGGCAATGTCATTTTGGTCATATCAAGTAGAACAGGAGACTCTTTATCAAGAAAATCTAGCGAAACATTCAAGAGAAAAACTTCAGTGTTTAGAAGAAATAAACACATTAAACGTGCAAAAATTAAAAGCGGAACTAGAGACATGCAAACGTAAAATTGTTTCGCTGCAAACCGAATTCAATAAGAAAAGAAAACACGCGGAGGATTTGACAGCGCGATTTGAAGATCAAACGAGAAAAATACAAAAACTATCGTTCCAACTCGATGCACAGAAGAGGAAAGACATTCGCAATAATTTCGAAGACAATCACAGTAATCGGGAGAAATGTATGGATATATCGGATTTATTAGGCAGAAGGTCAGTTTCGGAAGCTTTCGTTTTTAAGCCAATGAAAGAAACGGACGAACCACATCGGATCTGTTCTCCCAAGACGCCAGTATTTGATTTTCGGCACAAAAATAAAAACCAAATATTTCAATTTCGACCCGTGCCCTCTTAACATTAAGGAAATGATATTAACAATGTAACTATACTATTAAGATAATTACCTGCATTTGTTTAAAATTTAATAAAAATGTCCGAAATTTCAGCCAATGATTTAATTTCGTGGAATGCTTTTGCCAGAAATTATCGAATTGTCTTTCAGTCTCTTCAAGTTGCACCAGTAATCTGCAAATAATGTTATAAAACAGGTATTTTATTGATCGCTGCAGTCGGAATGTGTCATTACATTTCAAATGAACATTTTGTGTAAGCTTGAAGTGTTGTATTATTTACTAACAACAGAGTAAAACCGTTACCTTTCTACAGCAGCCACATGGCTTATAATATTATAAGTAAGATTTGGTTTTCGCACTTGCGTCAGCAACTCTTCGCCTTGTGTTGTTGCTGATGATAGTTCACTTTTTAAAGCTTTATACCTGTAACAACATGATTCTTTGGAATCCTTAAGCATACATTGATTAATTATTTAATCGATCTATCTAATTACTAGTTAATTAATCAATCTTCATTTCACATTTTTGAAACAGTTCTGAATGATGATTATATAATATGTAGTTTCAAAACTATAACTAACTCATAATATTTAAACAACTCGTAATATTTAATTATATTATATTAACTTGAAATTTTTGGCGTCAATGGGGCGGTCTAGAATTTTCCTCCCATCCGATGCTGGCAGAACAGGGTGTCATATGAGGCGACAGAAGCCAGCCTTTTTGGTGATAAGGCTTCACGTAAGGATTATATTATCAGTATTATTATTAAGTAATTAATATTATTATTGGTATTATTATATTTCCGTGAAGCCTGCCTGGCTAGCTACCACCTTCCTGCTTGAATCAGCCGCCTAACGGCTCGTCGTGTTCCAGCTAGGGGCTTGAGAGCCCGTACTTTCTTTCATCTTTTTTTCATTTGCTGATGTCCATGGGCGAAAGTGACCACATATTATTAAGTGGCTTGTTTGTCGACTATTAACATAAAAAAAACAATCACACAATTATACATGCACTTAAAATCCAAGTGCTACGGCAGATCAAGATATTCATGAATGAAATATCTGGAACACCCGAGCATAAACATTAGTCGTATAGTTACCTGATTTGGTCGGGACACGAAGAGTGACAAAGCTATTAATAAATACTTAATACACATTAGTCTTTAGTGTTCTTAACAATATGTACGATACCTAGTTTCTTGACAGTCTAATAATTCTTTGGTTTGTGTAGGATCATTGCCCATGTCGCAGTCCACTATCTCGTGCATGAAGTCGTCGAGTTTCGTTGAGATTTCTTTCATGAGTGTTGAAAACTTCTCTAAGGACTGAAACAAGGATAGTTTTAATTTAAAACAATCTATTATTTTCATAAACTACGTCAGCAAATAAATACATTGTCAGTTTTTCATAAGGCGATCAGCTCTTTATGAAATTCCCAAAAATATCCACAATTAGTGTTTCAGTGCGCAAGAATAAATCATCATAGAAATCTTTCTATCCATATTATTATTTAAATACGAGGCTCCTAATAAATAAATCCTAATAAAACCTATCTAAAATAACTTTCTACGTCCTTGTTCTGGCAGCAGCTTGCTGCATATGAAATCCATTTGTATTAAGTTGACAATCAACATTAAATAAACATAATCATGAATTAAGACCATGGTAATATATCAAATTTTTAAATGTGTACGACAACGATACGACAATCTTATGCACGAAACTATAAATTGCTTTGCAGCAGAGCTGTTAAGAATATTATAAAAACTATAACTCAAAATATTTCATTTATAAACGTTACCAATACGTTTATGATCAGCATAATTTTGCTTCTTCTATCGTTTCAAAAACGGCGTTGCATATAATGGTTTTAAGTTCTTGGTCAAATCAGTGTCTCTCAGAACGCGATAGCCTTAAAAATGATTACATGGTTTATCATGCAGTTTTTATAACAGATATACATACATAGTGAGTGATTCACAAAGGTTTTTAGATTAAAGATAAATGGTTAAAATACCACCGCTACAAACATCCAAAAATATCTTAACATACCTTAAATATTACACTGAAAAGATTGAAAGAAATATATAGATATCGTTTTAAACGAACCATAAATAGTTCTATTGCAAACTACGACCAATGGTTATCTAGTATTATGATCATTATATTAGTATTAGATGCTGAATAGACTGGTTATTTTTAACATGCAGCGCCATTTAGCAGGATCCATAATCAGCTCAATTTTGTCAATCGATTTCCATGTTAGTTAGTGTCATTAGATCTAGCATCAATACAAAAATAGTGCTGTCAAGGACAAAATGGTATGAATAGATTAGGTATTTAAATATTTTATAACATGTACATATGAAACCTACAATGCGTTGTTGAATCCATTCTGAGTGCGAGTAATGCAGCTCACCACCCAGGTCGGGTGTCAGCTGCGACCGGTCGAAGTGCTCGTACAGCTCCTCGAGGGTGGAGCAGACCAGCACGCGGAACCGGAACTCCTCCTTGAACAGTTTGCTGCTCACTTCCGACAGGGCTTTCTGGAGGAAACTAGCCGGACGCAACACGTACACCGAATGGATAACCCCAGGAAAAAACTCCTGAAAAAAGAAGAAATGATGCGTTGGAACTGAGCAATATCGGCCAATAACACACACACACACACAATATTATTTGTTTTGGTACAATGATGGTTCACAGATATTCTGGAATCCGATAGATGGTGATGTCAGCAATCTAACTCAATTCCTTCCTAACTCAAAAATAGATAGACTATAACCCCGCTCGGTTAGTTTATATAAATTTAGTTAGAAAAAAACAAGCTACCCACATAATGAGCCACTGGTAAATTCCGATCGAGGTTTCGGTTGTAGTTTTGTTTCAGCCTAAATCAATAACTTTAGAAGTCAATCGATACATCGTGTTACATATATCTAGTATAACAAGTAACTTTACCCATGGACAAATAAACAACGCACGCGCAGATTACGACTATACCAACATTTTTATATAATTAAAAATCTTTTAGTATTTTAATAAATACACTTACAGATATCCTAAGTAATGCAGCCTTAACAGAGTTCCATCTATCCTTTCTTCGATCTATAATTATGTGAAAACCCATTTCGGCTTCTAGCAATCTGAAACATAAAAAAAATAAAAACAACAATTTAATTCTATTAAAATAATTAAAACTCCAGATACGTTAAAAAGATATTTAATTTAATTTACGGTAAAATATTTAAAAAAATCAATAGTAATACCATTGTGGAACATATAAAGTGGTTCAAGTGTAATTATGTATCATTTTATTTCTGTTCCACTCTGATAAACAAGCACGCGTTTATCATGGCTATGTTGAATTGACGCCTTGCAGTACAAACCACATTGCTAGCGAGCACCAGTGTATGTAAGCTGTTATTCGATTACACTGTCTATATGACACTGTTTTTATTGAAATTTCAAAGGAATTTCAATTGTCTTCCAGTAACTTTCAGACGTCTGTAATGGTTTCGTCACGGTATGTATACTCGATTGTTTACATTTAAACAATCTGTCTCATATTCATCATTCGGGGTCAAAATCTTTTAGAAAAGTACAGTAAAACGACAGCTTTTAGTGTTTACTGTCATGTTATTGAACTCTTTATAATTGATGAGTCTACCTAATCTAAACAAAAGCGCGTGCTTTTATCTTTTACCTCCAAATGATTACCGCTTGTATGATTCAATTATGAAAACCATTTTTAACGTGTAAATTTTTTTGTTTTTTTCATCAGAAACATATCACAAAAAAAGAACTGTAATCATAACAAAGCTGTGGCTCAATTAGCACTCATATGGATTTAACCTAGATTTCACCATGATAGTGACGCCCTATTTATTTTCATAATATTATTGAAAGCGTCAGGTACTTTTAATTCGAGATTGCCATTAACCGCTTCGTTGAACGAGTTATTTACCGATAGCAGTAAAATTGCTAAGATAAAGGTTTTGAAAGCATAACAGGATAGATAAAAAACGGATATTGAGTTAATATACTGAAAAACACAACAAACATAGTTTATACTAAAACAACCATAAATGTTGAGCTGCGATATTCTGATTTACCAAAGGCAAGATTTTTATAAAAATACTCAGGCTATGAAGGTGATTTTCTTAATTCTATGTAAATCTGTAGCTATGCCAACTCTTAAAACTATTTACCATGCGTTATATCTCTTCATCGAATGAATCGATTATGGTGTATTTCAAACAATGATTAATCTAAAAAATTTCTGAATCGACTGTTTATTATTTACATTTATTAAATAACATAAAAAATTGGAGACATAACACGTTTAAATAGACAAATCGAATTTATATAATGATTTTATTATACAATCACAAGTTAAAAACTGTCAAATATTTTGAAAATGTAGAACATAATTATGTACCTGTTGTATAAAAAAAAAGTTTCTATCTATTGGACCGTGTTATTGTATAAACCACACGGGTTTGCGTGAAGGTTTTACTAATAAATATAGTGATCCACAAAGTTTTAAGTGTATAGAATAACGATTAAATATTTATAAAATGCCTGATAAAAAAGTGAATAGACAAAAAATCCATTGTTTTTAAAACGGTAACAAGTCTGATTATAACTAGAACGCCACGATCGTTTCCCAGAGCGAAGTGATTGCAGGTTACTAGAAATCTTTAAGTGCGGGTTACTACAAATCTTTGAGTGCGGGTTACTAGAAAACAATACCGCCATTGGTGTTTCAGCGCGCGTGCTCACCGTAAAGGTTGAACTGAACGGAAGCACTAATAAATTGTCTTATTGCCTTTCTGCTTTGTGACCCAATTTCGTACACTGACCTATTCGCAATTCGTGCTCGAAAGCAATTAAGTAAATAACCTTATCTATTTCTCGTTATATAATGATGTTATATAATTGTCAATAGGCGTAAATCTGATTCGAGAAATAAACAGTTTTTCTATTTCTGAAGCATGGGCATTTCAGAATTTTATGCTTTGTTCCATATAAACGTAACAAGCGGAGGCGATGAATTCTAACCAATCCTAAGAGTTCACCCTGTACTCTCCAAGCATCATTAACACATGTAAAAAAAAAATCCGCTTGCCAGCTGGCTCTTTGACACTGTAAGAGGAGGACAAAAATATTTTACTACTGATTTTAGAAGGAAGGTGATAAGTAGACAGGTTAAAATCGGCATCAATATGCAGGAGTAGCGTACGGATTCAACTCGGTTGATTAGGGTCTATCGACATTCAAAGGAAGACCTTAACGCTATCAGGTATATTGACTCGTTAGAGCAATCACGCTCCCTTTATCAAATCACGGAAGTAAGTTTATACCTGTAAAACTTTAATATTAACAAGGACTTACGAAGGAACTGATGTAAGGTAAAGGAGCAGCCGGCGGTATTCGGAGAGAGTGAGCGCGTGAAAGTTGTTGTTGTCAGGGAAGGTAATTAGGGGGCGGTGGTCGCGCGCCAGTCCGCCGGTAGCCAGCGCGTACTGCGGCAGCAGCAATTCCCCCACACTCCGTCCTTCGTCATTGTCACTTCCGCACCCTTCGCATTCCGCTTCTGGAAATAATAAAGATAGCAGTTCAAATTATTTTTCGCATTACCATGTTCATATTAGTATTCTATAAAGTTGATTATTAGTTGTGTATTGCCTCTGTGCTTTTTCCTTTTTTTGTCCATCACCGATAGGTTGTCTGGAAGGTATTGCAGAGTAACCATAGGTTGCCATTTGTACTACGACTCTTATGAGTTGAGAGCTGATGAATTTGTTTCTTGGTGTATACAATAATGAGTATTGTCTCTTTTATACAGAGAATTATTATATTATTAAAGGAAATAAGTAAATAATTGAAGATTTAGCTCGATAAATGTTTATGCATGTAGTTTCATTTGCAGTTGATCTAAACGAATCTCATTCTTAAGGATTAGATTAAAGAATTTGTCTTTTTAAATTTAAAAAACGAAACATGCAAATCCAGCTAAATGTCACCGACATAATTATAACCCCTTGTCTAATGTCCGTCGAGCAGACACAGACAAATATGCGGACCTGAACGGAATGTTTGTGATGCTGAACACGATTCGGGAAATTGGAACACAGCAATGCAGGCACGACAATGTAGCTACAAATAAAAGTTGAACTTCGGAGCTCTATTTCACAGCTTTCCATAGGCCCATAAACTCCCAAAAACAGGGTGAGACTTTGACTCAAATATTTAACGAATTTTATTAATTACGCATCTAGTCCAAGTACCCAAAATTAAAAACAATGATTAAATCGGTATTAGTTTACACGGTAGAAAGTAGTTAACTTCGCTGCTTTCGTTTTGGTCTACTAGGATCAGTTCCCCAGATACTCCTGGTATTATAGATGTCCATAATATAACACTAGGCAATATCAGGTATATAGACCAAGTAGGTCTTATACAGGAAATGCATACCGATAACCCGCTACATGGGATTAATGTGTAATTAGTAACATATTCCTTACTTTTGTTTGGAAATTTGCAATATTTTTGCAATAGATGCTATTAGACCTTTAACGCACCACCAAAGCACTTTAATTCGGAAAATTTCAAAATGATTAATTTAAATAAAGACATTTTACAAAAAAAACTTCAGTAGCTCATTATTGAATTAGTTTATTATTAAGCACATAATAGTATCGATGAAAACCAGAAACATCAGTATAAATTGTAAAAATTAGATTTACTTTATTTTAAATGTTAAAAAAGATGAAATTAAAATTGTCAAAGTAAAGCCTTCTCCAGCTAACTGAATGAAATTTTACCAATGTACATATGTCCATGTTGTCGAGGGCCTCTTGGCATCTGTAATCTGCGTAACGAGGTGACATTTTCAACGCTTTTACTCGTTTTATTTTACCATTAAACAGTTTTGCATTCACTTTCGCCTTTGCTAAAAGAGAAACTTTTATTTTTCACCTCTTTGATAGAAAAATTTTCTTTTGCTTCTTTATATAAAGCAAATTACACCAATTTAACTTGTTGATTCAAATTGATCCGATCTTCATATCCGGATAAGAAAACACAAATCGCATGTTTTACTTCCATTAATCAATACTAACATAATTCACGACGTGCGCAGAACCAATAGGTCGGGATTAGATTCCAATCGCGTATTAATGCCTCGGCACAAAAATGTGCTAGAACATTGTTACGATTAACCTAAATGGAAATCTTATTACTGGAGATCGCCTTTCGGAATAGGTAATAAGGTTATCAGGGCCTTTCCTTACCATTTGCTGAATTTGCAACATTATTTTCTATTAAATTAATTGCATTATCCCAAATGTGATAGGATTTAGTAAGTTTACGCTTTTTTGTTCGAATTCAATCATTTATATACATTTAACATGTACACTGGATGCCTGTGTCCTATATTCATCCGGAATATTGTACCTTTCAAACTACGAATAAATAATAAGTCGGGAAGTCTAGCTCAGAATAAAATTCACACAAAAAGTAGCCCTAATTGAATCCAAAACGACGTACAATTCAAAATATGAATCACATACGAGGATACAAATAGACATGCTTGGTGATTGGTTTCAATTCAGAACGAAAGTAGGGATTGGTTCGCGCGCGTGCTGCAATCTCGCCTATGACAGCTGAATCATAGCGGCGTGGTCGATGTTATGCAATAAGTGTACCGGACCAAGTCAATAATAATACTATATTATTGTATTTTAAAAATATTTTTTTAATACATTTTTCCAAAAAGTAGACTTTTCTGTGTGTTTAGCTTGCGGAAAGTTTTTCTTTTCCCCACTATTTCTTTTGGTTTTCCTTCTGCATATACTTAACTTCCAAATGCATGAAGGTTTTTAATCAAAAATTTTGTTGTACAAAATTCTTCTTTGAAATGGTTATTTCACAGCGTAAATAAAATAAATAACGTAATTAAAATTATTTTTAATTTAGATAAATTGTTGTCATTGAATTGGCTGTATGCATAGAATCGGCAGATTTTCTGAATGTGTGTAGTCAAACTAAGATTATTGTCGAGATACACCCATCCAAGACTAAACCGTCGGTGAAGGCGCAAGGCTGTGAAGCGAACTTATTAAGTCTGACGTTTAAAAACAAAACCGTCGAACATTATAGGAGTGACAAATCCTAAGTCAACTTTAACTATCTGCCGATTTCCCATAATAGTCGTTTGACATTTGTTCGCATTAACTTTTATACCAAACTTATTAGACCACTCAGCTAAATCTTTCAGGTAATTATTAATATTATTAATGGCGTTATTAATTAATGATACTTCGGATTGTGAATAAATTTGTAACTCATCTGCAAAATAAAATGCAATGTAAAAATGGTAAGAGCAGCCAAGTAAGTAAGATAAAGAATTGCTGAAGATTGAAAACAACAGAGGAGAGAGAATTCCGCCTTGTGGTACACCAGATGTCACATTATACCAGTCAGAAATATTATGATCAAGACGAACTGCTTGCTGATGACCACCAAGGTACGAGGAAAACCAGTTTAGTGAGGTAGTGGAAAAGTTAAGGATCTGAAGTACAGCGAGGACAATTTTGTGATCAACCATATTAAAAGCGTTGGAAAAGTCAATGAGAACGAATACAGTGACCAGTCTATTTTCCTTACCAGTGCGAATATCTTCAGTTATCTTAAGAAGGGCTGTAGTGGTACTGTGACCAGGACGAAACCCAGACTAAAACTGGGAAAGATATTATTATTTGTCGTACAATACTCTGAGCATTCAAATGACAAACAATGTAAGTTTTAATAGAGCCACGAAAAGCAGTATTAAGTAGGTTACCTAAATAGTCAGGATCACAAAAAGAATGTTCGGTAGAACTAAAAAGAGATTGAAAGTCTAGAACGGAATGAAAAGAGTCATCATCAGACATTCCTAAATATATAATATGATAAACAATATGATATAAATATATTTATAAATAAAAATATACGCAATACTACACTAGTAGGAATTTAATAATAAACCGACTATCCCACCGATTTTCTGGCAGAAAATACTACAAAACTGTTATAGAATAGTTTCTAAGTAGGTACATAAAATATAATATAAAATTATTATTTACAAAAAAGAAATTACAAAGAAATAAAAAGTAAAATAAAAGAAAATGGTTTCCTTACATATATGAATCAACCAGGAATCTTAATAATATTACACAAAGAAATGATACGCAATGTAGAACTATTACGAAGAGAACACCAAGAGTTGATTCAATAGTAAATAGACTACCAAGTCTACAGACAGAAAAATATAAAATTACTAACAACCTCAAACCCTTGTGGACATTGCATAATAAACTTGTGAATGAGCCGAAAAGGTAATATCTAAGGTCATTCAGATTAACAAAAAACATGACAACATTACTACGAACTGTCTCTGTAACTATAGCTACAAAGGTAGTCAAAATCTATCAATATCCATAATGTGTTACTTATGTTGTAAAATAGCTTAACAATAAATAATGTATAAATAAAATAACAAAAGGCGTTTTGAACTTCAATGTCAATTCTTTAGGTGTATTTAGTTGTTCTTAATGTTTAGAAGCATTGTAATGTCCCATTCAAGTCATTCAGCCCCAGTCAAGTAATGAACGCGCCTAAATTAATGTCGCAACAACAATGTGACAATCGAATGCCGACCATTTTTGCGGTTCAACTATCTATCAACCTGTTCACTAAATTATGTCCCCATAGTAGTAACTACTGGTCTTTTCAATAAATACCTTATTATATTTATTTTTATATTATATATATTATTATTAATGTACCTATATATCTAAATACAAATACGTAATGAAAGTAGCTCGGTAGCAAAATTTGCAAGATAACATTGATTTTTACTTAAATATACAGCTACATTTGTGAAAGGTCAGACGAAAATAGAATACTTGGATATTTTGGGGTTAAGGGCGATCAGTGTGAGAGCTCTTAGCTGTTCATGGTCAACGTTTCGACCCCGAAAACATAAAAACTTGACGTGGCTACATGCTGCCGCACTTTCGAAGAAAGTAAATGGTGAGAAAAGTTAAAATTTTAGAATCTCACATATCCTGGTGGCCTTAATAACCAGGCATCTTCTGGTGGACCCTCTGGAGCTTAAATGAAATCATTACGTAGATGTTTTATCGCTAAAAGTGATCTCTTCCAGACAACCTTTTGGTAGAATAGAATAGAAATAATAGAAAAAGGGCTTAAACAACAAAAAGAACAAAACATAAAATATTGACAATCCTAATACATAAATAATAGTTATAAATTATATATTACATATACATTATAATATTAAGAAGGAACTTATTGAATTAGATAAATATACATATTTATGATAAATGGTATACTAAGGTATACGTATACGGTATATACTATTTAGATCGTAGACTCAAACCAGCCGCATAAATGTGTCGACAGTTGTGGCACATCGAATGGTTAAGGGAACAGTATTCCATAAGTGTGTCACGGGGAACGAATTATGGTAATATGAACTGAAATAAGTAGTTAATAATTTTTTTTATACGAATGAGACGCTCATTCGTTTCACTTAAAAAATTGAAGCGCCCCATTCAGGCGGGCTAGGTCCAAAGTTACGCAGTAAAGAGCAGAAAGGATATGAATATTCCGCCGAAAACGAATTGGGAAGCACTTGAGTCTAGTGCGGTTATCAGATATGTGGTTATATTTCCTAATCCAAATGTGAATCGAATGCACAAATTCTGAAGACGCCTATGGTTATAATTTGCCTCTCTGTTAAATCCAGATAGCAAATATCAGTGTAGTTAAATATAGGAAAAGTATGCTAAACTTAAGATCAACGTAAGCAAAAAACTACGAAGTGTACGTTATGACCTGATGGCTGCAAACATTTTATGCCTAGCTTCATTTATATGTGGTACCAATGTCAAACAGCTGGCCATGATAATGCCGAGATTTCTCACTTGACGACTGTACGGTATTTGAGTACCATCAAATATAGAGGTAGATAATTGGTTCCAATTCATCTAATAAACTATCCTTGAACCAACAGGTATAATAACTTGAGTTTTTACAGGAACAGTTATTAATCGGCGCCAATTCAAAATAGAAGACAGATCATAATTACCTGATTTCAATATATTCGGCTGATCAGCTAATACGAAGTGTCTATAACTTGGAGATCTTCCGCATGTGATATGGAGATGCTTCATTTCAACGTACAGAGTAAATGAAAAAGAAATATCATAAATAATTGAAGCAAAAAAATGACGACAATAAATGTATTTACAAATGACCTAAATGATTAACTATTCTTGAATTTTAATTAAATTAAAACAAACACGTAACGAGTTACATGTTTCTACGTAAAAGTAAATGATATAATCCATTAATATTTTAATCAGTTTTCCAATAATTAATGACTGACCTATTATGTAATTAAATAAACGTATTTATAAATCAATGCGGTGCATGCGTGACGTCTACCGTTACAGCTGTAAGCAGTTCATTGGCACGAGGTGGTGATGCAACGTCATCCAACATGGGTCTTGATTTCTGCGTACCCCATTCACGTAATCATCCTTATTAAAAACGTTACATTTCACATATATACAAGTTAAAATACATGTCTTTTCATCAATAGCTAGGGCGAAATGTACAATGTGTGCACTTAAACGATAATAATTTTAAATCATAACAACTTATAAACATTTCACTGCATGGATCGATCGGATCTTTGATTAAGAGACCTTACAAATATTCCACAGATTATCATGATTATTGTAGCAACCTGAAGCATATGGTTTGGTAGACTTGAGAACATACATACATTTGTACGTAGAGAACTCACACGCGTACTAGCCAAGATATCTTTTTTCACTGGATTGAGTTGCAATCAATGTATATATATATATATATTAATGTATAATTAATCTATACTATTAATAAATAAAATTGGAGTGTCTGTTTGTAATATTAAAATAACCGCTTTTTACTACATGCATATGAATGTATATACGTTATATATACCAAAATAACATTTTTTACAATTTTTATCTGTCTGTCTGTTTGTTCCGGCTAATCTCTGAATTTCTGGACTGATTTTGACGGTACTTTCACTGGCAGGTAGCTAATGTAATAACGAGTAACTTAGGCTACTGTTATTTGTACTAAATAACTTTTTTGTTAAATTCCACGCGGACGAAGTCGCGGGCACAGCTAGTGTATAATATATTAATAGGTTTTTATAAGTTAGTGCATTTAACATCTTTGACTGCATCCACTTTCCATCAGGTTTCATTGTTATCAAGCATTAAGTATTATATGTATGTATGTAAAAAAATAACAAATAAACACAAATTATAAATACATCGTACCGTATTGGTAGCGTAACCATTTATATGTTTAATCATCCATTATATGGAGTCTGTTCTATGCACCTGTCGTAACTCCTCACCCGAGGGCCGGCGGTCGGGCGTGCGCCGGTGGGCCGTGGGTCCGCATAATTACACACCCTGATGTAGTTATACTAGTCTACCCCGTCCTTGAATACTTAAGTATCGTTGGCATGTTCATAATAAATTATAACACGCCTAACTTGTTCACTTCATGATTTTTAACAATTTTTCCGCCGTGGTATCCAGAGGAAATATGAATATTTTCCTATATTTCCTATACATATAATTTTCTATTACGTATCTGTGTAGATACTGGTATGGGTATATATGACATCGCAAAAAGATAAATATGTTTAACTAAATCAGTTAATACTTACCTTAAATAATTACTATGTTTTGTGAAAAAAATTACATAAACCATGTAATTACGTTAATATCGCCGAATGATAGCGGCGGGATCATCAGTCATCGAGTTTATAGTTTAATTTTAATTATTATACTATCGCATGTTTCTATGGTGTTTACTAACTTCTTAAATCTTTATGTATTTTGGATTTTTCATAAAATTTTAGAGTAACACATTCATTGCGTGCGAGTTTATCTCGCGTGGAACAAAACTTGTGTAAATCAATGTAAATAAAAACATTAAATCAATTTTAATGATGCAGAACCATGCGTCATCTAAATGATAAACTTATTGGATGAGCAACAGGATGCATATCACGAATACAATTGAAACGAATAAAAATAAACGTGGGAATTGATGTTATGGAGTGTGGAACACCAAAAATCAATTAAGTGACAGTTTGTAGGCTTGTGTTAAAAGCAATGTCGTGTTGATAGCTTTCCAAATCTACATGTCAGTAATTCGGTCATTATATAAATTGCACCTTTCTGATTGCGTTTGAAAATCTTTTGTTATTAGTAGAACTACGAAATAATTGAAGAAAAAAAAAACTAAATTATATTACTATTCATTAAAGTATGTAAATTTATACGTTGTGCCGTTTGTCGAGAGTCGAGATTTCACTTTTGTTGGTAGTTAATAAATAGTTTTGTGTATTTATTGTTAAACTTAGAACTAATTTTTTTTTTATCAATCCAGTGTAAATATGAGCTTGCAACACTTCAAATACAAATAATTTTTCGCTCAATTTAGGTACATGACGTGCCGTAATTATTAAGTCCGCTAAATCCTACCCATGGCCGTGCAAAATGTTAATAACTTCAATCGTAGCCTTTTTAGTTTACATTGACCTTATTTGTCGCATACAATTTACTTTAATTTTTAATAAACCTACAAATAAACGAGGCATAATTCAATCCCTTCATTGCAACTCGTTAACTGAAACTCAATTAGGTAGGTATATAAATTATATATTATTAATTTTATCACAATATCCTTCAATATAATGTGATAACGCTGCCGGAAAGAATCAATGTGTAAAGTCTACACGGTGTAAGCAATTTTTCCTATAACAAAGGTACCAAAGGAAGCACGATATAAAACAGATTAGAATAGAAAATACAATATGCCACCACCACCATTAGCAACATAACATAAAATAAGAAACAAAGGAAAACCATAAATTCTTATACTGTGGCGTTGTTAAAACCTTAAACGTAGAATATGTAAAAGTAGGTACTCATATTCAAATTCAAAATCATTTAATAATATAGGTATTCTGTAAATAAATTTATGAACGTCATTTTTTGCTGCTATCACCGTTTCAAAAAGGTGTTTTAACAATGAGGAGAAGAAATGGCGAAAGCAACTCCTCAGCACATCTTTTAAACAACACATGGTAATTACAAAAGTTTAAACTTGTGCGGAACTGCTTTCGACACTATTACTTCCAGGCATTCTTGTCATTAATGTATTCATCTATACTACAATATCCTTTGCCTATAAGTTGTATTTTAATGTGTACTCGGCTGACGAGGCTATGGCGAACGGTTTAAGCAATTGTAATCTCGGTGATACTTGAGCGGAATAGTAGAGTTTTTGGATTGCTTTGATAGCCATCCTCATTCTCAAACAACCGTGAAATGTTTTTATATGTTCCGGTTGGAGTATCAGAGAGCCGTATTAA
Organism: Megathymus violae; assembly: GCA_003671415.1. Classification (NCBI taxonomy): domain Eukaryota; kingdom Metazoa; phylum Arthropoda; class Insecta; order Lepidoptera; family Hesperiidae; genus Megathymus; species Megathymus violae. Next base: position 2,005,877 of record PDGT01000063.1, on the reverse strand, counting down.
ACGATGTTTAGTGTTACGGATATGCCTGAGCAGTACTGGCCAAAGGAAGTAAAATCAGAAAAAAAAACTATTACTATACTGATTTCTTTCTTGATCGAAAATTAAATATTATTAAATATGATATTTAAAGTTCGTATGGGCATTCTAGAAGCTTCTAGGAGAAGAATTTGAAAAACTGTTTAGGAGTAGAACCCGCTAAAATATGGCATGATAAAAAGTACCTATTGAGAAAATCAATAACTACGAATGAGTAATTTTAATACAATTGGGGATCTGTTAATACTGACTTACAATTGATATTTTTTTCTTTTTTATTAATACGATTTGTATGTATTATATCAATACGATATTTCATAAATCACATTTTAATTTTTTTTACGTTTTGTTCGAATACATGAATTGCATTCACATACCAATAAATTATCTCTAGAGTACCAATACTTTTAGTACCAATACTTTGAATACCAATACTTTTAGTACCAATCTCGCAATTGAAAGGAAAATTTGACGTACATTTAATGTATGCTGTGTTGTTAACAACTTTATTACAACTAGTGTTTGCCTACTGCCCGAAATTAGACCCCAATCATTCAATAACGTTCTGTTTCTTTTTTTAAATTGATAACACTATAGCTCGGCAATAGCTATGAAATAAAAGAAAAATAAAGAAAATCGGCTAACAGAGGGAAAAAGAGGTACAAAGGTTTCTTACTTATTAAGATAGATAAATTATTCGTCACATTCTCACATTATCCTTAAAAGATAACTTTAGTTTAATTAAAGTTTAGAACCTACGAAATAATGTAATTGCCAAGTTGCAGTATAATGAAGAAGGAAAGAATGACAGCTAGTTAAATTAGTAATTAGGTGTTTTACAAATTAAAACTCCGTAAATGTATACGTGGTAAAGTTGTACGTTAAACTCTACTTTGGTAGAAACGAAATTAATAACTGTGGGGCGTGTACCACGCAGTAACTGTTACAGTAAACGTACAACGATCTTTTATATGGAACATGAATTATTTATTGTATTACTAATTTAGTTTTATATAGTATCAAAATATATATGTGTCACATTCATAGCTTTTTTAGTTTTATTAAGATTGAAGTTTGAAGTTTATTTTAGAAATTTGCATGAGATTAGCGTCATTTGAATTTTCTGGCTGGCATACGCACAGTGTCAGTATTAAGAACATTACGGGCGAGTTAACAGAACTGTCAATGTCAAATGCGATCGTGACAGGTGTGACGCACTACTGAATCACGCGGAAATTACTACATCTAAATGATATTGCAATGACATCTAACATGCACGGTTACGTGCGGTAAGATGTAAGTTCCAACAATTATTTCCGTGGTTACTCTCTTCACAGAATTAAGTTTATTTCAGACTGATGATCATATTAGATGTGTTAGCAATATTAATAGCCCAAATAGGAGCCCGCATAACGAGTAAGCCTTATTTAATCTCGAACGAGAGTCGAGCCCGTAGCTGCTACACAATTTCCACTTCGATGATAAAGATGTCTGATTATATAAATGTTCCTACATCAATATTCATGCTGTGGGAATTTAACAATATATTGGATATATTCAAATATATAAAAACTTCAGAAATACTGTTTTAAAACTGTCAAACTAAGCTACTACACTCAACGTATAGTAGCAACGGATAGTAAACGAGTACTTATCGAGAAAACTTTCCGTTACATCTATTTCGAGCTCGAGGGTAATTTGCGAGTTATTCAAAGAGGAACAGATTCATGTTTCCATGAGCTCAGCAACATCTTTTTTGATGAGTGCGATACATGTTTTAATATAGATTTAAAGTTTAAACGTCTCATTCAAGTATTTTACAACGTTTTCTCTACGTGAGTAACGTATGCTATATTTGTAATTGATATGTGCTTAGTTTTATAAGTTAATATAGTACGTACATACTGTTGTTAAAATTTATTATCGCTTATTAGTGCTCAATACAACTACTATAAAATTTATGTCCAGTTTGGTTTTATGTTCGTACATCGTGTGCATTAAGTATCATAAACATGTGCTTGATTAGAATTTAGATCTCAGAACCAGAGGCTGTGTATGAACCCACAATGTATTTGATAGATATATAAGTAAGGTTGGGGTGCAAACGGTTCAATACACCCGTGAGTGAGCCCATGTCAACTTCCCCTGCTCGTGGTGCACCCTACTGAACAACGGGCAAGGTTACGGCGAACGGTCCCTCCTGTTGGAGGTCGGAAGGCTCTGTTTATTCCCGCCGGTACTTGCACGGTGTTGGACTATTTTACCCGGCTGGCTAACTGCCACCCTCCTAAAACCAACCGTGAAATGTTTCATAAGTGTTTCGGTGGCATTGTTGGAGAAACAGTAATATTCCGCTTCAGTTTTGAACGGTAACGTGACGGTGATGCTTTTGGTGTTCCTGATGTCCTTGTGCGACGGTGAACAAGGTGCAACAGGTGTCTCGTCTGCTCATCGTCATTAAAAAGAAGATGTAGAAATACAAGGAATGCGTCCTAGAGTCCGAGTTCTGGAACCAAACTCATATCCATATTAACACCTTTAATATATTTTGAATTTCTTTTTAAAACTTCACGCATGTTTTATGTTAAACAGCTGAAAAGTGAAGGGGATAGTAAAGCCATTATATTTATTATATGTATTAGTATTTAGCAGCTGGAACGTGAAGGGGATTTTAAAGTCATTTGAATGTCTTTACGATTCATTGTCATTCTAAATGAAACTTACAAACCGATATGTCACGTAACAAGACATTTTATAGCGATATTAACATACTTTTGCAGTTTTCACACATCATTAAGTATAAAGAAATTCTATCTAGAGCATTGCCTTCGCAAACCGGTGACAAACGCTTGTGTTTTTGCTACAATTTATTCGTTTTTCTATTTCGTTCGCCGCGGTCGGGGCGAGGAGATTTCTCTTGATTTATGATTTGTGTTTTAGATGATAGAGGTGAGTGTACGTGAGAATTGTTGTATCATCATTGATTTACATAAGATTAATATACTTTGCTTGCCCGCGGCGGTGTTCCCGCCGTCTTACAATGCAGAAGTCTTCAAGAGGAGAGTGAATATGCTTTTATAAGTTAGCGAGTTCAACATATTACACTTATCACCATTTTCTATCAGGTGGGAATGTTGTCAAGCATCATCCTAATGTAAAAAAAAATAATTTGTTCGTGCAAGAAAAGTATATTTTGTTATTTATCTATATACCCTGATCCGGTAGATGATCCTGTAACATACTTATGTCTATTCATTCACACACAATTTGTTTCTAACTCGAGGACGTCACCTAGCAGATCCTAATAGATCTTATTGTTTCAACAGTCGTCCAGAAGTTACAAAATTAAAGTAGAGGCATTGGTTATGGCATAAAAATTGCCATAATTGAAACAATAATCTACTTGTGTATCTGTGGAGAGATTTTTATGTAACTTTTACATACTTTAACAAACCTTTCAAAAACAACATTTCACACAACCGTGCTAACAGAAGAATATATCAAGTTTAAAAACTAGATAATATACTGCAAACTTAGAAGATGATTAGAAGATGAACGACAGATTTTAGATCATTGAAGTCAGCACGATGGAAAAGGGCGCCAAGTTTTACATAATTCCGACGTAAACTTTTTTCGATGCCCGCAAAGCAGTAAAAGTCGACTTGTGGTTTTTTTTCCAAGCAACGGAGAAATGAAATGCTGAGGAGATAAACGCCGCAATTATAACTGTTGGGGAAATTCAATGCTTCTTGCTTTATTTTTAACAGTATATTTTTGCTGACGGAGTTAACTGCAAACTAATATATCTGCTTAAAATCTAACTAAATAATAGTTGTTATCGAGTGATTAGTGCATCTGATTATGTAATCGTTGAGTACACGATTATTTAATTATTTGACACCCAAGGGATTGACCTATTCCTGAGTCCAAGTTTAATTTTCTTTTGCTCGAAGTGATGTAAACTCAGCGCGTGTCAAAAACGTCCATGGGCGGCGGTGACATATCACCAGGTTGCTCATTTACGCATCTGTTAGTTTTTTCGGTTACTAATACATAAACATTATATAAAATATAAAATGATACGTTAATTTCACAAAAGGAATAGAAAAAAAAGGCGTCTCATGATAGGATGAAACAAACTAAAGCGTTTTGCAACTGTGTCAAACACGTGCGCGTCAAGAACGTACAATGTAAACGAAACGAGCGTCAAGAATCTATGTAGATGTTATCAATGGTTATTGTTGAATACTATAAATGACACACACACATTAATCTACATTTTGTTAGGACAAAATAAAAACAGAGTGGATAGAACTTGATGCTAAATGATGAAACACATTAAAACCCGGCCAGAATTACCGAATATTTTATGATAACGGAATGATTGTAGTGAGTGATTCCTAATTTATATTATCGATTGAGGATTATACCTTCTATTCGAAGCGATTCATCTGATCCTCACACAATACATTGGATACGACATTCTTCTACACAACAAAGAATGTATCAAATGGATTTGTGATACTCCTAGAGCAAATATAACCTGAATTTAATTATATAAAATGTTTCTTACATTTTAGAGCTACGAGAAGACGTAGGGAGGGTCTAATGGGTCGTGTAATCGCTGATCTGCGTTTGGCCGGTTCACTGAAATTTAACTAACATTCTCTTCTAATGAAGCTAATGTAAACAATGTGTTATAACGAGTGCGGCATATTCAACTACCTTGAAGAAGAGGCAGGAAAACACATGGACAAGCCTGAAAACTTTTTTATTATTTTAATTTTTAGGCTACCTAACCTGTTATAAATAAAAAAATAATTTAGTGCTACCTGCAATTAATCTTCTGTGCGTAACAAATATCATTGTGTTAACATAGTAACAATAACCTCTATCAATGAAGTCGTTCAGAACAAAACGATGTTTAAATACACAAAAACAATAGTTTATATTCATTATCTGTCTTTCTTTGTTGTTATTGCATCTGGTACCCCAAAGTTACCTTAGCCCTTAGACGCGTTTTAAGAAGCCCGATATATCGGTAACTAATTACACCACTGGCCACAAAATAATTTGGGATTGATTTAAAATTACAACGGCTCTACACTTCATCACATCAGGTACATCTTCTAATGAATTCTTATTTTAAATTACAGTGTTTGTATACAAGTTGTTGCCCGCCCGCTTCGCTGAATAATCATATCATAAATAAATCAATAAATGTTTTTTAAAAGAATGTTGACGAATTACGTAATCAATCTTTGCGCGATGGTTCAGCGCAAAACAAGAGCGGCCATAAAAACCAGGTACCGGTAAGAACTACACATACGAAAATAATACGCGACTCTCGCCCTTATGAATTTTGCAAAAGGGCAAATACCATGCATATCATGAACTTATGCAAGTTGACTTTGGAACGCCCTCTCTGATGACATAAGAAAATACGTACCAAACGAACCTTCAAAACAAAAGTCACTGATCACTTTCTCAAGCAACGGATATATATGTATATCTTTTATTGGATTTCGTCTAACACCGCCGTCGACTTATTCTGCTCTCTTAAAAGACACAAATAATATCAGAACAGATAACAGAACTTAATATCAGACACAAAAGCGAAGAGTACTCTACGAATCGAAATATCTGCGATCAAATAGTGCGAGTGCGACTGTTTATTGATGTTTAAGTACAATAAACTCTCTGAGAAACTACTTGGGTATTTCCGAACACGTAACAATATTCAAGTTAATAATTAAAACATTACAAAGAAAAAAACCAGAAAGATTTTTTTTATCAATCCTTCTCAGCCTCGACGGTTATTCTTTCCAGATTGGTATGGTCAAAACCGCGAATGTCGAAAGGGAAGATGTCATCGTCAAGCTGTACACAAATCCCACAAAAAGCATGTTGCAATGGGATGTTGTCCCTACACATTCATATAATAACATAAAATGTTTATATATGTGTGCTTCTGATATTCTAATTTTTACCAAGATCAGTAAATACGTTTTTGAGTTATAGAAGGATCGATACACAGACAGACAAAAAATTCTAAAATGGTAGAATTTTGGGTCAGTGAGACACGAAACAAATATTTATCAGACAGACAGAAAATACAGATTTATACAGTAGTGTAGCTGTAATTGAAAGATTTCTAAAATCGTGTAGATCACAAGTACTGTGTAATGGTAAAATTGTATGATGGCGTTTACTTTTGGTTATCTCAATTATTGCACAGATAATTCGTTACGTCGATTTTAACAAGACTTTGTGATCGCACAGCGACGAATTCTATCTAAGAATAATACGTAAGCAGTGTGTGAGCCAAACGAATGCATAATATTTATTAACGAAGCGACAAAATGTGTATCATACGAGTAGGCTTAATACATAAATTTGATATTGCATTCTTTCTTAGTGAGAACAAGGCGAGCGTTCATTATTAATTGGGAGTTATTTTAAATAACAGCTTCAATAAGAGAAATAATATTGAACTGAAATTTCTTTAGGGGCCGTTTTGAAAGTGCCTTTTTTATACGACGTGAATAATTGTTTGTTATAATAGTCTTATACACTTCATTACATGATATCCTTTCGTTTGCATAATCTGGTAAATTTTGTTATTAATTGCACAGACGTGAATTTAAGTCGTGATAAAATGATTATTATAATATGTTAATAATTATAATATTATTATGATAATTATAAGGTATATAATAAAATATATTTTCACAATGGGATATTTATTGTTATATTAGTTTTTAGGAACAAGCTTAGAATAGTCAAGCGGAACTTCATTAAAACTCGAAATCTAGTCTGTAAATTGTATGTCGCGGGTAAGTAGCGTTTAGGTAATTTTTAAAGATCTTTCGTAGTTTCATCCTAGCCTTTTAGCTGCCACGAAAACAAGAAAATCCAATATTACCTAAAATAAGGTTATGTTATACACATTTTTTGTACACAAATTCATTCCAAAGGTTTATAAATAGTTATTTGCATATATTAAACCAGACTTTAGCGTATACTATTATTGTTTTTTCGCGTCGATACTTCAGTTCATGCCCATAAGAGTTAAATTCGAAAATGATTAATTAAGTATTAGTCTTAAAATCAATTATCTCCGTGATAAAATTTATGTCTATGCTTTTAGCGGTTTTTATACAAACTTTAACAAGTTTTAGAACCTTTTAAAATGCCTGTTGCAAAAAACTCGTAGATAAGTGGAAAAGAAGTTCCGTCGAAAACACTTCATGTATAATTCATGTTGAACCCGTAGATGTTTTCATACAATCAATTTTTCAAAAATCCGTAATAATTGTTCGATTGAATTTAAAAAGAACCTCCTTGTAAAATATCAGAACCCTAAAATCAGCAGTTTGGACACTGTCTAAGATATAAATGTATATATAAAAGTATTTTCTTTATCCTTATAAAAAAACAATGTAGCATTTATGTGATTCATCGACAACATCAATTTCTCACTTTTTGAAATAATCACACAACCGAAGTACTGAACGATCGATCGGACGCCGCTAACGTCTGTGACTTAGGCACAGCGTAATATAGGGGGTTACATATTCGTTTACGAGTAATTAAATATGTAGATATTTGACCATAGTGTTATATTATCTAGGTTGCAATTTACAAAGTGAAATAAGTATTGCTAAGTACAACAATCTGTATTGTAACGCCTACAGTATCATTGGACCGGTTTCCACAGCGCTATGTAACCGATACTTCGCAAATTCAGGACGTCGCACTGGTCCACGCTGTAGCGGTCGGGAAGGATATACTTATTACAATATAACTTTGCACATAAATAGTGGGATGCAGTATCATGATAATGGGGATCTAGTAACAAGATCCAAGTTGACCTGGTTTAAATAACACTTGAAGAATTGTCACCGGACAATAATTGTGCAGACACATTTACTACATAGATTATATTGTATTTTAAAAAAATGTATCGAAAGTATTTACTTTTTTGTAACAATTTCAACAATTAATTAATCAACAAAATACCACACTGACGGTATCCTTACAATACACATTAGTGAGCAAATGCAACAAAGACTGTCGTTTGTACGTTTATAAGACTATCAAGAAAGCTTCGAGTGCCTGGCAAATAAATACAGAATAAAAAATACCTGAAATACGGCAAACAATTCGGAAACTAACGCACAGTTGTAACAATATACACTCAAAACACTCGCCTAGTCTCTGAATCCCAACGGAGAACAAGTAAAACTTCATGTGTGTGAACGCAACGCGACACGTCTCCAAGCACATAGTAACGTGCGCGCGCGCAACGCTCGCGATCTTTGCGCCTTCTGAAGACGACCGACGACGTCGCGACACCGTCACTCCGGTGTTGCGGGGGTTGTCACAAGTAAAAGTAAAACAACACCTTAAAAAATATATTGAATGTAAGTGTGTCAGACACATTTTACGAACACAGAACGACTTATCAGTTTTAAATATAAATTTCAAGTTTTTATTAAATCACATAAATCATAGTACTCGTAACCGTGTTTAAACTGTAGATATATTTAAAATACACAAATGAACATGGTGTTTGCGGTGACTGTGACGACGTTACTGTGTCTGTCCGGACTTTATTGTAATCGTCTCGTAATAGTAATAATTTCTGTTACCCATTGTTATTCATGAAAAGATATTTTCTCCCCTCTGCTTCGTAACTGATGCTTGGGAATGGGCTTCTACAATGTTAAAATTCTATATTTAAAATGTAACGATGCCGAATCGGTCAGTTAGATATATTTTTTGCATTACGTACATAAAATATCTATTTTATTTTGTTGTCTATCCGTCAGTCTGTCCATTACAGTACGATGCGGAAACCAGTTGGCATACAAATCATAACTAACATTATACTATATGGATAATTTTATCCCGGGAAATGGATCTGTCTATGCGGAAAACCAAATATAAATAAGGAAATTATTGGTTTCGTAAATATTTTTTTGAGTTTTTAGTAGCTATTGAAATAAATAAGTTGTTCATAGAACAAGAAAAATTGGCCCTAGATGTTTTAAATGATGTAACAGTTATTTCGTGTGCGGGTACTGTATGTCCACATAATAATATTCTCGAAACGAAGCAAGGGTCATCTATTTAGTGATACAATAAGATAAACAGTTTAATTTCTACCCAAATCGACAACCCTGAATAAAAGGTACAATAAACGTTGGAGCGTTAAATAGTGAGTTTAATTAACGGGAGCTACTGCCATGCCGGTGTTTGGGCGTAGCGCGCGAAAAGTACGCGTCTTCAACTCTAACTCGCATTATTTAACGTGCTTTACAACCGGAGAGATGTTCAAATGTAATTATTTATTCTATACGTTTACAATATAAAGCCTGAGGTTTAGATACAATAATGATAAGGATTAATGACAATTACAAAACTTACCCGGAGGAAACTTTTATCTGTCACATAAAACGTCTGGCCCGGATTCCGATTATTGATGTCTAATTTTTTTTTTATTTAAGCCCTTGCCACCTACAGTATCGGGATGGATAACTATAAATATTTCTTTTGTCTTTGTGCAGAGTGTGTGTTAGTGGTATTATTATTATAGTATAATTTTGAGGTCCAGAAGACTAGACACGACACGTGTTCATCTTTCAGAGATCATGCGTTTTACGCGCAATCAAGTAAATGTAAGAAGTTTTTGGGAAAGATTTCATCCGTATGAAAAAGTCACAATCTGACAATTACGGCACAAACAATTACAGACAAAAAAAAATATTTCGTATTAATTTATAAAAACGCCAGCAAAGCACGTAATTTTATTGATTATAATCAAGTTACCGTGGAATCTGAAGCACCGCATCCTCCGGCGCACGCGGCAGCATGCGCGCGCGCCTGTCACACTCACATCACTGACACTGACACTAGAGGTGTCACCTTCCAACATTCTATACCAGCGAGGTTACAAAAATATTTCAGCAAAAATCGATAGCCCTCGAGAAAACAAATGAAATTTCATTACCAAATATGTTAATCTGTCGAAAATTCTTCATAGTTTTGAAGCCAAACTTACACAATATTGTGTACATCGGTTGAATATCGATTTAACAGAAAATAAATAACTACAATTAGTATTTTAAGAACAATTTACTGATGTACTATTGCGAATGGCACAAAATATATTAAACAAAATGAAATTAAAGCGACTACAATACAGGTAAGTGACATCTCTACTAGTTTCAATGAGGGATTAATACTCGCTGTCCTAGAACCTTGACACACGTCTAACAGTATACACCTCCGCTATTCGACGACCACTATTCTATCCACACAACATTCCTATAGTATTGTGATAAGGTTCAAAATACAACTATGATATTGAACACTGCGCGTTGAAACGCAACTGATTCTCTGGAATATGAAACTGTTTATGAAAGAAAATGTTATCGTTAATTCCGATACTCGATGAGATAAACCGTTGATCTCGGCAAGCTAACTGATAGGATGTAATGTTTATCTATTTCCTAGAGCAAGAGATATTAAAAGTACTATAAAATTAAATTTTATGTCAGTTTCTACATCTGCTTTTGCCAACCTTGCTTGAATTTTCAAATTCACTGAAATTTGTAACCTGTTTACACGTACCCTACGTAACCTACGTAACCTAAGACGTACCTTTGGAGGCAGCCAATATTTAATTTATTGAAATAAAAAATAATTTATTGAAATAAACTTGTGAATTACGTGAAGTATTATTAGTAGTAATATAAAGGTTGAGTAGTTATGTATATTAAGTATTTACGACGCTAAAAGTTGACAGAGTCAGGCCTATATTACCGGACATGGTTGGGTGACCTACATTCTCTTTTAAAATGTAGAAGTACCTACCGGGCATGAAGTACGGACTTAATGAAATGGAAACCGGGAAAGTATGTGGAACAATCGTGAAAAAACGACCACAATAGCTAAGCTTTTTAAAAATGTGATAAGATTCATATTAACATATTTTATTTCAGCCTTGAGACTGTTTTATCTTTTTTACTTCGCATGTAAATCAGCGCCAATTAATGAGCATTTTTAAGAAATTATTTACAAAATTTACATATATACAAAAAAGAAACACAAAAATAGAAAATGAAAAACACTCATCATCCTCCTGCCCTTAACCCAATTTTATTTGGGGTCGGCGCAGCATGTATTTTTCTTCCATACTTCTCTATCAGCCGTCATCTCACTAGTAACTTCCATTCTAGCCATATCATCCTTCACACAATCCATCCATCGCTTCTTTGGCCTTCCTCTACCTCTATAGCCATCTACGTTCATACTTAATACCTTCCGTACAACATACTCTTCATTCCTCCGCATAACATGACCATACCGTGATAGCCGGTTTCCGCGTAGCTTTTCGGTTACCGGTGCAACTTTCATACTTCCTCTTATGTACTCATTCCTTACTCTATCCATTCGCGTTATAACACACATCCCTCTTAACATTCTCATCTCAGCTGCATGCAGTTGTCTTTCATACATCCCTTTTATGGCCCAACATTCTGATCCGTACAAGACAGCAGACCATGGTCTTGTAGATCTTAAATTTAAGGGGAATACGGGGGTCGCAAATTGTCCCCGTAACCTGCCGCCATTTCATCCATCCTACATTAATTCTGTGCGTAACTGTCCGATCTATTTCGCCATCACATTGTACAAGTGAACTGAGATACCGAAAGTCGGAGCAAACTGGAAGAAGCGCACTGTCGAGCGCTATGGCTTCAGGACTGGAGAGACCGCCGAAATCGCAGAACATCTACTCTGTCTTGGTTCTGCTCATTTTCAGGCCAACATTCTCCAGTTTCTGTTGCCAATCCTCCAATCTGCTCTGAATCTCAGGTCTTCTCCAACCAGAACAATGTCCTCAGCATATAACATGCACCAGGGTGCCTCCTCCTGTATGTCCGACGTCAGAGCATCCATTATCAACAGGAAGAGGTAAGGACTCAAAGCCGACCCTTGGTGCAAGCCTACTGCCACATTGAACTGGTTGGAGTTGCCAGCAGGCGATCGGACATATGTACAAGCATGCCTGTACATTGCACGAATTAACTCCACATACTTCCCAGGCACCCCTTTCTTCTTCATGGCCCACCACAGTACTTCCCGAGGTACCCTATCATACGCTTTCTCAATATCAATGAACACCATGTGCAGGTTCTTATGAGCACGTCTGTATTTCTCGCACAATTGGCGTAGTGCAAAGGTGGCGTCCATTGTCCCTCGACCTGGCATAAACCCAAACTGATTTTGGGTAATCTCACTCTCTTCTCGCAATCTTTTCTCTATCACCTTTTCCTACACTTTCATACTATGTGACATGAGCTTTATCCCTCTGTAGTTGTTACAATTCTGTACATTCCCTTTATTCTTGAAGATGGGCACTAGCGAACTAGTGCACCAATCTTGTGGGATTACTTCTTCTTGTAACAGCTTATTGAAGAATAAAGTCAGCCACTTACATCCGTCACCTTTTAATACCTTCCATGCTTCAACTGCTATATCATCTGGGCCCATGGCTTTTCCATTTTTCATTCCTCCAACTGCTTTCATTACCTCATCCATGCTAATTTCTCTTACCAAGCCCTTATTTACTTGTGCCTCTTGAAGCATACCATTCCAGTCATTCTCTTCATTCATAAGTTTTTCAAAATAAACCTTCCATCGTTCTTTTATTTCCTCATCCTTGCACAAAATCTTGCCTGAGCCATCTTTCACACATTTAATGTGAGTTATATCCGTAGGGCTCTTGTTACCATCAACGTGTTAGCGTTTTTAGAGCCGAATGGTCTCGCATGTGACGATGGCAAACGGCCCAAATTTAGAAAATGAAAAACACTACCAAAAAGAAATTGCAGCATCTTTGTCTTTGGGCAAGGTTCCCAAAATGCTTGCAGAATTCCCTCTTTGAATGGCTATACTGATTCTTTGAGCGTAATGCATGCCAGCTCTCGGGTCACCAGTGACGTCGACCAAACGATAAGAAATGTGTTTATAAAATTCCCAAACATTTGGAACCCATGGCTCCAAAGTTTCAACACCAAAAGCCATAAATATATAGTTATCCAATAAACCAACATATTTACGACCCTTGATGTTTTCAGCGGCAGTTGCTTCCGCCCCCGCGCCATAAGAGATGCCTGGAGGTAAGAAGGTGCCAGTGTGTCAACACAGGTTGCATCCCACACTAACATCCTATCTCCCCTCGATGGAATTAACGTCATACCATTGGGCCGTTTGCCATCGTCACATGCGAGACCATTCGGCTCTAAAAACGCTGGCACGTTGATGGTAACAAGAGCCCTACGGATAACGTTATCAATACTCGCATGACGCGATAAGCGACCAGCACTGCGCTGGCAAGGGAGACCATGGTGTCCTAAAGCGTCGACGTCGGCACCACAATGACAGCGATGGTGCTCTACAATCTTTACTTACAGACGCAAACGGGTACAGATAGACAAAGATTATCTATCAGAGTACCAATATTTCCCGAGGGATAAGACTGTAGCCAAAATCCCGACTCCCGGTACAGCTAGGAGACGAACCCTATCTGCAATGTCATAGGCAGAATCAAGGAGTTTGTTTCGCTCGAGTATGAAGAGTGGCTCGTCCCAAAGTTTTTGCAAATTTGGATGTACAGGTAATTTTAGACTTGGTCCAGCCCGTAACCAAGCATCTTTAGCTTCGTCCATAAAAATTACATTTGGCCCATCAAAAACTCCAGACATATTAAAAGTTAAATTTTGTGTTTTATTTACTGAAGATAAAAATGCTGGTAGCGCAACACTAGATATTTTTCTTATTCCTAAGCCCCCATGCGTTACAGGTAAAGAGGCCTGGGTCCAAGCTCGTTCAATCATACGGCAATTTAATACCAAAGAAACAGTTTTATGAATTATGTCATCCAACTTTAAACAGAGGTCATTAAATTTCCAAAGACTAGTATTTCTCAAAAGATATATGAATTTATGGACAAACAAACAAAAACGAATAATAAAAAGGGCCATGTGTGAATTAATTTTGAGTAAACGATCTGAAGTTTCATTGTAATTATGAATATGATTTTGGATAAAATAAGGGACTGATTCCGGGAATATTGGCGACCCTAGGAGTTGTAAAGAAAATTGTCTAAAATTTTGATATTAGGTGCAAAAGTTTTAAATTTCTCAATTATATCATTTTGCTGATTTAACGTTTTAGAGTCTGAAACATAAAGTTCACATTTTGAAAAGTTTACTTCCAGACCAGTTTCACCTAATTTACTCAGTAATTATTGAAAATCTCTGAATACTGATTCTATGTCACCTCGTAGGGTACCGTCATCTGTTTAGATGGTATTTTTTGGATCGTTCGATTTAGATGATTGGTATTTACCAAGCGTTAAATTGTGAATTTAAACTTGGTATAATTGAATGAATTGCTAAATTAAAAATTATTGGACCAAGGGGATCACCTTGCTCACAACCTACAGATGAATCAAATTTAGGTTTGTTTGTATACTAATTTTAACGGGTTACTTTAACATTGTCAAAAAAAAGGATAGATGGATGGAGTAGCCTGTTTTATTTGATTCAGTAAAGTAATCCTGTCAAACGAATTAAACGCGTTTTTTATATCTAACTTCAAAAGCATGTCTCCTCTATTATACAATAAAAATGTTCTAGCTGCGTGGGCAGTAGCCTCACAGTCACCTTGGCTTTCTAAAACCTAACTGATTTGGTGATAACTTTTCAGAAATAAATGGTTTAATATATTTACAGCAGATTTTGGAAGCCAGGCGACGAAAGGCGCCACTCATAGCGATTGGTTTGATTTCACCATTCTTCTTTTGTAAAGCACATATGTTTGCGCCATGTTACTTAATGTTGCATGTTACTTTTTTTTAACAAAGAACTCAAATAGAGTAAATAGTCAAAGAAACAAAGAGAAATTTCACAATATATTTTAAAGTAATACTAAATTAACTATTATTTACTAATGAACCTTATTGACATCAAAACTATAGTAATATCGTAAAAAATACAGAATTTATTGCAATATATATGTAAGTTTACATACTTATACTATTGTAGCCGCCATTAATTTGTCAATTAATTACAATATTATTATTATTAATAAAAACAAAATAGAAATTAATAAAAAATATTAATTATTTAGACAATTAATTTAGCATTTAATCCAGTTTTTGTTTAATTTAAATATAGCCAGCCTCCTTGTTCTATGAAATGTGGAATGAGATAGGATAAGAATATTTAATATTAAACATTATAAATATTATGAAATTATATTATTAAATATTAAATAATTTAATAAACTATTAAAGCGCAATCAAATATCCCTATTTACTCACAGTAATAATACATCAATAATTTTTTTACTAAAAATACTTCGTCCAAATCGACACGACGTCCATCGTCTAGAATTTTCCGACTTTCATCAAGAGAGAAACTTTAACGATTCGTCCATTGAATGGAAAACCACTAGCTGTACTCGTACACTAGTAGCTTGCAAATGACTACAAAACATGTTTATTGGTCATGTTGGTTTATTCTCGACAAATTATACGTGTCATATATCTACAATCGTACCATGATCGTACTGCGACAGAAACTGTGAACATAAAACGGAAAATGATGCTTTTAATGTTACTTTATTTACGTATAACTATTTCACCAATATTAGATACTTGAAAACATTTTAAGACTCGAAGTTTTAAGCATAACCTAAACTGAGTGTAAAAATATGTGCAGTCAAGGAGAAAAGTAAATATAGGAAATTACGTTTGACCTTCGCTCCTGTAAACATCACTCAGCACGTTATTCTAGTAGTCAAATCGTCACTCAATTAAGTATAATATGACATAAAATTTTTCCTATATATCACATAAAGGTTAGGTAAGGAATATGAAGATTAACGGAATGAATTACACAAATTCGTAAGTGAATCTTCTTAAATAAACATGTTATTCTGAATAGTGATTCTCGAATCTCGTGTACCAAAATTACCAATGAATCCGCAGTTTTATTTGTGAGATAACAGTAACAAACAGAGAACTAGCTGGTATTAAATAAACGAACCGCCTTGGCTGAAATATTTCAGTGCAACATGATTTTGATGACAGTTGTTCAGACAAGCGAAGTATGTTACATATGTGACCTCGACAACGGGCGTTCATTGTTACCTTGCCCTTGGCTCTTGCATGAACCAAACAAGAAAAACAAATAATACATGAAATTCTCAATGCGATGTGTATTTAAATTGCGATTACTTGATTATTATAAAATCGTCTCGACTTAGCTATCTCTCTCTTTATGTTTGTTTGTGTGTGTGAGCGCTTGTGCGTGTGTGACAAAATCATACTGCTAAAGTTCGTCCACAGATCCCTGACAAAACTGACATGTTGTTATATCAAATTAAGAAATAATGATGCCAGTTAATTTTTAAGACTTAAAAATGAGTAGGTTATATGCTCAAATGTACGTAATGCCTTAAATAATAACAGAATATAGTGCAATGTGCCAGGTTGAACCTAGCGTATCTACCATCTATCTTTTTGGTTTGGCACCGACTCGGACGTTTCAATATGTAGTGCATAATAATATTTTATTTAAATTTATTTTATTCTGTTAGTACAGTTTTTTAAAGGCTTCATTATTTACTTTTGTTTTTTAATAAAGATCGGCTGAGTGAATGAGAGTGAATTACCGCAATCAAAAAGGAGGAGTTTCTATGATCGAATATATGTATTGTTTTTTTACTTAATGATTTAGACGAAGAGTAAATAAAAAAAAGTTAATTATAACGTTTTAATTATAACCAATCCATATAAAACACATGCTCAAAAATCTCCAAATTTAGTATCACCCAGGTAATGTTAATTTAGATTGTTTTTTGAGGAGGGATTGTAATATTCGTCTTAAACACTCATCACACGTACTATAATTTCGGCATAGAACTTTTCGATATGGCTGACACACGGCTGGTTCTGCCGTAAAAAAACAAACCTCAATTCTTGTATTTCTGTGAAAGAGATGCGTTCTGTTAGTCTCAGTCTTCATGAATGACAGCATACATACATATGTGAACGATATAGGATCATATTTCTATTTTCAGTTGAATTCAAATGGGCTGCAGTAACATTTAACTCGAACGTTCCTGCTTTCCAAGACATATTTAACTCTCGGATTGTTATCGTCAAGTAGCAGTCGTTTCTTTTGGCTGATCAACCTGATTTTGAAGAAATAAATATATAAACTGTTGCGTCAGAATACATACTCGTATAATATACTTAATATTATGTTCGCATAAAATACTTTGATAGTTTTCTTAAGAGTGATGTTCGCAAAATTAATACTAAAAATAAACTGTAGGTACCTGACTGTATCAAATTCAGACTTAGCGAAAGTGGTGGCTTTCTCATGTAAAAATTATAAATAAAAATCTTTAGTAACGCCGGACGTTCCATAGTGTAAATTAAAAATCATGTCGAAGGCTATCTTAAGAAAAAAGGTTATTACAAACTAGATTATTACTTTAAAGACTGTTTGAACATGAGTTTCATTTAAACGTGATTAGCAGTAAGTCCTTTTTTGTAACTGTGAGTAGAAAAAATAACCCCTTGGGAGTTTAATGTTTCTTCTTTTTCCGAGATCACACACGTTCGGGATTTGTCAAAGCGATGTCGTAGTTCGACTTTAGAAAGGTGTTTGTAAAATCTAACTACGAATAAATTTTGTTTTAGCCTCCGGGCGAGTTGAGCTTTC
This sequence comes from Megathymus violae, assembly GCA_003671415.1. Taxonomy (NCBI): domain Eukaryota; kingdom Metazoa; phylum Arthropoda; class Insecta; order Lepidoptera; family Hesperiidae; genus Megathymus; species Megathymus violae. Next base: position 1,988,031 of record PDGT01000063.1, on the reverse strand, counting down.
AACACTGGGTTGGTTGCTGAGCAACTCCCTCGAGGCATTATCAGTTGTGAGACTGTAGGAAAGCTTTATCACTGTAATTTGAGCATGTATGATGTAACAATACATTGTATAGTATGATTATCATCGAGTATGTATGTAATAATACATTAAAAATATGGTATGATTATGATATTTAATTTTAAGTTGTGATTATTATTCGAATATTCGTATGTCAATAACGACAAAGTGTAAGAACTGCGCTTATATTATTTGAACAACTGTATATCATCTGCAAGCTACACTTACAAAAATAAATATTTTTAATGAATTTTGTATAAACGGCAGATTGATGATGATTTATTGTTCTAGGATATTCCTGTTGTTTTGGATCGCATATAAAGGTAGGTAACTAAACTGTGGGCAGAACAAAAATCCTATTATTTAACGGTGCATAACATACTCACAATCATCCAAGAAAATAACTCCATATTCGTGACTGCCATGTGATTTAAGCATGCCACCTTCTGCCGTGGAATCTGTAGCCCTGAATGACTCGTTAATGATTCAGTCACATAAAACCTATTTTCTTCTTATCAATACAAGAGACCTTGAGACTGAAACGTGATATACGTTTTTGCTGTTACTTATGTTTTTTTTTACTTATGTGATTTAAAAGGCTTGTGATATAGTTTCTAGTTCTGACACACATTCGTCATATTGATACTTTGAAATATTAATTGAATCGTTTGATTGCAAGATTTTGTATGGAACGTACTAAACTGCGTATACTTATCGAGTGTTGCATGTGTAAATTCTGTTGAAACTCGACAGATAAACACTATTTATCATTAGATGGCCTATAGTTGAATAGCCTGGGATGGAATGTCAATTTGAATGTTGCTTTTATATACCTAAATACAAACGGGGAACGTGATTATTGCGTACAAAAATAGTCACCGCACCTTAACCAATTGTTGCTCGTATTTATGAGGCGATTTATAATTTTTTCACGTTAACCTTACTCGTGAATCGTTCTGTCTGTTGATTAAAAACGCATAAAATGTTTAAGAGGAATTTGATGTTATCACGTTCAGACAAATAACAAATCTATCAAAATCAAATCAATTCAAGTATACTGTCCTAAATCATACTGTCAGCTTTACTTGCGCAACATTTGCTTCAATTTATTAAAAACTTTCACACACTTGCACCATCGCATTAGGACTCGATTTTGCGGGTGGCATTGGCGTACACAAATATTAGATCACAAACACCCATGACCGGCCGGGAATTGCGCCCAGAAACCAAAGCTCGGCAAGCAGGGTACTAACTGATTTATGCAGTCGTCATTATTGCCGGTCTATTGCAGAGCACCGGTCTCTTCCGGTCATTGAGATAGACTAAAGCATCCTCCCTCACCTCTCCATTTCAGATTGATCGAGGATTAGTAGCAAACCTAAGTATCAAAATTTCTTGTGATCCCAAGCCCAAAGCTTATTGATTGCTATCTAGCGATAACATTTCAAAGCACAGAAACATTAAACAAAACTGTTATTAGCGACCATTGCCTTGGCTGGCACACGCGCTCACGCTGAGTGCTCAAGAACACAGACAGGTATTAACTGTTTTTAAATAACTTGTTTTTCTTTTAGGTTGAAGAGTGATAATCATAGAAAAAATATAATTATTTGGAATTTATAGTTTTAAACTTTTTAATTATAAGTACCTACTCACGATTTTTGTACCTTATATCGATAATTCGATTCAATACATGGATCGTGGTCACGACGACTCGCCGTGGTCAATCAAAATGCTTATATGATATTCGTTTAAGTGCATACATAACTTTTGGTTAAAATGTATAAAATAGTAATACAGTTCATATTTTAGGTAATAAAGTTGTCAAGTATTGTTAAAAAAACATTTGTCACATGAAATATTTCTTAAAAAACGATACTGCCACGACCTATGAATGGACGATCTTTACTATACTCATAGTATACATTGCCGTGACTAAATCATTCTATTTACAGACCACAAATAATACAGATACTGTGTTCAAGTTATCAATATAGCGCAAAACTATGCTATCAATGACACTCGGCACAATAGGAAGATAACAACTAGTTGGCAGGCTTTGTTAGCGTCACAGGCCGCTAAATAAGATAGGACACGCATCACAGCCAATCAAGTAACGATGAACCTTTTTACTTGAGGGTATAAAGCAGATGCGTGACCTAATTTTTGTTCCCAGGGAAGAAGTAAATGATCTACGGGACACCCTTACCATTTCATTATTCTTTCATAGTAACAGTGGTAATGGCGAATAGACGAAGTGTGTGACAGTAAGTGGGCAATGCCGACTATGTATGTACATCTGCTACACTAGATACTTCACCGACACTTGCTGATCAAGAAAAAAGGGCTAAAAAATCCCGCTTCTTAGCTTTTAGATCCGAAACACGTTATAGTATTTTAATAGTAATGGATTCGTAGATCAAGGAATAACCAATATCGATAAAGGAAAAAAAAAAAACTTTTTTACTTATTTCTACACTCTTTTCTTTAACGTGTCGATATAAGAACTTTTATGAAATAGAAGCATATCAATATTACTATTTTATTTGTACTAAACTAAAGGTATGCTGCAAGTATAACATCTCCATCTTTATTTTTATACTATTCATATAATCCTTTAATGTTCACAGATTTTAATTTCATTTTTATTTATGTAAAATATATTTGATAGGCTAAGGAACAATAGTTCATTCAACTTATCAAAAAACTATCCTTAAAATTTAGATATCTTTGCACGAGCAATAATGTTTTTGTTACACATTTGTAACGGCTATGTTTATCAATGGTGAGAATGGTATTACAAAGTCTTTTTGTTCAGATTCATACTAATGTCTTTATTACTAGACTTTGGTCTCCCGCTGTGATTCTAATAATACCTACGCCACGAAACGTGTTTCATTTTAACACGTTACGTACATAAGTAAACAATACACCAATTATAGTATTGAGTCTATTCTGTATTTTTTCTGTAATTATGAACTCAAGAAAAAATAAAAATATTTGGCTACCAAGATAACGATATATATATATATATATATATGTTGATGTATTGATTCCAAATAATATTTACGTCACGACACGTGTTACATCGTTAACATCTTACGTACACATGCAATAAAATCTATTTTATATTTTTTAATAGTCAAGAAACTACTGCATGGCTATTGTCAACAACAAATTAAAATCCTCTCCCAAGCTGTATACTTGTAGTGAAAGTAACCTGCATTTAAGGCCCTTTGTATGTCTAACAGATGATTCTTTATACTACCAATTTACCTTTATTATATGAATGGTAATGGCATTCCACAGTGTGTATTTATGAAAACGTCAGCCTTAAAGCATGCTTCTATTATGGAAAAGTGCGATACTTATAAAATGGACGATAAAATATTTAAAATATTTTACCCATAGTGGTGTATAAACACCAGCAACAGTAAAATTTTCGATAGGCTATTAATTCCACGTAATTTTATGTTTCATCACCTGTGACTTTTAGTTCATCTGTCACTGTCTAAAAGATATATAAATATATGTATCGTAATAATCTCGATTCAAACAATAACAGAAAAACACTACCTCTTCCGAAAATAATTTCCAACTTGTTTGGCACTTCGAAACGTATTTTCATATCACTGATGTTATTAATAAGTAAACAAATAAAATTCGCTCTTAGAATAGCAGCATTTCAAATTTCAAACGAACATTGACGCTCTGACTGCTGACCCGATGGCGCGAATCGGATGTTCGTCGGTGACAACGGAGCGCGAACTGAGCACTGACGGGCAGGCGGGCGGCAATGGCGCTATGGCGGGCTAGCGGCGACCTTCCGCACTGGGATGGCTGGCTCCCGCCGCGCCGGCCTATATCTTTACTTTACGAGGCCCCCAACAAATGTATTAGCATGTAATGTAATCTGCATATGACAAAATTAACGCACCTATTAAATTTATTGTGTTAAAACGTCACAGTTTATTTACTTGTCCTGTTACGAATTACTTAATATTGATAATAACCATAATAATTTGCAAATATATGGCGTGCGTGTATGATACGGCATATCGATCCTGTCATTATTAATTGGAGTGTTTCAAACATGAATAAATCGCAATATTAACTATCAGTTCCAAACCCACAGATATAAATAAAATAAATTCTTTAACCAAAATTTACGCGATAAAATTTCTTTAAACAATGTGTGAACAAGTGTAAGAAACGTCGTTAAATTTTAGGAGAAACCACAAGAAAATTTAATCAAGACATGTTCAGCGTGCAGTCAAAACACATCAGATCTATTTATGGGAGACTTGCAATTTAGACTCCTCCGTAATGTTTTAACTTTCGTCTTGGAAATGCATAATGAAAATAATTATTCATTTATGTAACATATGCATAAATTGACTAAAAATGATGCAAATTAATGTTCTTATATATGAAAGCCCGAGTACAGTAAGACAATTTAATATACTACTTTTATGTCAAGTTAATGAAACAGTACGATTACACAATGTCTTTTAATTTATCATTAGTAAATAGACTTCGAGAGAAGCGAAAATGGGTTTAAATCCGTTCAGCAATTGTTCATGCGTCATTTGCGTCAAGAACGTTCCAGAGAAAAATAAGGTTGTTGCCTTTTCTCATTCAGCAATCAATTTCGTGTCGACCCAGTTATAAAGATTATGCAAAGTGAAATTCACCTTCTCGTAAATAAAAGAATGTCAAATCGTTGAAGCTTTATTAATCTATGTATATGTTAAGTTGTGAGCACACAGTGAAATAATTAAAAATCTCATACCACTAGAAATTGGGACATTTTGCTACAGTGAATAAGATTGGAAGAGTATCTACTCAATATTATATACCCAACAAAACCTTAAAATAATCAAAATAAATCTTCCGATTATCATTACTCTCAAATTTACAAAAACACTTTTGAAACCAATGTACATGATGTAAAATCATAATAAGCATTCAGATCGCAAAGATGCTCGGCATGACACCCAACCCAATAAAGAAATAGCCGCGAGGGCCGCGACTGATATATACCAATATATTGCACTAATTGAAATTCATGGTAGAACAGTAAATATTTATTGTTTTCTATTGACAATGGGCAAGACTATCCATAATGTGACGTGCTTACAAAATATTTAGTTTCTGCATATCAAATTCCTTCCTGCTATTCAATGGCCGTTAACGAAAATGCACGGCAAGACGGGCGGTCTTTAGGGATTTCAGGGTCTCCGTTTACTGTGGAGAAGCCAAATAAACGCGCTGAAATAGTACTATCGGCTATTCGTTAAGCAAACATTTCTGTACGAGGGGTAATCGGAGTACGCATTCTTATCTAAGTTCTTGTTTAAGTCTTAAAGGGTTTGTCCAGCCATGTCAAACAAAGTTCATGGGTATTAATTATGTACTCAAAGTGCGTACATTATAAACAAATGTTACACGTTAAAGTTTCGAACTAGTATTTGTTTACTTGTACTTATGAGAGTGACGGAAAATTTGCTCACGAATGCATATTATATTTATTCTCCTTAAATTTACTTTGTAACACATATAACACGTAAAGCCGGTTCTTCCAAGACTGCTTACGTTACATGCTGCAGTGAAGGCCTCCATCAGGGGATGTTATGCAGCTCCGTAACCGTAACTATCGAATATCCGAAATAAAAGTATATTCGAAACTGTAACCGAATCCGAAAAAAGTTTCAAATAACATCGGATACGAGCTGTCTAATTGAAACACGTTATGACAAGTTTTCGCTGTGTGCCAGTTTTTATTATTTATTTTTTAAGGATTTTTTCCATTATTATAATATAAAATAATACCTAGACAGAAAATCAAAATATTACCTTGTAAATACAGTATATATTTTGTTTACCAGTCCAAAATCATCTAATATCCATAAATGAAATTATCCGAAACAATCGGATAATCCTAGCCCCGGATCTAGGGGGGGGCAAGCCGGGGCCCATGCCCCGGGCGGCAAGTTCAGAGGGCGCCAAATTCATACTTTACAGACGCATAGACAACTTATCATTTACTTAACTTTGACCACAAAATAAATAATACTACGAGTACAGAAATTTCACTCAACATTGCTGAGTCAGCAAGCTCATATAAATAAATAACTACTCTCGCAGTGTGACGATAAATTCATCATTGTCATGGCCGTATTGGGGCGGCATAAAATACTCCCCCCAATCCCATGCTGCAAAACAGAGTGGCGTAAGAAGGGACAAGCCAGCCTGCTTGGTGGTATGGCTTCGCGAAAAGATTATATTATCAGTATTATTACTAAGTAATTAATATTATTACTGGTATTATTATCTTGCCGTGAAGCCTGGCTGGCTAGCTACCTTGCTCTTGCTTGAGTCAGCCGCCAAACGACTGCCCGTGTTCTGGCTGAGTGCTTGAGAGACAGTTTTATTTTTCTTACCACCTTCTCATTTCCTGGCCGACAACGCATGTGCTACTAATGGTTTTGCTGAAGTCCATGGGCGACAGTGACCACTCACCATTAGGTGACTCGTCTGCTCGTTTGTCGGCTATTAACATAAAAATAAAATAAAGACGAACTAAAGCGCCGACGACGACCAGTTTTCCAGCGTGCCCGCTCGCTTGCGGGATGGGTGCGTGGAATTTTCGGGTCTCAAGAGTCACCTTTTTACCCGGGCTGAAACTCGGGAGAACAAGTGTCTCCCAGTGGAGTGGAGGACCCCGCCGTTGGGTAGGCATCCTAAAATCCGTTAACCCTGCCAAGTTCGTAGTCAGACGTCCCCCAGATGGACGGGGGACTAGTCCGACTGTAAGAGCTCCCGCAGAAGCGGGCACCCCTTCGGCGGTTTTGCATAGAGGAGTGCGATCCCCCTGAATGCCATGTGTGGTCCATTGTCGGCTCAGTCAAACATCGACCTTGCCAACTGGACCACATAGTCTTCGGTTGACTGTACTCGGAGGTCGCACGCTATGATGTCGTTGCGTACATAACGACCCGCCTCTACGGTAGCTCGCATGACTCTGTATTGCATATGATGCAGCAGCTTTCGCTGCCATCGCTTTCGTTTTGCTCGGAGAGGTAAATGAGATGTAATCACCGGTCGGAGTAAAGCTTGTGCGGCACGCACCACTTCTTAGACGTGGCAGCAGTGATGCGCCTTCCGCATCGAGCTGTCGATGGTACAGCCCAAGTACTTAACGGCAGGTTACCATACCGCCTCTCGTCCACGAAAGCGTAGCGGCAGCGGCGTTTTCCGTTGCTTGGAAAACAAGATGGGGGTCTTATCGACGTTGACGGCTATCATCAATTTTTCTAATCAAGGCGGCAGCAGGTCCAGCAGGCGTTGCATCCTACTGGCAGCGAAATCGGCACGGCGGGACGAAAGAAATAACGCGCTCTTATCGGCGAACAACGTGAGCACTGCGTCTCGTTCCCACACTTGTAGGTTGCCCTCAAGAGTGGGAATATCGTTTGTGTACAAGACGTACGACGCTGACGAAATTCAACACCCTGCGGTACACCCGCACCTGCATGAATGCCTTCGCGATGTTCAAGAATACCCCGACCATGTGCCGTCCGTAGTTGAGGTCGTCAGCTCGGATCGAAAACCATACTGCTAGTCCCTTATATTAAGTGACGGCATTATGTATGTATTTCAGCACTAGCCGCTCGAAGAGCTTCGCTTGCGTCGAAAGAAGTGTGATGGGTCGGTAGTTGGCCGGATAACGGCGGTCTTTACCCTGCTTAGGAAGAACTGTGACCATCCCCAACTTCTAGATGTTAGGGAAGTGCCCCGTGCAGAGTATACCGTTATAAAGCCGTGTCACAGCTACGACGGCCCTTCTATGTAACATTGCCAGTGCCAGATTCGTGCCTTCATCGAGGCCTGGTGCCTTACGCTTGGGTTAGCGCAAGTCATTCTTCTGTCTCTGAGGGTGCGATGAACGCGATCCTCTCAAGGGATAGTGTCGGCCCGTTGATGAAATCGTGTACTTTGCTTGACACGTCCTCGTGTTGTTACCTCCACTCTGTCCTCGGCAGCGTATACAAACTTGTCACTTCTGTTAAAGAGTGGAAAAGTTGGTACTTCAGCGCGAATTAGTTGCCTGCTCGGGTGGTGGAGTGAATGGTCCGATTTGCCAACTTGGTCAAATTGCCTCTTCCATTCGGCTCCTCAGTACTCTTTCATCTCAGCTGTCAACGTCTTAGCCAACGCATTGAGGTCACGCATAACCCTGCGGCATCAAGTGTGTGACCATAACTTTCAGAATCTCCGTTTTTCGGTAATCATGTTCCGCAGGCGGGCTGGCAGCATCTCTCTTCAACTCACTGTGACCAGGCCCTTGGTGGTGGAAGCCGCCAGTGCGTCTTGCACAGTGATGATAAACATTTGGGTGGCCCCCTCCATCCCCTCCATTGTCGACAGTGGTGCTGCGAACTTGACTTGCGTGATCATGCAGTTGTCGGCCCGCGCAGAGGACGGTATGCGGCGTATAGACGCAAACCCTCCCCGGTGACGCTCACCTCCTCCCCAATGAAGCCAGTATAAACGAAATCCGGAAGAGGGAGTGATAGATGCATTACGTCATGACCAACTAACATCGCTGTACCCCTAAAGGCGTTACCGATCGGTGATAGTTCATCACGGCGATACGAATGGTAGTTCAGGACGGGAAACCGTTGGCCAGGTCTGAGTTTCGTCTCGCCCAGGGGCACGACATGAAAATCCTGTCCCTGGATGAGCATCCGGAGCTGCCCCACATTCCCGCTATCCCCCCGGGTTCCAGTACAGCACTCATAAGTTTTGTTGTCATACTGGCCCCCACAAGCTCGGGGTATACCGCTAGAGCTTCACTGACGGTCACTATTGCGGCCAACAGCTTATCCGCGGGCGTATCGATCGCCAGGGCTTGTAGGAGTCGAAGAGCGGGCAACGGGGTTGGGGATGCACGACACTTGTCCGAATGTCAATCAATTATTGGACATCTGATAGATGAAATTATAAAGATGATAAAGGTACTATAAATATAAGTGGGCGGGGGCGGCATTTTTCAGTTTTTGCCCCGCCTAATAAAAATTGAAGATCCGGGGCTGGATAATCCGAAAGAATTCCATATCCATAACCTGCCTACTGCCATCATCTGCCTTACTTTATCCCATTATCTGGGGTCAGCGCAGTAGGTCTTTTCCTTTCATTTATCGCGCTTTCCGGTCAAACTTATGTCCACTCCCACCTCATTCAAAGCTTCAAATAAGTTGTTTAAATCAATTAATATATTTACATTTAACTTGAAAACTTTGTTAATTGATGTCATTACGATTATAGTTAATTTCTTCATGCAGACAAACTAGATAAATAGTAAAGTTCTGGTTTTCTAAATTATGTAGTAAATCGAGAAAGCGAATTAAATATTTTGCCTATACTGAGAAATGTAGAGGTCCAGTGAAAATAGAAATAGCGGGAAAACAGGACAGGACGCAGCGAAGGACAATACGTGGGCAGACAAAAGGCGGCGAATGACACGTCTCGCATACCAACAACAGAGAGAACTATTCTTTGATGATCAACATACACGAGCATGCCCGTAATATAGATATGTTTCTAAACAAATGTTAAATATTAAAGGTAATCAAATAACCTAATTTGTTAGAAAGAGAGAATTGACGATCTAACCATACTGCATAAGATGTAAGTTGAATTATGGAAAATGTAGCAGCAGAGGCCGTGTTTGCTATTAGCTATTACGTCATGAAAGTCGGAAAAAAATATCACCTACCACACCAGCTTCATATTTTTCTTTTTCATAACCACATTTTTAAATGCAACATTTACTTTTATCTGTTTATTCTATATTATTTACTATTATTTGAATTCGACGCTTGGATGTTTATCGCAAGTCAGAATTAAGATGTTAAGTAAAGTTTTATTAATTGCATATTATTAAGAAAAAATTGGAACCTTTAAAAACTGGGAATTATTGGCATAAACCTTTCTACAGAACCAAACTGGTTACGCGCACCCTTCAAAAGCCGATGACGGTAAGTCGCGGTTCGCATAGCAATCAGGTAGCCGCTCCTCCATTGTCATTGTAAATGACACATAACACTATAAATGAATTATAATAAACCTTTATTAACGTCTACCCTCCAGTCGAGGGTCATCAAGTCGCCCGGCATAAAATGATTGAGGAAATTGTCGCTCAAATTTATTATTCATATCTAACCGAGATAAAATTAGTTGTGTATCCGACTGTTTTCACAAAGTTCATTATTTTTTTGTTTCATGCCGACTAACGAGCCGACAGGCCATTTCATGGTAATCGGTGCTGCTAATGGACGTCGACCCGTGTCGGCCAAGAAGGAGAAGGGGGAATCCGCATTTTAAATGGTTCTTCTACATTGCTGCTTATAACATTTCACGGTTGATTTATGTAGTAAGGTGTTTGTAGCCAGGCAGGTAATTAATCCTATTACTATGCAAAATTCAACTTCCTGTCAAGCTGCTGTTTCTACTAGCCATAATAAATCAATTTTAAACAAAAAAACAGCTATGATATATAAAGTGCGACATGTATGTATATTACGTTTTTTTAAGTGGCGACTCGCAGGATAGTTATAGCATGGTAATATTTTTAAAAGGAGGTAATTCGCATGTTTCAGACGAATTAAATTCGTGCGAATTGACTACTACCAAGTTAAATCGTCCATGTACCTAATAAAATCCGTAGAATCTGAATCCAACTGTCAGTCTTCATCATGAGATCAGTAGTCGACGAAATGGTGGAAAGTGATAAGTATTCAGCCAATTCTATTAAAACTGACATATCACTCCTGTGAATGTCGAGTGATGACGTATTGATTATCTAACGACAATACGTGTTATGCCAACAAGACACTTGAATCTCTCAAAAAAGTAATGGTCTACATCTATCAACAGGAGTTGAATGAAAAACATGAACATACATAGGGAAAAAAAAAACAAACAAACGCGATGAATAGATAATTGAGGAGACCTCAAGTAGTTCAGATATCTTATAACAAAGTAGACAGTGCTTTGACAAAACATGATCATTTTACAACCCAGGAAGACGACAGTTTGCTGTGAACACTCGCCTTGCAAGTAAATTACTCGAGTCGCTCGACGAGCTCATGGAGTGTTGCGTTAGTCAAGACTCACTGTTTCCAAATTGGATTTTCGAGCTTAAACGAGGTAGCTGCGTGGTACAGGCACAGGATACACTATAAGTTACGTAAATAAATGCATCATAAAGATGCCAAAATTATATTTACAAAATACTACTTGGTGCTTCCATGCGTTGAAGGCCATGTCGAGCTATTGATACTGCTTGTTAAAGTTATACCAGGCGGGAAATCTTCCTGCGATATAAGAACTTTTGACGAGACCTGAGTTGGACATTACGTCCTTCATAAGCACAAGAGCAGCGTAATGCAGACAACACTACAATTCCGAGAAGTGGTCCGTGCCCAGCAGTAGACTGCGAAACTATTCCAATTAAACATTTAGTATTATTAATTCGCGTGTATTGTGTCAGTTATAAGGCCTCGGGATGGCGCAAGTAGTGGATGGCATGAGCGTTGTTCCTCAGAATCTGAAAACTACAACTACAACCAATTTCGAGTCCGGATACTAAAATATACCAACTCTGTTAAAATTGCAGAATGCGACAGCATTTAGGGATGACGAGAATTCGTTGCTCTCGTGACGGACAGGTGTCAATGGATTTCCCAAGTAAAGAGGGCAATTGTTATAAGTAATAATTTTATAATTAGAATAAGTTTATGTTAATTTTATTCTGACATCAATGTCATTGGTACCACAAACTATGATTCATCTCATTTATCCTAGAGATGATACTAGTATCTATTTACTTGTAAAACCACATAGTAAAACAAATAAAGGACACAATTTTTTTACGATAATTGTTACACTGTAATGACATCTAGTAGCTTATTTTACTTTGATCGATTTTGAATAGGATAAAAAACGAGCGTGGTTAACTAAATTGAATAAACAGGTAAATCTTTACTAATTACTCGATGTTCGTCTAGCGCAGTGTGTTCTCACAAGAGGAAGCTTTTTTTAAATAAAAATAAGTGTTATTACACATACACAGTGTTAACAGTCTTTCAATTGCATTTACTCAGTGTGGTACACTGATGCTTTAGTCCTGCTTAATTTATAAGTAAACATATCCCAACAAATGGACAATTAAGTAGTGAGGAGACCATTATTAGTTTCCTCGTAAACCGCTGCGTTTAAAAATAGGTCAGTGCCATAAAATCTACTCAAGCGAAAATCAGTTACATTTAGAAAGAAAATGGTGCAACGTACTTCTCTTCTCATTATAACTTTGTATTGCACGAGCGTTATATGGTTTTAACGTCTCAAATTCTCAAACGGAACACAATAACTACACTATTATCGTTACAAAAACAAAATAAAGCGTTAATTACAGTCGACGGTGAAGCATCCGGGAAGACGTGGCAATTAAATTCGCTTCTTAATGTACGACTGCGAGAGTCGCACAAAGAAAAAACTAAAGAACTCAAAAGACTAGTTTGTTTCGCACATCAATTAAGATTGGCGGCCACGTCCAATAACTATTAGCTTTTAATAACATGTTTCCTTACTTGGTATTTGCAACGGACATGTCTATGTTGAACTCACTTAAGATTAAGGTTTGTTGTCTTAATAAGAAAATAATTATTAGTACGTATACTATATAATTAGGTACAATGCGAGAAATCTAATTCTTCGTCTGGCAACTTGATTGTATAAAACAGGTTGAATAAATAGATCTAAAAATATTGTTATTGCTTAATCTAAGCATAAGTAAAACTTGATTGTCATATATGATTTGACATTGAAATAGGGTTTTCGATTAGACTTAGCCATGTGTAACTTACCAGAAGCTGTCTGGTGTCTCCGCTTCTTACCACACTTCCAAAACTTCATAGCTTCAAAATGGAAGGTCAACACGGTTGACAGATGATAACGGCGCACGGCCGCTAACTCAAGTCGCCATCGTCAAACTGCCCGATTGAGAACGAAACAATGAGTTTTGTTTACAAACGGACGGTGTGGAGAATTTAATGCATCGTCGAGTGGAGTAGCTGGCGGAGCAATGAGCCGGAGCAACACGAATGTGACGAACGCACACCCCCGACAAACAATCTCCGGTTGCAACTTCGCACGAGGAAGGCGTGGGTGCCGCACTCCAGATGAGACCTTCGATGACCTGGTACTCGCTCTAATATAATCAGGTTCAAACATCTAGGGAATTCCAAATTGATCCTCTATCGCCCGATTTACATACAAATGAAACACAACATAGCGTAAAAAACCTTTTATTTCTATCACATCGTCTCGTTTTCTAGAGTCAAATTTTGGAACAAAGATGCCGAATATGTTTTGCTAATGGCGAATCACTACGATTCGAAGCAAACCCTGAATTTATTTCTCGTCATTGTCAAAACATAGCTTGAAAATAAAACGCAGATACTAACCAATGCTCTTATTAGGTAATTTTTAGTTTTCATGTATCCGTTTCCCGAATTTATTCAATAGACGATTATTCAATTGATTTATCCCTTATTGTATCTCAAATTCAAAATGTATTTCATTTTAATTTATTTAAAAATAATAATAATAGAATACCAAAAGGACTCCATCATTATGGGAAAGGAAAATAATATTATTATTTACAAAAAAATTCTGAAAGTAGCCCGCAGGCTAGGATTTTGGGACTAAACATTTCAATTTCAGTCAATCACGTGCGTCCCCATAATATTTTTACTGAATGATCTTGAACATCCGCAAATGACCAGCCAGCGCAAAACGTGTTGGATGATTGGGCTTTATGTTGGGATATATACGTATCGGAATTAAGTAGTTCAAGTGGCAATCTCGTCTTTCAAACACTTGGCAAGAAGTTTATTACAGCAAGTGTATGATATAAAAATTACAAAAGCATACTACTTTATTACTGACAAATGACAATTTATCTTCATTGAAGTTGTTTCTCACATTATAAAAATAAGGGAACATTAAAAGTAATCAGCTTAAAAATAGTCAATGGCTTATATTTTTATTGATAGCTGCTACTAAAAACAACACTCTAAATTAGCTACAGTACGAGTTAACTTCTGCGTTTCATTTTCATTTGTCTTCGTAATCTGGACAATGACCCCAATTTAAACCTGCCTCGAATCTCCAGTTATTGCACTATAAAAATACACGGGTAAGCATAAATTCTAGGCACATTTCTGTACTTTCTATATATAATTATGAATACACACTTACTTTAACATTATATATAAATTACATCTAAATTAGATCAAAATAAAGGAGATTTAAATCTGCATTCTGTCTCACAAATACATCTTTAGTATGAAAATACAGAATTTGAGTGTACTAGTATTTTAGTAAAGAAATTAGGGTCTGGACTGTATTAATAATTTTTAGGCACAGTATATAATATTTTAAAGGTACAAGTATTCTGTCGATTTTAAATTACAGTGCCATCCACGGCATATGCTATTTTTTGCCCCACCTATTAAAAAAAACCTATCGATCTTTTTCACCAATATGCCAACATTGTTTCGCCAGTTATAAAATACTGATTAATAAAAATCCATTATTAAAAATAGCAAATAATATATAAAAATTTTGGTTAGGTAGATGATTGATTGATATTGATTTCCGAGTAGGTATCAAAAAGACAAAATTCCTGATGATGGATAACGGCATGGTAGGTAGCAGTAGAGCTTACCATGCAATGCGACATTGCATATTAGACTGTCGGTAACCAGAAATATTCAGTACATGAATAACGACTCATAACGCAGTAACAAATGTTGTAATGTATGTTTTACAAAAGCCACCGCCGGTGTGTAAACTGCTTATACTCGTACCGTTTGATGCTTGGATTTCAATTATTCAATATTCGCCAACAACTACGCATTGATCTTACTATCAAAAAAAGATGGGTAAATTTTCAGAATAAGTAGTACGAATTACGTGTTAATTAAGGGATTTATTCTTTCTATCCGATGACTATATGTACGAGTAAATTTCGTGTTATCCTTTCAACATTCACGATTTAATAGTTTACACTGTTTTAAAAATATTGTTATTGTTAGACTAAATGAACTCAAACCCGTTACATCCGTAGATCAATCAATGTTTACTACAAACTTTCATTGTGAAAATCGTAATGAATTAATATTTCCATTTTTCAAATGCACGTGTTTGTTATCGCACAACCCCAAGAGTAATACTACCACGAGTATTGGACTTTATTCTTTGTGAGTTTAATTCGAAAATGTAAGCATTAGTTGTTTAAGTATCTATGTAGTTCAACATTGGGTAGATGTTCTATTTATTGCCAGTTCATATACAATACATGAAATAATAGAGTATCTGATTGTTAACGTCTTTAAATTTCAAATATTACATAATGGAATGATATAATTCTGTTCGATTGGCCCTATCTCATACTGAAGTAACAAAATTTCCTTTTATATACTGTAAAAAATATTTATGAATAGTTGATAGCATCAGGCGATACTTTGCGGAAATTCAATGTTATTAAATTAGTATTAATTTATGAATGGATTATAATTTATACCACGATCAGTACCAAAACGAATGTACAAAACATCGAGGAGCGGCCCATTACGGTGGACGTAATGCACGGGGACGCATGACGCATTTTAGCTATGTGGTATGGTTAGCCTTATGTGTATTGCCATTGTAGCACGTTGCGCAGGAAATACTAACCACCCATGGTTCTGTTCTATACCGCCTGTATAGCGTGCGTAGTTAAGCTGCATGATATATCAAACGCAACGCGTGTTGAAATGCCGACACTTTACTCGTGTTAATGCATAGTTCGCTCGTGGGTTGCAGTGGAGGTTTGCTATGTCAATTCAAACATCCATCGCAACCCAGCGCAACAACGGAACCACCCTTTCACAAATTGTCCTGTGAGCGGCAAATTGTGACAAGACTATGCCACGAATTTCTACACTCCACTGATTTTTATCGCAATTATAACTAAATTTTATATGTTATTATTATAAAAGCTGTAAATTAATTATCTTTCAACAAGTACAGCCACAGAACAACATTAAAAAAATAATTACTCCCAAGTTGTGTGACTTTAAGGCGAACACAGTTTGCACCTTCAGAGTTCAGACTATAAAATGATAATAAATACAAATTCACTTTTGATATATAATTGAAACCAAATTCGTTGTCTACACAGTAAATGCGTCGGGGTGAAAAACTAGTTCGCAATGCGTTTTGACGTCAACTGTTTAACGCGACAACGAAAGTGAAAAAAAAATATATATTTTGTTATCGCACCACGTCGCGTTGTCGCGTTTCTCGTTCGTGTAGGACAATGGGTAATATACATAAGTAGTGAGATAAAAACGGACTAAATAAATTACTAAATACAATACACACAAATTAGATTTGATTCATGTTTGATTCATCGAAGGATTAAAACCGATCTGTATATTTCAACAAACGTTGACTGTGCACTTAATATACAAAATTCATTGAATGCAATGAATAAGCCTGACTAAATAAGCATTTTTGTCTCTGTATATGTTAAAGAAAAGATCATTATTTTTCATTCATTACAGCATATACCTTGATATTCATAATTCTGCAGATACTGTCTGTCACCGGCTACACAATTCATTATTGCTGTTTCGGACGCCATATTTGTTTTTTTGAATAAACATGCGACGCTGGAAAGCGATCTTGTCGTATCTCGAAAAAATACAAAAAATGAGTTATATACATAATTTAAACCAGAAAAAAATACTGCATCGAATGGTCTGGGTTTAGTTCTTCCAAGATAATTTCTATTTTATATACAGCTTTAAATATTTAGTGAATATTTCAAAATTAACACGAATTTTTTTTGTATAAGAACGGAAAACCGCTAGTTTGAAATTTTTAGTTGCCACAACAAAATGGTTGCCTATAATTTTAAAAATGTTACAGATACATCGGCTGAATTTCATTAACTTCATTACTTCTTTCGAATCAATATATTTTCAAAAATACAGCATTTTATTTTAACTCACCACTGACTGTAATACAAATTGCAGCAAATTATCTAGCGGTCATCGGTTTACAATATGGTCATTTAAAACAAATTTGCTGCCAGTGAATTTCAACAAATAAGTGACAGCCAAATACATTTATCTTTTAAAATACAGCATATTAGCTGTTTATAATTGAAAAACCAATACCTGTATAAAACGGTATGCAGCGGTAATAAAACTTCATTACACTAATCTTAGAATGATTTAAACGATTCCAAAAAGAAGGTTTTGGTTTAAAATTCAATTGCTACAAAAAATGGTCCTTCTAAATCTTCTAGTTCACAAGTTATGAAGTTTTTAAATTATTTTTTGGTTCCCCTGTAAAGTTGCAATTGTCGTCATACAACAAGATCGCCTTCCGGCGAAGATCAGTTCAGTATTATCACAGTCACAAAGTTTACATCGTTTTTTAATCATGCAAGTAACATAATCCTCTCGACAACTACGACGGCTAGTTGAGACAGCGTATTTGATTTAAAACCTGACTACAAAAATTTTGCATAATTTTGATAATATAATATGTTGAAGTTCTCGCTTCTCCTTTACGTGATTTTGATATGTATTAAAATACAAATTACTCAAATTAGTATATGCAAGTACATTGTTAATTTAAAACGTAATAATTAGAGGTTCCTACAAAAATTTATTAAATCCTATTTATCTTATGTTAAATGATATTTAATCGCACACCATAGCTATGTTTACTAATACAAATTCCATTTAAATATTAAAGGCACTGCTTTCTTTTGGTAAATGAATATCATAAATTTAAAACATTCGCAAGTGTGTTGTGATGAGCATCATATAATTTAAAACATAAAGCTAAAGTTGACAAATTAAAACTGTGATAAAGGACAATGATTGTTTTAAACCTATGAAGACTATATATACTTATAAATAAATTGAGAGCACACATAAAACGATAATAATACATCAAACTGGGCATTTACGTAATAGAAACACTATGGTCATAGTAGTAAACTTCACTAAAAGAGAACAGATGAAAAAATTTGACGATAAATAAAGTAAAGATAATTCATAAAAGTTTGTAGATAACACTGCACGTTATTCTCATTAGCATATAAAATAATCTATAGTAAAACAAACTACATAGTGCTAGTGCTAATAAAAACGTAAATATGATTAATTTTATTTTATCCTTACATAAAATAGTTTTTAGCTCAGTTGACCAATACTGAAAAGGTGTTACCTAAATAACCTTATAAACTGATTGCCAAAGTGGCGTGTCGTAAGAACAACACAATTTCCGCGTGAACCATTTAAAACACGATCAACAGTTCAGTCATGACGAGATCTCAATGTAGTGTAAACTACAATACTACGCCACACTATTTATAAGCCGTACAAAGGTCGACCTTTGTTGTCAATGTCTGTACCACGCTCCCTGCACTCGCGTTTGGAAATGTGAAACAGGAGTAACTAGGTAGGCTTGTTGTGGTTGCTGTACGACAGCCAGCGGTATGACCTGTTGCGCCATCTCGACTTGCTGCCCGCCCTCTTCTGACACGCCCAGAGGTTGAACACAATGTTGCTGCGAAACCTGTTGCACACCACCCACTTGTTGTGTCAGAACTTGTTGGTGTTGACTCACCTGCGGCACCAACATCTGTTGCTGCATTTGCGGCTGTTGTTGCGGCTGTTGTTGATGTATAACCACATGTGGGCCCTGGTTCTGCATCTGTTGGTGTTGTTGTACTTGCACTTGTTGAACTTGCTGTTGCTGCTGTTGTTGCTGCACTTGTTGTTGTTGCTGCTGCTGCTGTTGCTGAGCTTGCTGTTGCGCTTGTTGTTCTCTTTCGTGCTCTTCCTTCTTTTTCGCCTCCATCGCTGCCTTCTTCGCTTCCGCCTTTTCCTTCTCCTGTTGTATCCTAACAGGATCCTTATTTTTGTCATAAGTCATACACTTCCCGCTACGGAAAGGAACAATGTCTTTTGGTATATCTTGCTTCTTCGTCGCGAACTTTACGTGTGGGAATTGGTCCTTCATGAACGCACGGAAAGTAGAATAGCCCATGAGTTTTACCCCAGGCTCAAGAATTTCTCCATACTCTTTATATGCCTCAAATAAGTGCTTCCTAGAATCGCCTTGAATAATAACAGTCTTACTGGCTTTTTTGTTTTCACCAGAGGGTTGAACATCTTTGGGTGAGCTTGCGTGCTGTTTTAAATATTCTTTTAAGAAGTTTGTTGCATGCTTGTAAATGTCCAAAGTAAAGGTATTGTAAGGTTTCTTCCCTACATTACCATGTATCCGGGGTGCTACACCATGTGTCATTACGTGCTGCCTGATTCGCTTTAGCTGGTAATGTGTAACATTCTCCAGGTATAAAAATGCTTCTAGACATACCTTTCTCCCCTGATACACATAACATGCCCTCAGTCTCCTCCTGACTTTATGTCGCGAAGTTTCCGCGGGATTTGCTAGGCTCGCCATAGTGATACCCATCAAATACATGTCATGTTCACTCTTAGTAAGCTCCGCTATGTTGAGTCTGTGACGATAAACTGCTTCAGGATTCAGTCCACGATAGCAATTGTCTTTGCAATCACAACCTCTTCTCAATCTTTCTTTGACCTGAAATTGTGAGATAAACCATATGTCATTTGTTTGTTACATATGTTTGTGAATATAATGTGTTGCATACAAATCCTTTTAAGATAAATGGTGTTGTATGCAAATGGATGACTTAATCTCAATAAAACTATTACTCAAATTATTTTTGTACCTAAAACAATGAAAAACAAGAATTTTAACTGAGAGAACAATTATTACGTATGTATGACATGGTTTTAATTTTTTATAACCCAGATACCAATTTCTTTAAATTACTCATACTTTCATGTCAAAAAGCTTTGCAGGTAACAAAACATATTATAGAATTATATAGGCAAAAAGTATAACTCTTGTGAGCTTTAAAAACTCTGAAAACATTTATATACATCATGTAGATAGTGATTATATTATGATTTTATATTTTCAATTTAGAAAAACTATTGCCAGAGATACTGTAACATAAGACTTCATCACACCATCATCGCAACCCATGATGGTTCCACTGCTCGGTTCGGGACTCTTCTCACAATGAAGTGTTAGTTAAGGTCATAATACTACTCAGACCAAATGCAAATATATGACTTATATACACCTTTATGAAGACCAATCTAGTATGCAGGTTTCCTCAAGATATTTTCCATCGCCAAAGCAAACAATTATTTTGTACTTAATTTAACAAATGAGAGTGTGCGCAGGATTCCAACCTGATACTCCTATGCAGAAGATTAATATTCAAACCACTAGGTCACCACATTACATTTAGGTTAGCTCACATATATGTATGTAAAGAAAAGTATCTGTGTTAACATGATTATCTCACATTACACAAGAACACTTTACAAACACATTCAACCCACACAATATTCTGTGATATACTCAGAGATCTCAATAAGATAGTTGCTGACTAATTATAGCTGTGTCAATATTTTCTGTAAATACCTAGAAACCACCATCAACTTCATTCAATTGTTACAAAAAGCTGACTAGATAACCAAATATCAGCAAAATTTAATATCAGGATATCAACTTAAGACTAAATAAGATGAAGGATAAGTAGTGCCCTTGTAAAAAACTTCTGTAATTTTATCATCAGTACATAATAACCAAAGTTCAATATACTGCAGTTTCATCATAATTTAATAACCATTGTCTTGTTAGCTATCTTTATGATCTAATCAAATGGCCTAGTGAGCTAGTAAGTGTTGCCATACACACCCTTGAGACCCATGTGGAAAGTTGATTTGCATCAAAAATAAGTGTCGTATACAGTGAACTTGTGTGCGGACTGCAATATTTATGTCGTCCATTTAGCATGTCGAACTCACAATTTATCATGTATTTCATAAAACCAATGCAAGAGAAACTACTTTACAATGAAAATGTTAATGTTGAACACATGAAACAAATGGTTAGCTACCTGAGTTGGATTGTCTTCCAACTTATTGTCTAGAACTTCTTCATCACTGTCAGTTTCTGCCATTTTCTTTTTTTTCTTTCCAGTCTTCTTGTCAACTTTCGGTTTTGTGTCAATATCCATTTCATTTGCTTCAACGTTAGTATCAAACTCAATATATGTTGCAGACATGCCTTGCATATTACCATCCCCATTTTCAACTTGAATAGTGTGACCCTGCCAGAGAACCTGGAAAGTTTGAGATATAATTAACATCAGTGAACTGATAGCCAAATTTAATATATAACATGATAATATTCAGAGATGAATACCTGATCTTGGTGTCCATTGTAATTATGTTGCTGCATGTTTTGTGGCCCAAGTTCAAACACGGAATGCTGGCCCATAACTGGCGTATGCCACTGAGCTCCTTCGCCATACTCGCCACCACCATTCTGATCTTGCGGGATCGACACTATTATAGCCTCTTTGCTGTCCACGCTTCGACGCTCCACCGATAACAAGGAGTGTAGCACCTCACTGGCCTCTTTCTCGGCAGGGTTTACGACTTCCATCTTCTCAAAAGACATGACAACACCGTGCTAAACTACAAACGAATCATCATGTCAAATCATATGTATCTACGTACATACGTGTATGTACAATGAGAATTGCATCGAACGACATGACAAACCCGCCCCGATCGCTACAATTTCTCACAACCCTGCTATACTTACGAGAAAACCGCGATAACTTTTCAAATTAATGTAAATAAACATAACAAAAACCGTGCAATTATTAACCTTAATCGCGTTTTTTAAGTTTCATTATCGCATAGCGGATCGAACTCCCGTGGAATATTGGGCCATATAGTCATAGCAAAGGAAGAATCAAACTTACCTTTTAACCGTTATACTCTGAACTTTAACGCGTAAAAAAGTATCTCTGGTGTAAATCCTCTTATGTGGTTTATTTTTCTTTACCTCATTTTGATATTACAGTCATAATAGAAGAGAAAAGAACGAATATTTCACGAAATTCACGGAAGCAATATGGCGATACACTTTCTGTGAATAAAATCGGAGGACGCCGTAGAACACGTAAATAGTACAGTGCGCTGCCGGCAGTGAGCGCCACTGTCGATATTTCCGTATCGACGGCCGACGCACGCCGACCAGCTGCAGCCAACAAACGGCGCGGATTTTAAATATAAATATAATAGGTAAATTAGGTCTGTACTTGTTTATGTCATGACAAAAAAGATATTGACCGTGAGAGATTTTCAAAAAGAACGGACGAGCTTAAAACTAGTTTTTGGAAATTGTACAAAAATTTTATTCCTTGAGATAATTGATGTAACATTTGTTCAAAAAACTTTCATCACATATCAAGATATATATCATTTTTACTTATACGAAACTATCTTATTTAATACTGCAAAAGAGTATCAAAGATTGTTACTGTTATTGATCATCTGTTATCTTCTTCTTTAATAGAGGTACATACGTGGGGCAGGCAGAAATTTATACAAAGTAAGAAATACATTCACAGTGTTTTCTTCTAGTGTTAAATATTAAAAAAGAAACAGAATCCTTAGAAATTTTCCTATGTGTATAGTTTAAATTAATTTTTAATACAATGTTCTAATCCAACTGAGACTTCTCTAACTCTTTTACAGCCAGCTCAAGCGCTGCCAGCACATTTTCTGGCGATGAGGACTATATCTCTCAAAGTATATAAAGTAAGGTATAAAAAGAAGTGACATAGCACCAACATGGGCTATAACAGGGGTGACTCAAAAGTTTAAGTTTTAACTGCTGTGTTATCAAGGAACTCCCTCGTTTTAAGCTCCGAGGGCGCGGATGCGTTGCCATTTTTTGGTAAGTTAAACGTTACATTTATTTGATCGACTGAATTTGTCGGTTAGTTATTAGATCAACTTAATATTTTTAAGGGGACAATGATCTTAAAACTTAGTAAGCAAAAAAGCAATGACGAAATCAATTAAATACGCTCAAAAATTACATGTGATTTTAATATTCGAATGGCTTACTTAGAACATTGTTTGAAAATGTGAATAGTTCAGCTCTAATATGAACTCTAAATAGACTTCGGCCAGTTTCCCTTATTAAAAATAACTTGATTCCATTCCTGGTTTAAAGCAAAGAAAGTAAAACCAAACCTTATTTTACGCGTGCCTTTCGTGAACATGTCTGGTAGCATAAAGTATTAAACCCCAGTATCAAACGTTATTGTTGATCTCAATGAAAATGCCAGCTATTACTTGGTAAAATTGTTTGGTATCTCTTAAACAAAATTAAATTGTGTTTATGTAACAATCACTAAATTATAATAGTATATAATATAATAATTATGGTATAATACCACCATAATAATATAATAATAATTATAAAATATAAATAAATAAATTTTCGATAAATACAATGAATTGCTACTATTATGTTAGATAATTTCACGATATTCTATGGGCATTGTTTCTTTCAATGTCAACATTAAATAAGAAACAAATAATATAACAATACCACTGTATCATTGCGATGAATAATGTTTAATGCACGTCACTACGGTGTATTTTGTCCATGAGCATATAAAAAGAATGCAGTTGAAATATCATTATAATGTCTACACAAAATATCCCTACTTTTAGAAATAGTTAACAATTTGTTCGTATCAAATAGAAGGTACATTGAAGTAAGCCACGATAGCGACTCGATACAATGTCATCACTTGTAAGGATTCGTCTTTATGTTTGATTTTTAATCCAATACGACGGTCCACTTGTTTATAAGTCTTCACAACCCCCCGTAACATTAAAAAAATGATCTACTTGTTGTCTACGTAAAAGTGATCCCGTTCAATACTGGCTCTCCGACCTGACCTTAGCACGTAAAATTATTTCATAGATAGTAGATGCACGAATGCCCTTGGAATTAAACTAGGTGGTAGAGTCTAGCTACCTCCAACAGGAAGGATCAGATGCTGTTGCCTCGTCTGTTGTTCAGCACGGTGTATTACGACCAGGGCAGAGCTTTTACTCAAAGATGTAATCCTTAATATATAAAATAAAACGCAAAAGAATAACATATGTTCAAATAAATGTTTATATGTTACCGTGTACGTTGTCATGAGCAAGAAGACGTGGTATTATACCATAGGTTTGGTTTAGATAGAGAAAGTTTTTAACTTATACAGTACGGAGATATTATATTCGTGTTGAGACTGAAATTCTGATAAATTCAAAGGCCTGAAAACCTTATTCTCATAAATTAGTAGGCGAATAAAGTAATGAGATTATCATATAATTCTGGTGAAGTGCAATGATCTAGAAAGATGACTAAATATAATTAAAACAGTAGTGGTAAGTGACGGAAATTAGCAGATCAAAAACAATCCATAGTTGTGTCTCCGATTTCTTTAAGAAAACAACAGGCGTTTTGTAATAAGAAATAAAGTACATTATATTCTTATATTATTTGTTTTTAATTTAACATCCTCAATTGTTACTTTGAGAACAAACATGCAAACTATCAGTGCTAAAACTGAAAAAGCATTCAACGTCTCGGATTATTGAACGAGAATACAATATTAGATAGACATTTTATATTGCATCGGCACTAATTACTGTCCGTACATAGGATAAAATAATGTTTGAAACTCTCCTAATGAGAGTAAATAATATTGCAGAATGGCTTAGGACCCTAAAATTGTAATATTTATTTATTACTTTTGTTGCATTTTATACAGTTCGATTTTTATTGTATTTAAAAGTAAATAAATAAAAAAGGGCAACATAGTTTTAGACATTAAATTAAAAGATACGCAACTCCTTCGTTGCAGATACAATTTTAGTTTTCAGAGTATGGTATCCTGTATTAAGTTTATAACAGAATATCAAGTGTAAAACGCGACAGAGGGGTCCGCATTGGCGTGGAACAAAAGCGACTGTTCAACTGCCAGCCGGTCCGGCGCCATATTTTTTAACATTGTTAATATTACTGTGTAGTAATATTATTTTTTAAGATATTTTGCTAGTGCCATCATTGATGTAGCAGCATTTGGTAAAAATTACCTTATTTAGGTTTTAAGCAGTTAGGTATGCGTTAATTGGACTATCAAGAAAACAATTACAAGACTCATGATTTTACTATTCCATTTTTTAAACATTACAATATCTAAATCAGACTCATATGGCACAGTGTTCCGAGCGTTAAATGGATCCAGGAGTATTTTCGGTAACCTGTTAAAATTTAAAAACAGGATTTCTGTATGTTTTCCTGTGAATAAATGTTATATGTTATGTTATTGTTTCAATATTTAAGGCTCAATAGTTTTAATAAGACATGGAGAAATTTCTAGTTTTATGTAGTATAAAAAAAGTCCTATTTGACATTTTTTTATTTACCACTAGCAGCCCGCTCAGGCTTCGTACGGGTGTACTCTATCAATAGTTTTCGCAGCGTATGCGATGAAAGAAATTTTTAAGCAAATTTTTTTACACCTTGGTTCACGTTACTAAAGTTTTAGCAAGGATCCCTTATTTTTTCCAGTAATAAATATAGCCTATGTAACTCAGGGAAAATGTAGCATTGTAATGGTGAAAGAATGTTTAAAATCGGTTCAGTAATTTTTGAGTTTATTCGTTACAAATATACAAAAATACAAAAATTTCCTCTTTATAATATTAGTATAGACTGAAGTTACCGTCCAATATAAAATATTTTGTTTGCGGTTTAAGCAGGTTCGTTCGTCTGCAGTTCTTCAAACTCAAAAAAAAAATTTAAAATGTTTCTTCAGAAATAACAGAAACTATCTAATAAGCAATGTTCTGTATATTGATAAATTCTATTATTAGTATTTTTCATATGTAAGACAAAAAAAATTACACGTACGTATCAAGGCCTTGCCATTTGCCAATCTTGAAATAAATATTCGTTTGCTGTCAAAATTAGACCAGTTATAATAGGCGGGAAACGGGGCGAAATGTCCAGATCCGTCCACTTTTATTATTGTTTGTTTTTGTGAGTATAAATTTCCAACGTTAAGGAGAAAATAACCTAGGCAAATAAAATACTTAGTAATAATAATAATTGGCTAGTATTTGATTATTTATAATTTGCTATATCATTTCAAGCTATCAGAATACAGTATTAGTACTACTCAATTGTGGAATAACTAATAACAACTGGTAATTATACTATTTTGACATTAAATTGCTATCTATTGATAATTAGTATTTATTACGATATCAGTAAATATATTTATTGTTAATCGCTAGCTACTCACCAGCTGCAACATCCAAGGTGAAACAGCTACTTCGAGACTTGACCACACCAACGGGAGATGGACCATCGGGCCACTCCATGCGTTCTTCCATAGCCTTTGAAGCACTTCTTTTAAACTGCTCCAAAAAACTGTCTATTTGTGTCTCTATGCTAGTCGGGGAATTGGCCATCGTTTCCACCGAAACAGGGAAAACAAACACAGCACGGTTCTACTCATTTACGACATTTTGTGGGATTTTTTCGATTTTACAAATGTTTACGCAGTTATGTCGCCAAATACTCTTTAATATTTTTCGCATTGCATAATAAGCCATATTTCTCGCGCCGAATTCGTCCATTGATCTGTCTTAACACAATTTTATTCAATAAAACCGCGATCTGCTGCCGTCTTAAAAGAAACTATTCGCTAGCCGAGCTGAGTAATATTACTACGGATACCGTTATGCTGTATACGGCATCGAAAATAAAGAGACACCCACCGACATCTATCGATCGCAGCGTACAGCTGATTCGAAGATGTTGCCAGGTTATAAAATTATTGGAAATTTAAGCAATGATCATAGCAAAGTTCGTAATAATTTTATCCGTATTTAGTGTTTCATACTGTTTATTCTTATTTTGTTTTATTCAATGGTAATTGTTTAGCTTAACAATCGCTTAAAATAGATTTTATTGTAGTTATATGTTTGTTGATACTAGATGTTATTTTGACATTTATATGTTGTGGTTGTGTGCGTGGATACCGGCGCCGTGAGGGGGCCGCGGTCGCTCGTAGCTTCGAACGCGCACGTTGCGTGCATTTGTTAGTGCTGCGCGAAGAGCGCGTGTAGTTCCTGACTAATAAAATTGGAGGTGATTGGAACTGTCGCGCACTAGACTACACCCGGCCACATAATGTCAAGTGAGTTCCTTAACATAAATATTTTTTTAACATTTAATAAATTTTGGGTAATCATGTATTTCCATCGTGATAATCACAAATGGTCCTGAGGTTATCATTGATAAAGAAGGGTAGATGCAACTATTATATTTTTTCTTTTAATGTTTTGTAGTCAAAAGATCACATTTCCACGTGGGTTGATGTGAATTATATTAAAAAAATGTTATTTATTGTCTGTTAATTTTTTAAATCGTGGTGTCATGGCTTAATTATAAAATGTTCTAAGAGTTACATGATGTCTTTTTATATTTTTTGCATGCGGTTACTAATAACCTCATTTAGTTATGTGGGAAATTGAGATTACTACGTAATATTATTATAATTCTTAAATAAAATTGGATAATTAAACGTAACAGAGGTAGAACGTTAGAAGATAGATGAGAATAAACTCTGCAACGTAGAAAGTCTAGTGAAATGGTGTTTTTCAAGTTTTTCTACAACATGAATAACGGTTACTTTTTTGTTTTTCTTTTATACTTGTTTTCTGTAATGATCTTACTAAAAATGAAGGACATACTATTATTTATATTACTTCGCCTAGTTAAGTTTGCCAAAAATATTTACAAATATTTAATAAACAAATATTTTTTTTTTAATAAAACGATGTAGTTTCAATAAAAATATAGTATCTTCATTTCAACTTATATTTTTTTTTGTCAAAACATTCTTAACAGCTAATATTTAGCTAAAACCTAAAAGCATCTTCAGAAAGTAACCGTACTTCAGCTTAACTCATTTGATTTGTGTATTGTAAATAAACAGAAATATATATAGATACATTTAATCTATATAGATATCCCGTATAATAATTGTCTTGCTCATGTTTCACCGTCTCAAGCTGGACATTAATGAATTGGCTTGGTCTCAGTGTGTAGTCGTACATCCTCAGCATTACGTTCGTGTTATCAGATTAAATTATGTCCGATTGTAAACACACTAACACTTCACAGTCGTACTGTGTTTCTACTCCGCTTCTATCACAATCCGTTATCAGCAATAATACATTTGCTACACCCTTGACCATAAAAATTCTATCCCTTTTCTTTTTTTAACTGATGTTTAAAAAAGAGATAATTTATCCTCTTGTATTTTTATGCCCAAAGTTCTGTTTGTTTGACTAGGATAAATATATAAGAATATGTACAAGAATAAGATCCATAAATATCGTAATTGAGTATTAAAATGTCCATACTACTTAATGTAAAATATCAAGAAAAATTATGAAATATATTTTATTTGTTGCCAAAAACAATAAAAAGTATTATTATTGATTAAAAAAAAATTAAAGTATCTACTTTAGGTGTATTGCGAAATTTGATTTTCCCAGAAGATTCTGCAATATGTTAGTAGTAGACTTCTTGTGGTTAGGCATACGTTATTAAATTTCAGCCTCGTAGTTATATTCGACCTGGTTGCGGTTATGCCTGGCGCCTTCGAAACTTAATAACTTTCACATCGATAAATAAAGGATTTTCATCCAATACTATTATTATTAAAATATTACTGTACTATGTACAAAATAAACCAATTCAAAAATCTCTTGACGGCCTTATGTCTTCCTTCTTTGCAACGTGGTCAAGTGTATAAATCCAATTATTATTTCGTATACTCTGTTGAATGTGTACGTAAGTAAAGAATGTCCGGCAATGAAAAATGGCATTAACATAGCAAATTGCACTTCATTTGTAGCGTGTGAGTCGCATACACGAATTTAGAAAGTAAATTAACAGATTGGCTGTATTTTCTGCTTCAATGAGTTAATTTTTTATGGCAATATTTGGGTTAAATATTTAGAAAAACGTAAATGCATCAGTATTATATTCCTTTATTCCGCGAAGCGGTCGACTGCCCGTGTGGTTCCGTGCCGCCGAACCGGCCGCACCTAAATAGAAACCGCAGGGACGTTGCTCCCGACTCCCTACCAGCGTCTGATCCTACGCCTGACACGGAACTTTTAACTCTCAAGTGCCTTATTGGGATTCACTGTGACGCTAGCATGTCCGATGCAATACATTACATGTTACTAAATTTAAACTCGGCGAGGAACTGACAGAGTTCGAATAGCATCCTGGAATACAGTTTTATATAACATTTTGAATGTTTCCTTCGGTACAAAAATTATACAAACGTAAACCACGCGACGTATGCAGATTCCATTAAAATAATTAGAAGCCTTTAATAGAGATTTCATTGCATTCCAGTATTAAACGTGTGTAATCAAGTACTAAGCGTGTGTTATAAATTAATCTTGCTAGTGTATTTAATAACCGTTCCTAAAAGTCCTATACTTTCTTCAGAATTATTTAATCATAAGCAGCAAATCATTTATATTGATTTGCACCATTTAATTAAATGATATAAGTGTTTGTGTGTAATATTAAAATCAATTAATGAAAAAGTAAATATTTAGCGTTTTTCAAAATTTTAAATTTATATTTGCCGTTAAGTTTATCTTATTTGTTGTATAATTTCGTTTAACATAGCGTAATGAATTTTCTGTTACACTTATATAAATATCTAAATATAAATATCTGTATATGCAAAACGTATAGAAAAATATTTTTTTAATAAGTAACTTTTTTTACATATGTACGTGTCATTTAGGAAAAAAAAATTAGGAGTGCATGATTTAATGTTATTATTTACTTTAGACGTTAAATTCCAAAAGTAATACATATAACTTTAGAATAGACTTATGATTTCTATATAAATTAATCAATTTTATTAATAATAAATTAATCGGGTCGTTCGTGTGAATTATTAAATATGTAAAACGGCTGCGACCGTCTGAACTAATACTAGGCGTAGTGCCCACTAAGGTCAATAATGTTCAGGATCTGCTCATTACGAATACATATAATGGGTATGAAAATTATACTTCATAATTTTACTTTAAGATTCAGGTCATCAGACCTGCTAAAAGATTCAAAGCTGTTCGGCTACAAGATTCTTTTGAATAATAAATATGAGTGTAATATTAATCTTCTTGCATTGTATCGAAGTTTTTAACTGTCCAGTCCAGCTTGCCCATTTAATTTGAATTGGTTTTAATTTACGTTTCTTGTACCTCTGTAATCCTGTAATATTACTTTCGGCCATCTTCTGGAACCTGTCTTTCGAACTTAATAGGACAAGATAGTTCTTTTAATATTACTCCACGACACTTTTTTATTTCAACCTTTTGGTTTAACATATAATGTACACAAATTCTGTTCCCTTGCCATTTAATTATAAAAGTAACGAAAATCGAAAACCAAAAAACCTTAATGTCCAATTTAATTGTTTATCAAAACTTTTGAATGTTCTAGATTTGGAATTTTTGTTCAATGTAGTGAATATAAAGTTATGTATTTAATTACCGTGTAAAGTTATATAATATCCGTACCTAGTATTTTTCAGCATAAGTGTGTGTTCCAGGTTTCATTCAATAGTTTAATTTAAAAACGCCTAATTCAAGGAGACATGGTTTAAGGTTTTACGTAGCTTTATAAAATAATTTAGATCTGAAAACTATAGTGTTATAAACCTTTTGAAAATGGTTATTAAGAGTATTACGTAACGTTACGTATAACTTGAAATTTCCTTGGGTTTTCTGGCAAGATACAGATTAATCAGAAATAAGATGATACAATTGATTTTGATTTTGAAATTTATAGAAACAAAATGAATGTTTACACAATGATTACCGAAAGGCAAGAATACGTTGACGCTGTAAACAGAATTTTTAAATAGATGTGAGGCGAAACAAATGCATGTCATCAGCGTCATCAAAATGTAAATAGGGAATTTGGTAACATTTTAAAATAAACTCATCATGATACACGTTTTACCGAAAGTAACACTAAATACGTGGTGATTGTTCAAAGCGGGACGTCAAAGCAACGTTTAGAAGAGTGATTGTCGATTTAATTGTGGAATGCATGGGCAGGCGTCTACAGGCCCGGCACCCAATATCTGACGCTATCCAGTAGTTTTATTTTAAATTTTATTTGTGTCGTGCTATTTTGGAACAGAACGTGCGGCACTTGTTCGTTGGGTACATGGTGTCGCTATATAATGTCCCACGCGACCTAGGCGCCGAGTTATTTACGAGATTATTCTTACATAATATTTACATCGTTATTTATATTGGTTCGTGAGTTTTAGCTTATCAAGTATATAGTATTTTGATAATGTTTTAAATTGTTTAACTTAATGAAGAAAAAAATTATATATTTATATTTCATGTGAAAAACTCTCAATTTCTCAACACAATTAAACGTTTTATTGCGGTTTACAAAATGAATATTATAGGTTAACAATTCTGTCGTGTCATTATTGACATTCGTATCATTTAGTGTTTCAGTCGTGCATTGATGACGCCAAATGAAACGCTGCACCACGTGCCAGCGAAATTAGTATCATGTAGTCGGGAGACGAACGCACGCAGCGTCTTGTTTATAACTAAATAACTGCGCATTTCCTTAAATATTTCACGCAAAGCATTAAGAGAATATTAAAACAGAAATTACGTTTTAACGTAAGAGTCTTAAGCACAAATTTCCAGTTATTTTAGATATTTACGTCGTTGGCAAATGTCAGAAATGAGATCGTGATCGATTAAAGATAGATTTTACATAATTTGCTAGAAAAATAAAGTAGGTATATATTACTATTACAAAACTGAACAATTGTTTTTTTTTTTTTTTTAATTTGAATTGAATTAAAATATAGGGAGACAACAAATGTTTACAATAACTCATTATTGTGTATTAATATATTGTATTAATGAAATTAATACATACATTTTTTCTCAAAAACTTTGTCTTAATCCGATGTACGTTATGTACCTAATGGGGGTGGCTGCTACTCTGAGAGAAATTCGAAGATTGTACTGTGACGTTTCGCCATTAAATATTTTGTAGTACTAACTGATGAGAATGCTCTCATGATAACACTATAATTTATATGCTCATCAAACCCCGAAAACGGTCTCAACATACAGGTTTTGGCAAACGTAATTGAAATGAATACGGTGAAGTTGAGTTCATGGACGTACTTTTTATTAATATTTAATACTTTTTATACACGCCTAGGACTATTCGAAGTGACTACATTATATTGTGCAGTGTGTTACAGTTTATGCTCTTCGTACTGGGAACTA
This sequence comes from Megathymus violae, assembly GCA_003671415.1. Taxonomy (NCBI): domain Eukaryota; kingdom Metazoa; phylum Arthropoda; class Insecta; order Lepidoptera; family Hesperiidae; genus Megathymus; species Megathymus violae. Next base: position 1,955,470 of record PDGT01000063.1, on the reverse strand, counting down.
TATGTCAATATTCAAATCATCTATCTTCATCGTCCTTTCGTTTTTCAACACCTCCGTTAACGAAACAATAAAACTGAAGAAAACAACAAGGAACCAAATAGACTGGAATATAGACGGAAATCTTATTAAAAAACAACTCACTGGACACGATCCTAGCATTTAGACTCTTTATTTTGTATTGTCTAGACAGTTTCTGTCCCTGGTGCCAAGTTGCTTGTTTTCTTTGTTCTTTCTCGAGCTTTAGTCTATTGGGTAGAAGGCCTATATAATTAGTCAAAGATCAAATTTATCTGTTTCTGGCTACTTTTAGCATGCAACCACATTTATTATTTAAGTTCGGGACTTATTTATACACATCATGAATAAAAAGCTGATATTGTATTCTGTTGAGTTGTTATCGTGCTTGCAAATAAAATCCTCCGTAAAATGACAGATAAGCCTTTAAAGAAACGCTATGACATGTTATAGGCATTATTATTGTTAATGAATTATTAATCTTTACATTTTGAGACCATAATATTTATAGGACACGTTACATTGCTTTCTATTAACGTTAACTTAGTAATCATTCGCTACAATGACGCGTACGTACCCCTTATCCTTAAAATATCCTAAAAATTGAAAACTAAATCGATGAGGAAAGAATAATTGGTACATGCAATATAACATTCACATTCTTGATAGAAAGACCACTGAGAATTTATATTGAAAAGAAGTCAGTTAAATTAATCAATAATAAGTATTTATAGCATCTTTTGTAACGCTACATTAAAGTTAGGAACCGTTTTAGTCCGGGGTCGAACAGAAATTTAATTTAATTTTATTTATTATATTAGTACTTAAAAAAAATTAAACATTGTCCTTGCTGTGTATTCTCCATGTTTTCACTAATAGACTTCCTACAATACTGAAGTAAGTCAATCGATGTAGACTTCTAGCAACAGAAGAGACGTGTAAAGAGATCATATTTAATCTTAGTACGTGTATGTGTGTAATCTTAGTAGTACCTAGATGCTGTGGGAAAGGAACTCAAATTACAAAAGTAAGATAAACCTTAAACGACCTTGTAGAAACTACAAGTGTTTAGTTTCGTAAAATATTTGTCTGATCTCTCTGGATGAGATATCTTGTAAAATTTATATACTAAAAAAGTAATTCTAACAAATATCAAATTCAAACTGAACGTATGGGTATCTTTTATGCACACTTACTCTTGGAATTTTTTTGCCTCTGCTATCGATTCGAGTTACTTTATCATGGAAGAGAAATGGTGAAAGAATTAACCAAATACTAATAACACACTATGTTGTAACAAAAAGACAGACAGCCATTGACTTAGGCATAATACCTACTACTCGAAGCATTTAAAAAATAATTTGTTTCATGCCATAATCTTATTGGTGGACTTGTTCCGTCTGTTAAATGTATTTGATCGATCGCATTGATTTTGTTGTGTAGTGCAGTTGTTGTAATAATTAAAAAACATGCAGCAGGTGTTAAAGTGAGAAATAAATTGAGAATATTGAAAATACCATCAGGAAGGAGATGGTTGCCAAATATATTACAAGCGCATATGTATTTATAAATGTTTTCCTCGGAATGGATAGTTAGAAGCTGGCTCTTATACTTAACGATTAATGATACTTAACATCGAAGGCAAATTGTATCTACTAATAAAACAATTGTATGTTATTAAATAAATGAGAACAACTATTTCATGCTGCTTACGTATTTAGATTTTTCTTTATAGCCAATTGGAAAATGTATGAAAATTTTACACCGTCAACGACTCTTTTGTATTGCTGACTATTTTGTATTATAATTGACTTCCCAAGCTTACTCATCTTCGGCAAACTTTCCCGGAGCTCGTGATTAGAATTAAATACAATTAGGTCATTAATGTTGTAAAATTATCTCTAAAACGCCTTATAATTGGTTTGCAGACCGAGCATGGGTAACGCTAGCCACAAATGACTCCTACGGTCTCGGGGCCCTAGTGTTGGCGCACTCATTGCGCCGCGCTGGCTCCGCGTACCCTGCCGTGGTACTCATCACACCGTCCGTCACTGAGGCCATGAGGTAAGCGTGCTCGGCTTTATTGAAGGAAGAAAATCTAAGAACCATAACGTAAGCAAAACAAGAAGTATCAAACAGGCATAGTTGTTGATGCTGTTCCGTAATAGTATCACTGATAATATAACATATAATAATGACCAGACTGACAAACTCAATGATAGAAATAAACCAACAGAATTATGCTATACCGATCAAAATGAACATGACGACAGTATCTATAACTTCGTAACGGCACACATGATCTTACATCCACAAATCGTAATCGCAGTAGGTATTCAAACACATCTCAGAATTTATGTCGATCATTTGACGTCATTGAATTTCAATCTGAAACGGATAGTAGAACGGATGGTATTAAATTATTTTTTCCTGTCAGCATTGTTGTACAAACTGTTGATAGCGTCACTGTTTTATTACTTTTTGAAACTACATGGGAAAAAATATTTATGACAGATGGAATAGCCCAAGCGATTTGGATGCTGCGTTTATTACGATTAATGTCAAAGAGTTTGCTATTATTATAAATGTTATATTCACAAGATACCCATAATAACAAAGCAATATGATGAACATATATTTTTTTTACGTTGTTGTCTTTGCGCTGCGGAGCTTGTTACAGCAATTGCAGTAACAACTAAATTATGCTCATCCTCTCGTATCTTCGTTTCATGGTTGGAAAAGAGATTTAGTTTTTTATAAATTGTTATTGTCACCCGCAACACATTAGTATAGTATGTATGAGCCATGCCCTGTAAAATAGACGGGAACTGTATGATAATTGTCTCCATGACAATGCTTTAATTTAAATATGTTAGTGGGTGTTTGTCTGTACGCCGTTTTCTCAATGAATTGTTTATGATGTTTTTGAGAGGGCGTGCATGAAAAACTGCTTTATCATAGTACATTTTAATGCATCTACTCATGCTGACAGCCACGTAGGTAATTTTCAGTGTGAAACTAGAGTTTTTAGACGATCTTTTTCAGCGTCATTTGTACGGTGTTATATGTATGTCAACTCCAATCCATCCAAAGGACTCCATCCAAAGGACAGAGATAAATAGATTGTAAAACAACACTTAGGCTTTCCTTTCATTTCTATCAAAGCTTAAACTATTATTAATTACTTTAATGGATATGAATTTAATTGTATCAATTCATTGCTATCGAGTACAAAAATTTTATGGGTACACTTTAATTTCAGAGATCGCCTTCGCGCAGTATTTGCTGAAGTGGTAGTTGTAGACGTGCTGGATTCCAAAGATGCTGCCCACCTCGCTTTGTTACAAAGACCGGAGCTTGGTATCACTTTCACGAAAATCCATTGTTGGAATCTCACCCAATATGAGAAATGTGTCTTTTTAGACGCCGATACTCTGGTAAGATCCTTAATTATTGAAACAATTATTACTAGATTTTGGATATTTGATTTTTAGAAATTTTGGATATTGTAAATTCCTTGTTTATGCTGATGTGTTGTTTTTGTATAAAATAAAACCAATGTTGGGTAATTAAAATAAAGTTATGAACATGTTACAGACGATGGCAATATTTTGATTGTGTTGTATAATACTGTCATTAAGATAAGTGTTGCTCCGATAAGAACAAATTGTTATGATTCCATATAGACTAGTAATAGTCTGTGGCAGTAATGATAGGAGAATTAAATATAATTTTATCCAATGAAATAGTGATTTACTTGAGATCAATTACTTTATCTAAATATCTAAACTTTTTCCTAAGTACTATTCCAGTTCAAAGAAAAAAATCTATTTATATAACAAACTTGACTTTTGCACTATTTAATAGCTCATTCACCGTTGGATCTAAACACTTTCGTTGTTTTAACGTGAATTTGTAATTGTTTATGAGGGTAGTAAATGTTACCGGATGTGGCCGATAGCATAGTTATACGAGATGACGAGATACCCAAAGCCGTGGCCCAAATATTTGCTCCTGGCTGTTTTGGACCCGCTCCAAATTAATAATACACTTTCATTCTTTTTTTTTTGACCTTGACAAGTGTGGCAAAATGTTTGCTGTAAAAACTGACGATTTAATGTAAACAATGAATAAATTACCATGACTTTAATATTAATGCGGCAAACTGACGTGACAACCGGGTCCAACACCAGTCGACGCGATAACGTTTTGATGGAACTCATTCATTCGGGCATCACATCTTTTATCACAGGTTAATGTGTCAACTGAATCTTTATTCACGTTCCGATAAAAAGTACCGTGTCGATAAGTACTTTAAGTATACACGTGAAAGACAACGGTAAATAGAATGATATGAAGGATAATTAATTTTAGTTACAAAACATATGCTATTTTAATAAAACATTGAACAATTGAATCGAGTAAACATATTTCCCCAAAATTTATATTGTAATGTTGATTGAGTTATATAATTTTGTGACATAATGATAAAGCACGTATTACTGTATTACTTATTTCACTGAAGATTCACTGTGGTATACAAGGTCATTCTATTATCATGATCAATGTGTTTGTGTAGATCGTCCAAAATTGCGATGAATTATTCGAGCGCGAGGAGTTATCCGCCGCCCCTGATGTCGGCTGGCCCGACTGCTTCAACTCTGGTGTATTTGTCTACAAGCCGTCCGCTGAGACTTTCGCTAGCCTCATTAAGTTCGCGCAAGAACGAGGCAGTTTTGATGGTGAGACTTCTCTAGCACTTGAAAATTTTTAAAACTACTATATGGTATCTTTCATCACCCAAAATACATGTAATGTCACATAATATATATTTTTTAAGATTTTCTACGCAAAATGGACCTCATATGTTTTTGTTACCAGGTGGAGACCAAGGCCTATTGAATTCGTACTTTTCCGATTGGGCTCATGGCGACATTAACAAACATTTGCCATTCCTATATAACGTCACATCGGCCGCTTTTTACTCTTACTTGCCTGCCTTAAAACAGTGAGTACCAAAAATTATTCAGTAATTTTCTTGCAGTAGTGAATCCATGAATTATTGAATCTTATTTGGACTTAAAGTTTCGTTAAATGAACCTAATAGTAAAACATTGTTACATTTTACTCACTGTTTCCCCTGAGACTAGTTCTTTATGAGACTTTTTATGTTTTAGTTACGGGCAGAACTTAAAAATCATTCATTTTATCGGAGCGACTAAGCCGTGGTTGCAGCAGTTCAACTGGGAGACACGGACCTGTGAGGCGCCTCAACATCTCCGCGACTTCCTCCAACTCTGGTGGGACATCTTTGTTGCCCATGTCCATTCCGTCCTTGATACTTCGATGGTAAGTAAAATATATTTCCAAATATTGTTTGCCTTAGATTTTGTATATCATTAATTTTAATATAATTATTTCTATTAGGGACTAGGTAGGTATAACATTGAATTAGTTTTTTGTGATGACAATATCGGTTTACTGGAATGAATATAGTGAAATCTATTTTAATGATTTAAGATTTTCATGAACATAACACTTTTGGTGACGTGTGAATGACCACTTATTTTTATGTAAATGACAGATCTATTTTTAGAGCATAATACGTATTTGTACTTGTATTAATAATTCAGTCATTGTTATTCTATGAATAGCAGCATCCATTTCAAGTCTATATTCGAGTTTTTCTTGCGGTTAGCTCATGTAATACGCAATCGGTAGGTAAGGTATCAGATTCGATGACCGACCACATGACTCGTAATCAATACACTGCGGTTTCATTGGTAATAACCGCAAGTATGTTAAGCCGCACTTCACTCACTCAGTCGTCCAGTAAACCGATCCATTGTCACTCGAGCCTCACAATTGATAACAGAAACATGTTTTCCAAGCATTCACAACAGGACCCTAAAATTACAGAGGTGAGAATCACAAAATTTAAAATACAAATACTAGTTACCATCTGACCCTTTGAATGTATTGAACTATTATATTTGTTAAATATTTTTGTTGCCTGATTTTCTGAGTGACTAAAGCGCTTATATTTTTGAGCTTTGTGCACTGTACCCGCTATATTTTTGCACCATATGTGACAACTTTGATGCTGCTACGTTGATAACTAAACATTTCTCCAAAATACTAACGGTTCTAACTTTAAAATTTGTGGCTCTTCACTGCTTATTGCACGGTTTAATAAATATTCCGGTTTGGGATAGATTAGATGGTGTTGGTATTTTGGTGGAATTTTCACCGCGTTTTCTGCATAAACATACAGTCTTTCCTACAATCGTGACTTATTATTTTTATACCCTATACTTTGGTGATATTTTTTATTTACTTCATTTGAATTCAATTTTCAATTAATACTTTAATTTCAGTACACTTAACCAACGTTCAGTTTTATAATGTTAATGGAAATTACTTCTGTATGTTTATATAGTGGCGTAACGTTTTTTAAATACATATCTACTAATAACGGCTTGGACAACGCTTTATGCACCGTGTAGTTTTATACATTTATGTGTGTGAAGCTTTGTTCAAGTTTTTCTGCATGAGTTTCCACTGAGCTCTTTTGTCACTTCAACCAATAGGTTGAGATTGAGGAAGCCCTCCCAGCGGCATCTCCCCAAGAACCCTTCATTAATACCGAGCCAAGACTGGACTATTGTCATTATGAACCTATGTTGGATCCAGAATCAGAATTTCCCTGGCACCATCCTGATGCTCAAATCCCAGATGTGGAAGTGAATGTGCCAGAAATAGATATGACCCAATTTTACGATCCTTGGGACATTTATAAAGGACATATTCCACCTAACATCGTTGATTCGTCGTCTTGCCATATTACATCTCAAAAATCAGATAATCATGAAGAAATGAGAAAGTACGCTTGGGATTATGTTTCGCCTCAACATTATCAACATGATGTCGCATACTCTGATGTGCAAAATATATGGAAGCCTGATAATAGGCAGCAGGCTCAAGTTGAACACGTTGACTTGAGAGGAAATATATGGGAGTATAATACAGAACATAATCATAACCGAGATCAACAATATTCGCAAACCGTCTACCAAGAGACACCAAACTATACACAAGATAAACAAGTAGGTCAAACACCTCACTGTAACATAGACAGTCTTCATGAATTTCAATACAATCAGGAAAGTGTAAAAGACCAATCTCAAAATAATTACTATACAGATCACAGATCAGATTATTCACATCAGGATAATCAATTACATACCAGTTATTCACATGAAGATAATAAATTACATTTCAGTTATTCACATCAAAATAATCAATCACATTCGAGTTATTCACATAACTTTTCACACGATCAAAATCACCATAACTATGAATTTAGCTTACAAAAAGATTCAAAGAAAAATTATTATCCTACTCAACAGCAAAGAGTAGATTACGTCTATTATGTCCATCTTGATCATGAGAAAATAGTAGATCGTCATCACCATAAATATGATGATGCTAAGACTGAAGAAGAATCTAAATTTAATGGCTTCGCTGAAGATGATTGTGAGAGTTTCGAAAATATAAAACCGCGACATCCCTACGATGGGTTTTATTTGAGACACCGAATGACTATCGATTCACGTGGACGAAAAATTTGTACTCATGAGGTACCTCCTACTCCAACACCATCACCTCCCGAAAGCCCAATTCCAGAAGTTGATTCTCAACAGCGATTTGTTGAAGAGGAAAATGAACACCCTATTGATACAGAAGACCATGTAAGTTCTTCTTTATTTGGTTCAAGTCAACGAGGTATGTACCATTATATTAAACAGTATTAACAATACTTGTAAATAAATAGCGATCACTCATACCACAGATGAAGCTTTTGGACTCATACAAGCATACATACAGTACTAGTGTAAGGTTTGTTTAGTTGTGCATGCCAAGAATTCCTAATCTAATTTGCACGCGTTTTCTTATCATAACAAAAGCTAATTCTCATCATTACATCTAGCAAAATTATCTTATCATTTGCCCTAATACCAGCAATTATTTTGTAAATTAAATTGTGTATCCTTTCAGACTGGTGTTGCGGGGAACTTTGCACGTATAGTCCTGGGGGCGGGTGCTCAACGAGAAGCTCTCGATGATTTGACTCGTCGTCAAGGATGGGAAGCGGGTAACATCGATTACATGGGAGCTGATGCCTTTGAAAATATTTGGGCGAAAATCACGCAAACTTTAAATCAGCCTCGCTTTTCGCCGCCGAAGCAATCGACTCCTCCGCCTGCCGAAGTTCCTGCACTTCATGAACAAGTAGTCGAAAGTCCACCCCCACAGGCACCAATTGAACCACCATCGCCTATTATGTCTCCAGCGCCCGAGGCTGCTCCAATCTTGACATCCTCACCTATTTCCACCCCAGCGGGGAGCACTAATGTCATAGCTCTCGAGACTAAGATTCCAGAACCTGAACCAGCAGCTGATGAAATAGTTCCATCTGCTAAACTAGAAGCGGAGGCTCCGATTTCAGCTGCAGTTACTGAGCCGGCAAAAGTAATCGCTGCCGTACCAACTGAACCAAAACCGGCGGTCGAAGCCCCGATCGTAGCTCCAGCCACCGCAGCTCCGGCTTCCGTAGCACCAATGATACCTGCTACCATTCCGTCAGCAACTTCAGAAGTTGAAAAGGATGCTACTCCCGTTCCAAAAACGCCACCACCAGCACCAGACGCAACTGCCGCAGCTCCAAAAACTGAAGTCACGCCCGAAAAAGGTGCTTCTACGACAGACAGTCCTCCCTTAGCTAATACACCCTCAAAGGAAGAACTTCCTGTAGTTCCTGCTGCCAAATGTGAGTAAAACGAAAAACTTCGACGTCGGCTAATCAAACGGCTTTGCACTCAGATCTCACCGAGTTAATTTTGCAGTTTTCATAGTCTTGTACTAATACAATTATTTATAGTATAGCGTCATCTGTTTTACGGAATGGCCATACCGACCAGTGTACAAATTAATATTCTCCAAGCCATTATCCTAAAACGATGCACTCTTATGTTTTCTTTTGTGCCGTTTTGTGTTTTTCTTGGTTTTAATGTTATTTTTCTGAGCATACGTTTCAAAATTCGTTGTTGTTTCACCCAGCTACCGAGGAGGCAGCGCAAGAGACGCGGCTTTGATAGAACAGGTAATAACATTATAGTACCTGGACGGAACCCGATAGTACACATTTTAGAAAGCTTTTAAATAAATTGCGCTGTCCTTGAAACTTCTTTAAATAAATTTCATCGGTGGGTGTTGGGTTGTGTCCAAGTGGGTGCAATAGGAACTGGTGAACGTCAACGACTCACGAAGCTATTTCTGGGATATTGAATAGACCTTTTCAAGAACAGATATGCACTTGACCAGCAGGCTGAATGAGTTATTATTGCGCGGTTATCTTTGCTGCAACTAAGTCGAGAATGTTCTGTATTCACGTACCATCATAACCTCGTGTTTACAGAAAGCAAAGATCACGGTGTTTAGTATTGTGCACTTTAGAGGAATTGTTACAATAATTATTAAATAATATTGTAACAGTTCCTATGTTTTGTTTCTTTTTTTGCTTTACATGATCGTTTCACATACATTGCAAGGAACATTACTTAATGCTTGTCTCGATACACCTATCAATTTAATAACGGACGTTTTAATGATTATTGTCTAAAATTGTCCATTTTCACATTCATACACATATATTTGTAAAAATATATTTGAAATAAATAGAAATATGATAGTTAATGTGATTGCATTACATAACAAGGTATTTGAAAAGCATAAGGATATAGTCCTTGTAATGTCTGCTTCGAATCTGCGCTAACTGACACGGATCTAATCCCGCTTGAGTTTTCTTATTAACCACGTAGCGTCGTTTTGCCTCAACTTGTTTCAGGCCCTAACCGAGCTTGCTCCTTAATGTGATCGCGATACTAACGTCGTCTAACCGAGAGAATAAAGGCGGGAATAACTTGGTTGTGTAGCGGAGGAGCGTCGCAAGCCGGCGGGGAGGTTGCAGCTTCCGCCTGCCGCCGCCGATGCGCTCCCCACGCCCGACAGCGAGCTGGAAGACGCGGCCACTCTTGCGAACGCCATTATCGCTGGTGA
>PDGT01000063.1:1846890-1945066 GCA_003671415.1 Megathymus violae | reverse complement strand
CCGCCGCTCGAATCGAGTCCTCTGTGACAGAAGCCGCGGCGGAAGTCCCCAAGAAGAAGGTGGTCAAGAAGGTGCTGAAGAAGGAAGGCAGCGGCGGCGAGGCGCCTGTGCCTGTGCCTCCACCCCGCAAGAAGGAAAAGAAGCCCAAAGAGAAATGAGCGCTCGCGCCACGCTCCCGATAGTTCCTGTGCCATATTTAGCCTTTCCTAAGATAATGTGTATTTAATTTTCTAGCCCGCTTTTCGTACCGCGCCTTTTATATTATTGAAATAATTTTTACTACTCAATATTACACGTCCATGTTGTATTCTATTTACTCTGGTTCTCTCTAATGATGTAATTTTTTATGAATATTTGTATCGATTATAATTATTTTATGTTTTATATTATTATTGGTTTTTAAAATTTGATCATTTTAATTTGCCAACGATCAGACAAATGTTTATATGAACTATTTGTATTAAAATTATATTTTGGAATAAGTCTGTATTTTATTGTTACATCGTCGTGAAAGGCAAGTGCGGTATCGCTACGCGGTATCGCTACGCGGTATCGCTGTATAGTTAGTAGGTTCAAGTCTCTTCAATCAATGAAAGGTGTAACCTAGCCTAGGTTTCGGACACCGTATCAGTAATCCAAATCTACCTCCAAAATCGTATTGGTCATATTGATAAACCTATCAATGGACAATTAACAAAAGAGAGATTCCTAACATAGTCATATAGTTTGGATTAATCGCAGCTATCGACAGAGTATCCATCTTCTCAATTGATCCGAAGTGAGTTGTAATTATTGACCGCTATCTAGAGGTATATGAGAGTATTCATACTTCGGGACCATTTGAGGTCGTTATTATCATTTGAAATTGTAAACGAAGTCAATGCGTGTAATTCTCACCTTACGTTGATCGAGACTTCCTACAAGGCGTGTGTCCCCGGGAGGCGGGGGCGCCGGCCAAAATGTATCAGGACCCGAGGAAACCCTTTAACTCGGGCGTTGTACTCAACAGCCCCCTGGTGTTGGTAGTCCTCGGTGTTGAGCGGGGGGCCCCCACCTTATTGAAGTGTGCTGCTTATTTATAATAGGGTTGTATTTTGTATTCGACAACACCATCTATGATGATTGTTCAATACTTTTATGTATGATTTTCATTACGTCTTCTATACAATTTAATTTGTGTACAATAGATGTCGTTACAATGTCATAACAGTATTTTTAAGATACTGAGTATCGCAAGTACCGACTTAGGTGCATAATTATCACAGTACATTTGTATATACTGTTAATAATTATATTAATTGTACTTTTAAAAAAATCATTACTATGTATTAATTATTACTATACGACCGTATCTCCACAAGTTTAAATCGGATGGTAAACATTGTGTGAAGTTCTAATAACTTTGTTATAAGTAACTAGAAGCACCTAAAGCGATATCTATAGATACTAATATTATAATGCCGGTCACTCACACACCGGACGACCTTCGCAAATGATTATGCGAAGTTTTTGATGCATTCGTTGTTTTCAAAGTTGTGTCGATTTTTGTCGCACATCAAAGCGCGCGAACTTCGAACATTCGCGTAGTCTCCCACACATTCGTGCGACCAGTTGCGCACACGATTGCATAGGTGATAGATATCTTCATTTTTCGTAGTTTGCAGCGTCTACTATAATAACTATAAACTTAACTACTAATACGTACTTTAGTAGTAGTTCCAACTACTCTCTATATTGGAAATGGATGGAGTGTAGGAGGATGCGCAAATAGATTTCCCATTTGCTTATCAGCCCCTCTCATACGTGCAAACATTCGTACACATTTCAAACCTTTGCGCGCATTTGAGCGACCGGGGTAAAGAGAGAGTGCTATTTTTGTGAGTTTGTGTATATGCGGAAAGTAACCACTCCGGAACTAAAACCTATTACAAAATTTATTTTGCCATTGGAAACGTAAATTACTCTAGATGATCACAGTAATTTGGCGTTGTTTTTTAAAGATAAAATAAGTTGATGCTTGACAACAATCCCACCTGATGGTAAGTGATGAAGTGTAAGATGTTGATAGCACTAACTCATTCATTCCTATTCATTTTCCTCTTGTTCTCAAAATCTAGGTGTAAAGCCTGTAAACTGATATCCGAATGGGTTTAAACTGGTTTATGATTCGATCACGGTTGTTTACACGCTTGTTAACTTCAATGTACCGGTAGTCGCTTGCGGGTGGTCCGATTAATGTACAATACATAAGAACCTATAAAATACTAATTATTGTTTTAGTATTGTCACCTGCACTTTATTAAATATGTAACAACACCTTTGTAGCGAATTTGGGAAACGGTGTTTTTGTTGCATTATAGTTTAGGCTAAATATAAATAGTACTTCTTATTTTAACTACAAAAATTACGAATTTTCATAAAAATGCTCATCCTTGATTTCTGCGATACCAATTTTCATTATTTATACCCAGACGATGGGTAGTTACTACTATAAATAGCGATAATGCATAAAGAGAAGTATAAACAAAGTGAGAAATATATACAGTTCAAGAGTAGCGTCTCAGTGGCTTAGATACACTATAAACACATTAGTCATGTCCCAAAACTAAAAAAAATACATTTACCTCCCACATAATATTGCCCCGTTAAGATCCGAACCGGGTACCCTTCGCCCGGCATTCAAGGTCACTACGGGACTCGTCCCGTCGTCTTCGATGCATAATATTATTGCTTTCAATCACCGATTCCAGTCACACTTTCTCTTGGCGAAAGTTCAACCTTCCAGCTATGGACGTACGAGAGTAGCAAAACCAGCCGCCTCAGAAAAATGGATCACCGCTGGCATTTGGCAAATTCAATTAAAAAAGTAAATAAAGTCTAGAAATGTCCCAATTTAAAAAGAATATTTACTTAAAATACTTTATTATATTTATATATTTCATTTAATTTTTATTTGTTTTTTGACAAAAATTGTTTCTTAGAAGGATTCCTTTACTTAGACATAAAAATAGTTTGTGTTTGTAAATTGGTATATTTAAGGTTATTTTAGTTTACGAAATTATAAAATGTCCAGCTTTAGTAATATATCTACCAAACAATGTATACTGAATAAGTACCAGAATAGATAGGCTAGATTTAGGGGAGAGCATTCGGGGCTAGAACCCCGGAGCCTTCACAAAAGAGGAGGCTCCACAATAAAATTCGAAATTTTTTTTTTCAAATTACAACGAATAAACAGTTTTCCATTCGATCTTTTGTTCTCTGCTTTACCTACAATATTTGTACAAACATGATAACATTGTTCTTAAATATAAAAAAAAAAAAGTTTATCTATATTTATTTACACCAATCAGTAAAATATCAATATGTTAACTGAAAAAATCGTGCATTTTATTTGAATAATTAAAAGGGGGCTGTGGGGCCTCCACTTCTTTGTTGCCCTAGGGTCTCGAAACCTATAAATCCGCCCATGATAAGCACTGATTTAATTTACTTTTATTTTTGCCTAAAAACGCGATGAATATGAATTGTAGTAAATGCCATCTAGCGTCATACACGCAAATCTTTAGAGAACGCACGTTGCGGCACGCACACAGTTACACACCATTGGGAGTTCCGAATCCGACCGACAGCCAACGGGCAAAGGCAACAGTCTCACTCGAAAGGCAAAATGTCCCTACATTCACAAAAACGGACCAGTTTGTCGTAAGCTTTGATACGAATGAGTAGTATTATCGTGTTTCGTCAAATAACGATCAGTTTATTATTGTTTATGTATAGATTTCGGACAAATAAGTACATTGATACAGCAATACATGAATAAACTTATAGATTTTGTTGCAAAACAAGCATAGTTAGTGTGTTATTTTCCATTTTCTTGTCAATTTTTACGTTTTGAGTGTGAAGATATTGTTAAGAACTCTACGTCGTCGGTTTGTTGTACATTGGCTAAAATGTGAAATAAGTGTTGTGAACCGTTGAAAAGATTAGAAACTATCGTAGGACAGTAAATAATTTATAATTTTGGACGATGAAGCTGCTTACCGGCTTGTTGTTGCTGCCTCTGTGTCTCGGTCATCTAAATGTTTACCTGAGTAGTGCCGAAGTATGGAGATTACTTGGTAAGCTTTTTATCAATCATGATAAAAATCAAATAGATTACGACGGAATAAATTTGTTAATTAGATGATATTAATACAGTTGGGTAAGCAGCTGGTAAAGGTAATTAAACTGGAGTTATCAATGGTATTTTTTTCATAGAATATTAGTTCCCTTAATGAAATTGAAATAAATTAGAAAAAAAATTACGATTAAATCTAATCCTCCAGTAGGATAAATCTGTCAAAAACGAATACAACCCGCTGGCCTGCGAAGTTTTATTATGATCCTATCATTAACAAATGGTCAAATATTTATCCGATAGGACTATTGGAAAGGCAAAACCATATCTGAAAAAGTTGACTCGAGCCAATGTGGTAATTTAAAAAAATCAGAGCGCTTACCATGCCCTCAACGTTTTCTGCAAAAATATAATAGGTAGTTACAAACCACGAAATATCTTTTACACAAAGTATTTGTTATTTTAATTTAATTCTTAAATCTTTCGATATACTGAAACAGAACGGTGACGTCTGCTTGTGACTCACTCCGGTTTAATTATAATGAAGACATTTTAAATCAATCAGATCCTATGCTTTCTCTTAATAGTTATTAATAGAAATATATTTAGCATACAGGCATAGACAACTATTTATGCTCGTAAGATAGAAGAAAAATAAACGAAGTCATAAATAAACTTGTATTATGTTGACGAGCTGTTCCTATCATCATAAATAAATGAAACAATCGAAGATCACGACGTATCTTTAAGATATTAACAACCTTCACTCAACTGAGATCTATGTAGCATTCCATGAAATTATTTGGGTTAGTTTAAGTACAATTAGCCCCAATCTGTCAATTCTACATAAATGAAACATGGAAGTTTATTATTATTCTGTGCTTGACAACTCTGTTTAGAATTGCCTGGGAAGAAAATATCTAACTAGCAACTGTTAGTAAAATGTCATGAATATCCGTTTAAAATCCGTAATAAAGCATCTATAGAGGAAATAGTTTGGTTACAGTGTGCTCTGGAGAAATCATGATCAAGTCTAGAAGCTCGCTCTAGGTGGGAAATCTTAAAAGGTTGAGAAAACGATAAATCCCCTTATAGTAAATATATCCAGAAATACTTTTGTTATCCTATAGAAAATTGGTGACAGGATTTTGGCATTAAGTTACTCTGTAAATTGTGTTTGATTTACTGATTTTCATAAAAAATGGGTTCAGTAATTTCGAAAATAAATAAACTATTTATTTTAAAATTACAAAAAATAAAAATATAATTTGTCTTTCATCACCAGACCTTCATCCGTGTTTGGTTCATTTAACTCTGTATGTTTCCCAAATTTAAACTATTCCGTCTATCTGTTCTGTTTTCATCGGTTCTGCAGAATACTAAAAACCTTAAATAGACAAATAGCCTTTCGGACCTCAAACTATCTGATAAAAAGCTATTTTTACAAAAGCTGTCCGAAACGGATATGTTACTGGATTTTTATGAAATTACTAGCGACCCGGTTTCGGACGGGTGCATTTTTAAGGAAGAAAACGATACTTGCGTTTATCTAAACAAATAATTAATTGGACGGAATAGAAAATCATTTTTTTTTTGAGATTTTCGTTCAGAAAAGCGATTGAAATTTGTAAGGTACCAGTGGATTTTTCAAATTTTTATTTCCTACTAGTGGCCCCCTCCGACTTCGTTCAGGTTGAATAATTAATTATACATACATTATTATTAAAAATATATATTTTTATCTTGACATTGTAGACATTATTGCTGATATTTTATATCTCAGCACAAGCATGTGTTCTCACTACATATCAATTGTCCTTGAGATCGGTCATGTTGTTTGTTCTTGAGTTATTACGGGACATCGAGACAGACAGTCAAGAATTTTC
This sequence comes from Megathymus violae, assembly GCA_003671415.1. Lineage (NCBI taxonomy): Eukaryota > Metazoa > Arthropoda > Insecta > Lepidoptera > Hesperiidae > Megathymus > Megathymus violae. The sequence goes on along the minus strand of PDGT01000063.1, from coordinate 1,939,060 downwards.
AAAATGGGTCATAAAAAGAATATTTATCATGAATTTTTACAAAAAATTAAATACATCCAGAGGGGGATTACAAATTTATATATTAGTATAGATAAACTCGACAATTAAGAATGAAACAAAAAAAAAAACAAATTAACCAAATCGGTGGAGCTGTTCGCGAGTGATGTCGTTCATAGGTACATACGGTAATTGATTTTTACATAAATATATTATTTTCACATAGTGATAAGTTATTAAACATTTATGATTGCAATGCAATGCAAATTTCTATAATACAATATTATTTTCTACCGAAACGATAATTAATCTTCAGTGTAACATAAAAGTAATAATGTTAAGTCATGTTATTCGAAATGTCGTTTACCTACTATTTCCTATCTAGCTATATATTGTCATACCTTATCTCTATCGTATTTGATTGTGGCATCGGGCAAGGTCGGTTTTACATCGATAATAATTTTGCATACTGTTGATTATACCTACATTGAGATAATGTACTAATATCCTAAAGATTATATCTGTATGTTTACAATTATGAAAACTTTAAAACTAAACCGATTATTTATCAATAACAAATAAACAATTAAACGTTCACACAATCACATCCTGCTTTAGGATTTCCTCATTTTTTGGTGGCATGGACGCACACAAATATGACACTACGAACTCTTACGACACAAGAACAAAAATGTATCTGTCACTTAAATGTCTACCCCAGCCGGCAATCGAATTGGTTTGTATTGCGGACATAATCGCCCCCACATTGCTTTTGTGTGATTGGTAAATTAATAAGTTCTAAGAGTGCTTAAGGCCTTCCATATGACCTTTAGCTTTTACGTAACGATGACGTGTTCCCTGTAGTACGAGCGCTTTCATGAAATCCAGCTTTCAGCACTCAATATCCCCATAGCGCTTTTTATTAATTTTGGACAGTCATTTTCGATTGACAAAACTCGCAGGGTCTGTAACTTACAATCGTCCTTTCACTATTATTAACCATGAAAACTAGTTACGAGTGTAAGTGTGTATTTAAAGTATGATGGATACTCCGAGTAAATTCGCAACTTCATAATCTACGCGTAAGCTTAAACATTACTTAAGTTAGTTAAATTAGGTCTTAACGTAACTCCTACAGTTCTTTAGTAGAGAAAATATAACAAATGAAATTATATGATATTTTATTCGAAGTTGGTTTTTACAAACACTTTTCGAACGTCAAACTACGCCATCACTTCAACAAAAATACAATTCAACATATAGTAAACTATAGAACTACCTAAAAAGTAGACCGATCTTTTTGTAATTCTTTAATTGTCGGTATAGTTGTGAAATACAGAATGAATTTGACTTGGCATTTTTTCAATTTGCCTCTATCAGCAAAGGTACCTTAGTAGTATGTATGAAAACGGTCAGACCTTTAAATTTCGGCGCAAAAAAACGGAATACCGAATTAATCCTATTTGACAGCAATTTCAAAATTCTAAAGCCTAACCACGTGAGGTGTCTTATCTCTGGATTTGATTTAATCTTTTTATTATGTTTGGCGACACACCCGTCTACCCAAAATGTGTCCCGTCGTGAATCAGGCAGGTAAGGTGTTTTTACATTATCTGTTGTGAAATTTTATTTACAAAGTGATCATCTTTGAGAGATGTATACCGTCATATAAAACTTTTTAAAGGCAGAATAACATTTAGAAGTTTACATCGATAATCTATACTTATAATAAAATTCTAACTGATCGATTTCTGTACATGAACGATAAATGAGAAAAACAATTATTAGGGGGCTTTATTAAAGTTATAGAACCCAAAACAATAGTTGTTAGAATTTTTGTCTGTTTGTCTGTGCGTTTGTTCCCGCTAATCTCAGAAACGGCTTAACCGACTTTGTTCTGGTATTCACTAATGTATTGCAGTAAGCGTCACTTAATACTTAAAGTTTGTTTCATAGCAATCCGTCCATGAATAAAAAAATATGAATTAATATAATATGTATTTCTAATTCACAGAACGAGAAAAACCCAGAAAAATACAGATGCTATCTTTAAGCGTAAGGTAGTTTTTCCGAAGCGAAGCGAGGGCATTTGCTTGTATGTAATACGAACAGAAGGATGAAGACAAATTAAATAAATTTGAATCTTTAATAGTTCGCGTGCGCAATATTTTCTCATTGATCTGAATATTTATTATGTACTAGCGAACTGCCCTCGCTTCGCTGCAGGAAAACTACGCCTTACATTGCAATGAAACAAACTTTAAGTATTAAGTGACGCTTCCTGCAATACATTAGTGGAAACCAGAACGAAATCGGTTAAGCCGTTTCTGAGATTAGCGGGAACAAACGCACAGACAAACAGGCCAAAAAATTAATAACTATTGTTTTGGGTTCTATTGCGTTAATAAAGGCCCGTAATAATGTTTTTTCTCATATATCGTTCATGTGCAGCAAGCGATCAGTTAGAATTTTTTTATAACTATAGATTTCAAAGATATTTACTGTCATCGCAGTTATTAAGAGAGAGAGAGAGTTAATTAATTAATTCTTTATTTTAAACTCTCTATTGATGATTGCACACTTTAAACAAAAAATATATATTGTGCAATCAATAAAGAGTTTAAACTCTTATTACAATAAAATGTAGTCTTTAAAATTAAAAAGTGACTGTTAAGTGAAAAATTAATAACAAACATAATTTAAATGATGCTAATTGTTAACTTAGAGACATATTATTAAAGAAAAAGGAACCGAGCGCGCGCGCAGGTAATGGTTCCTCAGAATAGGTTTTGTCCCCTTGCCGTGTATTGTGCTGAGATGAAGAGAGCCATCCATCTTTGTCGGTTGGGACCATCTGTGCTTTGTTGCTGCTCAGAAATTAGAATCGGGATTCTTGAACAAAGGAATAAGTAAACGGATTTTACGTTGCTTAAGTACACACGAAAACGCTCTAAGAACAATTTAGATTATTCAATCACTAATTTACTGGACTAAAATTCCCGATAAAACTTTCAGTTCCGTTTTTGTTATTTATGGCATACACCTAACGAATTATTGATAGTAAATTTAACTTTACATATTAATATTATTGAAAACGTGAACATATGATCTTATGAACAAACACAGGTTGCGGGGCACCAGCAGGATTGTATTATAATACCTGGTATCTTTGTCCGGGTATCGGGTAAAGCTCCAACTGCTCCCCAGTATCTTTCGATTCGATCGCTTGCGCTGGTTGGTAATTTATTTCAGATGACATTTATGGACATTCTATAGAACCCAAGCAATAAAGTCGACGCCTAAAACGAGTGTTCTGACACGTTGGAACACAAATTTAATCTTATTTATAATGGCACTAACACGATCGCGAACTTAAAAAAATACATACATATGAATTAATCGCAGTATTCTTTTTTTTTTTCGTTCAAGTTTTTACATCCTGTATAAATTTCCAGAGTTCAAAGAAGTATTTACGTACTCGTAGCTTCGATGTAAAAACATTTTATGAATTTTCTGATTCTGAAAACAAATTCTGTTTCTGTTACCTACACAGGAGCGTCAAGAAGGAATTTTATATTTATTTGAAAACATGTTCCGAGGAGATTATTTCGCTATTTCTCCCATATAAACGGCACTTAGAAACAGTGGTAAATGTAATCGTTTTCACATAAGCTAATATTTTAGTATCTAAGACTCACTTAGAAATTTAATGATTTAGTTTAAACAATCCCCTAGTCAGGAACCTAAAGTTCCCAATAAAATGAACCACAAAGTAACAAACTACGAGTAGAATATGAAAGAGCCACTTAGTTCGTGTCTCGCAAAACTTATCATATTCGCGGCTTATTGTGTTCATGGCTTGTTGGGGCATAAAGCGAACTGATAAGGCTTGGCGAGGCGGTATCGGACGACAACATAGTTTATGGTTAGTCACTATCGTTCATCTGAATTCTTTATGGCACGACGGTAGAACAACCGATGAGCAGCGCGTTATTGGTAAAGAATTTAGGTACCATTCATTTAATGTGCTGATATTTATAGTTAACTTTTTATGGAAAGTTCTTTATATCTAGTAGTAGTTCCACTCACGACTATTAGGTTGTTCTGCTCTTCAATATTCAAGATGACCTCTCAAGAATTCTATGCTCTCAACGATAAAGTAACACATTTCCATAAAGTTAAGATCTTTTGAATTCATAATTTTATTATTTTATGTATAAAACATTCATGAAATACCTCATTTTGTGACGTCAAATTGAGATTCGAATGTCACGATAGAAGTTGTGTTGGCTGTGTAGCACCGAACTATAACATATAAATTGAAATTGAATTTCTACTGTATTGAGCTTTATACGAAAAGTGTATCATAAATAATACTCGTTGAATGGCTGGAACCGCTGTCACCTTTGTGTTGGACGGCTTTAAATCTGAGAGAGAAAAGGTGCGCGTGCGCATTGTTGCATGTGCAACCCCACGGTGAGCGTAGGTGCAACATAATACTGCTCTGGTACCACTGCGACAGTTACAAATATTCGTTGGCCTACGGAACCTTTTTAGGGGGAGAAATCTGACCGCAATCAAAAAACAACAGATTCATCAATTCTTCTATCAGTGTTTGAATATTCGATTGCATTTGGCACATAAGATCCATGAAATTAACGTTGAAGTATTGGAAGATTATTTTCCTTCATATATTTATAATTATGTTCATATTTAGACAATGTAATATACCAACATATTGTTAGCGATAATAGTGACATTATGTCACCGATTTGTCACTTATGTCAACCCCATATCTTAAATGTTTACACACTCATGACCCGAGAAAAAACATTGTCAATCACACAAATGCCTGCTCCGGTCGGGAATCGTACCCGGGACCACTCACTCGGCAGACAGTGTTACTACCAACTGGGCTATGGAGTCGTCGAATTATATTTCAGCTTTTCGAATTTCGTGATCGCTAAAAATATGTTACATTGTCTACCCCTGAAATTGTTCATATTTTTACTATGTTATTAAATATTACTTTATATATATTTATTTGTTGTCCACAAGGATACTTAATTGTCTACACTGATCAAGCTAACGTTATTGTCTATGTTTTGTTTACTTTGAGTTAAATTCGTTATTGTTCTTAAATGATTTTTGAATTATCATGTTCAACGAAGTGTTACAGCGAGTAAGTAATAATTTGTAACAGTTTTTCTTCGTGTGTGTGTGTGTTTATAACCGCTAGTTCAACTTAAATGCCACGTCCGTAGCGTTTGTGTGCAATGTGCCTTAGTGTTCGGTTATAATTTGTCATCAATTGGCTGACAAAAAATCAGCGTAAAGTAAGACGATCTCGTGATGAAGTCTTCGGTTTCACGGCTAGTGCTGTGGTGGGCGAGGTTTAAAAAAGTACGCCCGTAATACGAAACCCAGGCGACGTATGGGGTTTCGTCTAGACACGGCAACCTCTTCACACGTCTGGGTGCGTGTTTTATCTCTCATACTTAAATTTTACTTTAATAACCACGGTATATTGTGTTATTGCTTCTAAAACTGTTTGGTGTCTATTTTTATCTATAGTTTGGTCACGTTTCCGGCGCGTTATCTGTGCGTCTTATCTGGACGATCTTGTTTTTTCCCCTGACCTATGCTAACATTATCAGTACCGCGAAGACTAGCTCATCTACGTGTAAGTTGTCCTTTTCCTTGGATTATCCTTGCCTATTTTTTTTTTATCAGCGGACGTCTAAGGATTGAATAATAAGACGCCCTGAAATGGGCATTGTTATTTTAATAAACATTATTAATGCCGTATTCAGACAGCACCGTTCGGATCTACTCCCCTCGGATCTCGTTTAGAGAATTAACAATGAAATATTTCAATAAACAGTCAGCGACGGCGCTATATAAATAATAGCGAGACCGTCTCCAAAATATTTTTTAAATAAATAGTGTTGACACACGGGATGATGTGGAGTGGCTCCTAAATAAATTTAATTTCACGGTGACTCCCACCGGCAGTTTTTAATCTGTGCGCGTATCACCCTGTCAGGTGGCTTAGCCAAAACACGGTTCTATTACGTGACTGGAATAAAAATATACAATTAAACCATGTAACGGATACGAATGTAACGCGAATCGCCCCATAACAAAAAATCTGACTCTTATTTAAGGTGTCTAAAATTAATTTCATTTCACGCAAGGTAGAATAACTTTGCATACAAACATGCGTTTTGGGATTCTATTTTGTATAATTGCGTTGCAGTCTTGCAGCTCTGTTCTGGTAAAGCTGGCAGCGCTTTAAGGGTAAAACATTGTTGTGAGACAAGCAGTGGAAATAGAGTGCAGGCGACGCGCGACGTACGAGGTATCCTGGGATTAACGCGCGTTTTATGAATATGCAACTTGTTTAAATTGTACCCCATCGGGTTAGCTATAAAATTTTCACTGTACAATTGCAATTGTAGGAATGTTTCATACAATTTAAATGCATCGTCATTGTCCCAATGCTGACGTAACACTGCTAGTTAGTTACGCCTGTACAATTTATTTACACACCCACTTTGTAGCTTTTATGTCCAAATGTTTTGTGCTGGCACGTGTATACGTTTCGCTTTGTAACAGACTCAATCCAATCATATTGACCTAATTAGTGTGTAAAAAACATTGTATAGGAATAGTTACTGAATTAAGGATGCAGTAATTACATTAAATTTTTCTTTCGGAGTTTGCTTTTAAAGTAATTAAGAATTTTACCATAAGTGAGCATAAATATAACGAATAGAGAGTTTACTTTCGGATAGTGGCCATTTAAATCTGCAAAACATATTTAATCAAATAAAAAAAACGGTAGTTTGAATTCGACCCGCGTATTTACCCTATTTAGGGTATACCAAACTTTCTTACTGTTATACAAGTATTTCCATGAATATGCAGTATTATTTTCATAATCATTGGCTCAGTAGCGTTGGAGACGAGAAAGCGGGAGAATAGTGATTTTAAATAATATGTTCTGTACCTGATGTCTTGATTTTCCAAATCAAATGTGCATTTCAAAACTAGAAAAGATATATGAATTTTAAGTTGACGTAACCTTAAAATTCCTACGCCTGGTGGATCGCACTTCATAATTTTTTTTGTTACTTTCATTTTTGCACCACAAAATAATATCTGATTCCAGTTGTTTCTTGCAGTATATGTACATCCATGATTGAGTCACGTAACTATATCTATCAATTTTTTGTCCACTAATTTCGAAGAACTTATGATGCGATATAGGCATAGACGCAAGTTATCTTGTTAGGATTCCATGTCTTATTCGGATTTACAAAACCTTAACAAATGGACACAACATTTTTTATTTTTATCTTGTATATGCTTCGAAATGAGTCGCAAACATTCGTTTCGTAGGAATAACAGTAGTCTTGTAGAGTCACATTGCCGATACTGATCCCATATTTTGTCAAGCAAAACTAAGCATATATTAAATATGCAAAATTTAAGCTCATAATCTGGAGTTAAATTGACCGAGTGTTCGCCGCGCAAACCGGATATATTACTGTAAGAACACTTTCGGATTTGGCGAAATTTCAAAGGCCGTTGAAGTGATGCCAAATTGCTTATTGTCTAGGTACTTAAGCCCACATAAAACCATTTCAGTGTAAATGTCAAGCATTTTTTTCCTTCATTCCTTTACGACTGTATATTTTTAAAATTTAAATTAATATTTACTTAATTAGTTTTGAATGTATTGCATTAGGTATTATTTGCTTTTTATATTTTTTTCCATATCTATCTATATATATTCTACATACAATAAAATTCTAACTGATCGCTTCCTGTACATTAACGATATAATTATGAGAAAAAATATTATTCGGGACCTTTTACGCAAAAGAACACAAAGCAATAGTTGTTAGAATTTTTGTCTGTTTATCTGTGCGATCGTTCGCGTTAATCTCAGAAACGGCTTAACCGATTTCGTTCTGGTTTTCACTAATGTATTGTACTAAGCGTCATATATTTAATATTTAACGTTCGTTTCATTGCAATCCGTCCATAAATAAAAAAGTTGTAAAATAATATATGTATTCTAATTAATAGAACGAGAAAAACTTTATTTAAAAAAACAATGCAGATGCTATTTCTAAGGGTAAGGCGTAGTTTTTGTGAAGCGAAGTGAGGGCGGTTTATTAGTATAATAATTCTTTTGTAAAAGACAATTCTGTGAAAGGTTGTAGTAACATTTATGGTTTGTGTTAATTCCTTCATAATACTTAATACGTATTTAAGACGCCCACAATAATGACACGTTTTTATGCAATCGATATGTCGTTTAATATTGCAACGACGAAAATTCCATAAGTAATTGCAAACCCAAACATTATTGACCACAAAACATTAATGGCCGGTATTCAAAGCACGGTTCGAAAATACCCGATATTTATTATAAATATCAAAATATCGGATAATTACGATATATATCCGATATATATCAAAAGTTTGATATATATCCATTTTGTATGAAAGCCATATTATTATTTTATTATATTATTTATGTATACTATTTACATATGTGTTACATAAATATAATAAATTATTGAAAAAGAAAACTAAAATGTTTTAATGTGTTATTTATTTAGGTACTTAAAATCAGACAAATGAAACCAAAACATAACATCTTCTAAGGTCAGGCAAAATCAACTAAAAAACATATATTACATAAACATATATAAAACTAAAAATTTTTTTGCAGACAGAAATTTTTTGACAGACGCCGTTAATGCCGGCAGTAGCGTTGCCATTTATGGATTAGAACTTACTATTAGGCAGTATGTTTTAACTCTACTCCAACGCCATCTACACTTGGGAAGTAGAAATACAGTAACAAACGCCAAAAATTATTCAATAATATAAAATTTGATATATATCATAAAAAATCATTTGATATATATCAGATATATATCGGATATATATCCATTGATATATATCCTCGAACCCTAATTCAAAGAGTACCTTATATAAGTTATTCAGTAAAATATGGCAACAAGTAAGAGAATATGATTATTATTATATTATCATAACTTATGTGCGGAAGTTAATTATATTTGTAATCGAGTTTTTTTTGGTAACGATGATTCTGCAGCTTAGTTCATCGCCTACGCGTCCAGGTGAGAGTTCCGGCAATGAATACCGGTCGGAGCTGATATTTATACTGAAATGTTGTCATTCATTCATTTATCATAAATTATTGTGGACTTGATTATTTTTGAAGTGTCTGTGTGAGTGTATGCCATCAGCTTTAGGACACCGAAACATCGAAACGTCAACAAAAATGCTTATTTATGGTAATTGAAAAAATCTGTATTTTAGTCGTTTAGGTGGTGTACCTAATGCCCATGCCAAATGTAAGTATTGCAAGAGGTAATTATAAAACAAGTACTTTTCATTTATAAGTCTTCAAATTCAATCTATTAACTAAGTGTTGATACCTGTTTTCATGTTGTTGATCAACAATATGCAAAAAGATATTTTTCCAATGTGCAAACAATACATATACCGTTAACCACCTAGCGCAGTTGGTAGTGACTCTGCCTGTCGAACAAGAGGATCCCGATTTTGATTTTCGGCCGGGATCGATATTTATGTGATAGGTAAATTATTGTTCTCGGGTAATTGGTGTTTGAGTTGTGATATTTGTGTATGTCCCCATGCCACACGCAAAACAAAGGAATGTAAGTGCGGGGCTGGAATGTGTGAACATACAATTGAAAAGCCGCACAAAGCTAATATCAGAATAACTTATTCGGTAGCTATTACCAGGCAATCATGAGCGGCAAATCGATTTGCCGCGGGAATGCCATAGGGTGTGATAATACGGCGTTTTCCCGGCGGCGCGTCGGACGAAATGATACGTGCAACAACGCGGAGCAGGTCTTGCATTGCATCGTCAGGAAGAAAAATTGAAATTCAACTTTAATTCAAATTAATACATAAAACGGTGCCATGACATTATAACATTTTTTTTTATCAAATTTAATATTATTTTTTAAGCACTTTCCTTAGTTTTTCTTTAATTGTAAAATTCAAATTCAAAATCATTTAATCATATAGGTATTCAGTAAATGTCTTATGAACCTCATTTTTTGCTTCTACCACATAGTAGTGTAAATATATAGAGTTAAGAATAAAATTATTTATACCTTTTGTTATCTATCTTACTTGCAGAGATTGTATACGATATGAGTGTAAGTATATATATATATATGAGTATTGCATGGTAATAATAACTGCTACTATTGCAACAAGAGTTTAAAGATAAATGCAGAAATCACATGCCTGTATAATGAAATTTGGACGAGTTACCTATCATTGAAAGTCTTTAGAAAAACCAATATCAAATTTCAAATTGCATAAATCCAATCCAATCACATCGGATTGATGACGCTTTAAAAGAGTGTAACGGTTTTAAAACTGTATTTTACGGTACTAAATTTTGAATGCAAACAAAAAGCACTTCGCAATACAATATCACTAAAAGCTTTTGCACCTTGCCTACATGTAGGTTTTGTTTTAGGGATTGATTAGCGACACTGAGGGGTTTTGCTATCAATAACATTTGTAAACACAATACAGCTGGTAACGTAACGTTACACTCGAAGCTCATCTCACAGAATGTACGCGTATGTTCAGTTGTAAAAGCAGAAAGATAAAAAAGGTTGCCTATTTAATTTACTATACAGCATCGTAAGTTTTGAGTTTTAGTATTATCAACGTTTCCGTATTACTTTGAAGATAGTTTCATCGCTTAAAAACTGCTATGTACGTAAGGTAACTTTGTTTATCGTTTTCCAGGAAACGTTTTAAACGAAGAAACAAATACGAAGCTTTGATACTGCTAAAGTTCGGAGCTTACGATATTGTCTAAAACAATGTAATATTTTTGTTATATGAAAAAATAAATGATAAAGCAAATTGGCTATAAAGGCATTATCGCATAAAATATACAGAGTAATATCAGTGCAATCAGCCTACGAGTAATTTCCATGTATGAGTACTAGCTAGTTGGGCCGAAGTTGTTCTGCAATATATTTAAATATGCATCAGTTCAGTTTATCCCTTAGTTGTCAGTCGTAATCATACCAGAAAATGTTAGTTATTTAAAAGTTTCCACAAAGGACATAGGTACTACACGAATATACACGTTGCGAACATCAGATGTAGAAATATCTCCATCGACCTCCGCAACATTAGGATTCCGTTTCTGTAAAAATATTCATAATCCTGACTCCGATTTGGAATGTCTGGTGACTGCTATACCGATGGTTCTAGGTTCCTACTAGGGCGACGTTAAAACTGGTGTGTCCAGTAGACACTTTCTCGCCACTTATCTCAATCTTCGCGTTATACCAACGAGTTTTACTGCGATGCAATCGTAGTAAATATTTAACGTCTTTCTCAACACGACTTGTCGCTTTTGAGTTTCAAGAAATGCTTAACTTGCTTGGATTAATTATCAGATGAGTAAACATATTGATTCACAAGATTATAAGTTGATTACGTTTGTGACAGTGTGCAGCGAGTTGTATTTTGACAATTAGATCTGTGTTATTGGTTAAGTATTTAAATGTGGGATGACTTTTGGGAAAATAATATTTTTACGAGTATTCCAAAGGATATCTAAAGTGGATTGTAAAAACTACTTAGATTTAAAGTACTTCATAGATATGGCCACAATTTAACTATTTTATTCCAAAAGACTTATATGTACAATATATTGAATTTATATTAAAAATAACAATCCAGTTAAAAATATCTATGTTTCTTTCACTATGTAAACGTAACGGTTCGACTAATTTTTTTTATACATAAATATAAATATTAACGTATTTAGCATTTATAATTTAAAGCCTTAATTAGACAAGTCACATGATATTTAACAACGTTATTATAATTGCATTACATGGATCGATTCTTTGTCTTATAAGGACCCTCGTAGCATAATTAAACATTTATGTTGGTTATAATATCTGTACATGCAGTGTGCGAATTTTGTGAGTTTGTGTGTATGCGAAGGGAAATCTTCATATTCATATTCATTCTTTCATATTCATATTTATTTCTGGGTAGACATAAGCTATATAAAATTTATATATGTATAATTATTCGTCGAGGCGAGACGCTAATTGAATTATGAAAAAATGTGAGAACAAGCTGCAAGCGCAACCTTTTTCGCAATTTTTGAGGTTCCAACAAATTGTATAATTGCCGTCGATGGGGATGTTAATGGAAAAAATATTATCGAAATGACACGTGATCCTTTTGTGATTAGTGTATGTATTTACTTATATATTTATTTCATAGCGACTATGTTGCCTTTGGAAAGTTTCTTGGTGACAGTTGAAAAAATGAAAATTAAAATATAGGATCCTGTTTTAAGTTATCTACAAGAACTTGAAACAGAAACAAGGAAAAAATGTTTCCAAGCCCTGGTGTATCTTACACTAAAATTGGTTTCTTTTGAACTGTAATAAGGGCCTTTATAATGTGCTAACGAAACCCGATCCTAATTGGGAATTCGCTAAAAGATTTTGAGAGCGATTACGGAAACAAAACAAACATGGTCCCGAACGACTCGACTGCGTATTCCACATATCCAGGTCAGAGCAACAGCTGAATAAATAGATCTTTTATAAATAAAGCTGCCACCGAGCGACACCGAACGACGCGGCCAATTTGCTCACTAACTATCTGTCCAGTTTAAATCGACCGGGAGTTATCATTAAAAAGCTTTGAATAAAGGTGTCATTTAAGGATGGTAATTAGACACAGCGAATTCACAGACCATTAAAAATACCTCGAGATGGCCAACGAAAACTGTTCATAGTAACGAAATAAATCGACGTGCCTAGTTGAAATCGGACGAAATAAATTATTTACATTTTTATTTCATCAAATGTCTTCGGAAAGAAGTTTTTGCGCTTAGGATGTATAAAAATATGCAATTGGTTTGCTGTAAACAGCGATGAAAACTCTTATACAAGTATTTCATTAATGCGGTCAATGTATATCCCTCTGTTTAGATTAACTCGGTTTTTATACAAATTATATATAGTTTCATTCATATCATTAATTTATTTATAGCGGTCCGTATTTGAAATCTAGAAATTTATAAATTCTTACAACTCATTGAAGCGATATGATATGCATAAGAAGTCGTGTTTTTTTTTTTCAAATTTAAATGGGACCAAACGGGAAGTATATCCTTTCAAACAGAAAGGAATATTTCAAATCGGTTTATAAATGTCGAAGTTGTGAGGTAAAATAACATACGAACAAATTATGAACTTTTGCCTTTTTTGAAGACGGTTAATAATTGAATACCAAATGACGTCTTTACTTGATGTGAAGTCGATTTTATAATGTACACATAGCAACTTACAAGATATTGATATATTAGGCGGTCGAGCTGGCCATGCTGCCGATATATCATGAATAACAGAGCACGTGAGACGAGTGAAAAATTGACTCTTTAAAATTACTTTTCCCGTGATGGATAGTGGGACTTATTCAAAATAATGGTGAGCCGAGGCACAATCGCACCTCAACACGGGTTTTGAGTTATCCAGTTTTGTTTGGCACCGAGCAATTTGCCCGGGATAGATGGAGATGTCACCGGAACAAAAAGCAACGATCGATCAGTTGAGTTGCGCGCGCGCATATGTCACGACTACACGATGACTTTTTGTCTTTTCGTGCCTGTCTTATCTCCCAGGGTACCTGGAAATAAACAAATACAAATAGATTGCGAGTAAAATTTTGATAACTTTTACTGAGACTAATATAAATACGATGTTACTATGACAACTTAAAGTTAAGGCTAGATCTACTATCTAACTAATGCGGTGGATGTAATAAAATAACTCAATTAATGTATCTATTCTTACATGTTATACAAAACCAAAAAAAAAAATTAATAGCTCTCCTAAGTTTACACAATATTGCTTAAAATGTAGTTAATATATTTAAAATATTACTTACAACGTAAAGAAAAACAAATGGACTCTATACCTATGAACACATAACATTTTTAAATCACATACAGAGGCCTGCAGAACAGCCCTTGGGTATCAAAGTACAATATCCAAGAACCATTTTGTCCTATCTCGGAAATAATCACTTGAGAGGCCGTCGTAGTATCCTCCTGAGACTGTCGGGAACGGAGACAATCACTTTGGCGGGAAAATACGCGCCATACGCATTAGAAATGGTGCTGCTATTATAAACATCCAACGAAAAAGTACACAAAAATTGTTATTCGTAGTTTTTTTTAATATCAATCAAATTTTTATAGATTTTTTAAATCTTTTAATATTAGTTTTTTTCAATATTCGTGTATGATACATACACCGCACGAGCTGTATCAAGCATCGACAAATTAAGGGCATTTGCCATATTAATTACAGTTAAACTTTACAGACATTAAAACTTTTTAATATAGTTTATATGTTTTGGTGTAAACGCTAATAGTAATTGACCTTTGTAATCGTATTTTTTTAAGTGTCCAGATTAAAAATAATTTAATAACAGTGACTTAATTGTTTAAAAATGCTAACTAACGCTATCCCGTCTCAAAATATTGGATATTGAGTTTGTAAGGTATTGGGCTTATCGCCTTTGTTCTTTTATTAAGGAATGGTTTGGTTTATAATTAACAATCCATATGAATTTGTTAAATTTTTCTTACCCTTACTATTGTTCTTTTAAATATACTTAATTGATCATAACATACTAATCATTTGATAAATTTGTTCAGTGGTTTCCAAGTAATACTGACAGTCCAAAAAATATACTAAAAAAAGATGTGTCTGGGCTCCGTCTCTACAATAAAGTCTACGAAAGTCTATCGAAAGACAAAACTTTGGTAGTATATATATATATATAAATATATATATATAAATGAGCAACTAAATAGTAATATATATTTGACAACACATATGGTGTACGATGAAAGTATATTGGCATTCCATATGGACAACAACAATGATTCTTGTTTTAAAAACAATATAAGTATATAAGAAATAATTTTAGCACTAAACGTTAACGAGTGTCCAACAGTCGAGCTGCTATTTCGGTTTGGGTGCATTCCGGGCCGCATCACACACATCATCGATCACGGCTGGAGCTGTCAGAGTTTAAACTGAGCTTAAGTCGAGTTCATGCTTGGCAGCTGGCAGATCATAGACGCGTGACGTTACGTCAGCCGGTCCCACCACGAATACAGCCCTGTCTGATACGACGCGCTGACCGCATGTTCCTTGTTATAATAACCGCGTGGGTCAAATCTTTTATGAAAAAAATTACAAGTTTTTAAAAATCGTGTTGAAATTTTCGATTGTCGTTTAACTACAAATTTTGTTCCGTTAATAATTTTTGATTTAAATAAACGTAAATAACACGACAGGCGCTGTTTTGCACTACATTTAAAATTTGTTAAAGATTTGATTATAGTGCAGTCTCTCGGATCGCGTTCTGAACCGTTGTCTCGACAATATAAATACATTGTATGAACAATAAAAGACGCACCAACGATTGTTTATATAAATTTAACGTTAAATCTTTTTCACTTCTGCAAAGCCGTTTCACGATTAATGCTTCAAAATATACGGTTGACGTGCATTAATGTATTATTTATTTTGTAATTTGTGTACATAATCTCCATTGGACGAAAACAATATCAAGTATACGTGGAACAAAGATACTGCTTATTTCTTATAAAATTTCTCAAAGTAGAGTGATCTAGATATAGTATGACTTAGACTGTGTACACTAAATACAATACGATATAATCCTGAATATATAATAAAATATAAATACTAAAAAAATACATAATGGTACTGGCCTCATTACATAAGGCGACAGTTTTATAATAAGTACCTTAGAAAGTTAAAATTTTACTCGCTTTTTAAATTCCTATAATTAACATACTCTCCTTATATATATATTTATATATCTTGTTCAAATTTTCATTTCATTAATGTTAAATTGATGTTAATACAGTTTTTTCAAATATTAATTTAATTTAATTAATTAATTTTAGTTTTATATAGGAAAAAAAAATTCTCTTGTATAAGATATTCCTCTTATTTAAGAATGTTTATATTAATTGTAATTATTTAGTAAAAAGTAACTTAAAAAAAATCCATGTTGGCCTAAGTAAGAATTATCTTTTATTTATTCATATTACTAGTTAATAATGGAAATAGTTACTATGATAAAAAAAATGTAACATTGTAACAACTGTTGCACCTAGCTAGTAATCAAATCGCTCAACCGAATCCCACGCCCATTACTAACAGTCATTTTAATAATCTATGAAGTGGTTACTCGTATCGCCGCGTGACACCGAAGCGCACGAAACAATACTGGAACTCCTGTAGTGTTGCCACACGACTGGTATTTTTATGTCGTTTCAATATTTATTCAGAGCTCAAAGACGTCCCATTAGGGATGACAATTTTGTTTAGCGCGCTCGTAATTGTATAGGCGGATGGGAAGCGCGACACGCGACCCTAACATACCATGAGAGTAAATGTGCAAATAAATGTGTAATAAACTATTGTGTTGGTTCCACGCGCGTTATTTACCAAATTAAAGCTGTTATTCATTGCCAACACCGTCACTGTATTGTCAAGAGCGGTTGCATCCCTATAATATTTTTTCGCGCGCATTATCTAAATAGTGAAACGCACTTAGAACGTTGGGAGGTAACACAAAAGCGGTTACTGCGTCTGACAAGCTGTAACGTAAAATATTACGACGGCTATAAAAAGTCCTGCCTCGATAAATAACATAATATTTGGAATTTTAGAATCAGTTTATTTTCTTATCTTGTACAAGAATGAAAATGAGAGAATGCGGTTCCAATGAGGCATTGGCCCGTAATAGCGTAGGCAGAGACCACACACACGCCCCACCATCTCTCCCTACGCAAATACAGAAGGCGTCAGTGCTCAACGTGTATGCCCTTATAGCTTACACGTACATATGTACAGTGCCACTTAGCTCCTCCGTCCATCTAATCAGCTCTAAACATCGTCTACCATTATCAAAACGAAATACCATTCTTTCCCTCGTTATCGACTCGATTATCTTTGGTATATTCCTACATCAAAATCAAAATGTTCAAACAGAACAATTTAACCTCTTTAGTTCTAGTAACAAAAAATATATTTAGTTTGAACACTGGAAATAATTTACAAGCATCGCGTTGGCAAAACATTTTCAAAGGTTTCAGTGTCGTAATTAAGAACCGTGAAATATGACCCGAGTCAATTGTAGCAGCTTCGATACAATACAGTATTTAGGGTGAAGCACGAAAAATAAACAAACATCGAACACAAATGGACGAATAAAATATGCTGGCACAATGCACGGGCCAGCCGTCACGTCATAATAAGGTAGTGGCTTTTGTGTCCCTGGTTGTAAATCATACAGTCCTTTGAAGAATGGCACAACATAAATAATGTCCCGAAATTTGACTGCTATGTTCTCCAAAGAGATGACTTCGGTCCCTGCAGAGAGAATTGTAATGCTAGAACAAATCAATCAATAGTTTCAATTTGACAACTTTTTGTCGAAAGCTATAAACGTTTTCTGCTTAAAGGGCTTTAAGGTGGAAGGTTTTCTAGGATTCGTTTAACTTTACGCATAGTTAAATTTCTAACTAATAGGCATTTGGTTCGGTAATACAGATTTAATACCGTTCTGGTTAAATTAAAGTTCGTGCCACGGTAAAATATTGAACTGTAGCCACTTTCGATTTTTATGGGTTCGTAAGAAAGCAATTAAAGTTGAGCATTATGATAGCATTGAAGAATTTAACGCGGTCGACGTTGTTACGACTCGAGTTTAATGGTTCAGTGCACCCCTGAATAAACAAGCTTATACGGAGTTAAATTTGCTTGCACCGGATATGGCTGCCACTCGAACGGATCCATCATGCCTCTAAATGAAGATTTGACCGGTATTCTGCCTTCAGCCACTTAAAACCAACAAGGATTTGTACAAAGAATTCTTATTCGCCGAGAGGATATGCCGAGCCTATCATTTTATGATCACTAAATCCTAGTTATGAACTCCTAAATAATAACATTTTATTGGCCACCACAGGCGTCGTGGGACTAAGTGACGCCTTCTCGAAGACTGTTGATGCTTATTGTGCCAGGATTTATGTGCTTCCATGAAATTTACTGTTAATGTAATAGATTGTAGATTCGATTTGAGATATCTACATATGGGCAAAGGAAGCAATAAAATGAAATTTCTTGTTTCGGTTTTAAAACTTAGTTTTCTATTTGTAGTATAAATCACAGCTTTAGCTTAGAAAAAATATTGTTATCTTCAGAATTGAGTATTGGGAAAAATTATATCAATAGACCAACGATAAACGATTCAGGTGTTAAAAATGCAAATCCATTAACAACTTAAGAGTAAGATTGACATTACCTGTGTTGGCATTGATGTCAGAATTGCATTTTTTGCTTATCTACCGTGAGACCACCAAAGGTGTTCTAACAGCTTAGGAATTCGGCGATCTTTATTTATTTATTTTATAAAATCCACAGCTCTTAATCAAACAATAGCTCATGTATCTTAAAGTTATATCAATACTTAAAGCCAATTACGGATTAACATTTTTTATACAAAAATTATACTACACGCCTGTCATTAAAATTTGTGTAATGTGCTTTTGGGGGTACTTGCATGTGTGTGCGTGTGTGTATGGTCATGTAATGCAATAAATACTTATATTTAATATATATATATATATATAATTAACAAATAAATAAACAATAATAAATGAAATAAATTAACTATACTTATTACTTATATCAATGTTTTGTTTGTTTTTAAATTTGAGATCCTATAATTTTACTTACCCCCCTTTTTGAAAGATTCTTTATTACTATGGAAAATGTCCATTGTATTCAATACTTTATTGTAATTTCTATGTAGCTGATTTGCCAATGAGTTTTGAGCATAATTACTACTTTTCTGATCAACTGTGAATAGATTTTTATCAATATAAAATATATATATATATCTATATATATATATATATGGTTCGAATATTTGGGATATTAAATCATAAATTTTTGGAAAAAACTTCGGAACAGTCTGTGAACCCGTTATGAAGAAAGGACATATCACTTAGATTTCGTTCCTCCAGAGACACAAGATGGTGATGTAAACATGAATCTTCATAATTTAAAGAACTGCTGGAACTTCGGTAATTCAGATGTTTTATGAACTTACTCTGTATTTTCTCTATCTTTTTAATATAAGTTATGTATTGGGGGTTCCAAATTGGACTGCAGTATTCAAGAATACTTCTAATGTAAGAGTAGTATAAGATTTTAAGCAACCTAAATCAGAAAAGGGTTGACTTATTCTCAATACAAAGCCGAAACTTTTGTAAGCTTTACTCATCAATGTGTCTATATGGTCGGATTACGTTAATTTCTAATCAATAAGAGCTCCTAGGTACCTGATAGTATTAACATTATTTATTACAACGTTGTTTATTTGATAATTATGTTTTATAGGAAATTTTTTTCGTGTGAAAGATAGAAATGAACATTTACTTAAATTTATACCAATTCTATGCTTAGCGTAGTAATATCCTAATCTATCCAGCTCATCTTATAATCTCATGCAGCCTGAAATATTTGTTATTTACTTAAACAGATACTCTTATACTTTATGGATAAATCTGTTGATGAACATGTGAACAATATGGTAATTATTTATTCGTGTTTACATTGAGCGGCCGTTCAAGTTGGACATTATATTTTTTGTTACAACTCAGAATAATCATGCGTGACGTTTATTGATTGAGGGTCGAAACAGAACATGTTTTGAAGTGAATTCGTATGTTTCGCAGCATGAAGCAAAGATGGGTCGGAAGATGACGCGCGGCGGGTCCCAGCGCTCCCACGCCTCCCGCGGCGTCTGCCTACAGCCGGGGCCCGCATGCCACCAAATTTACATTCTGAATCCGACTAAGGGTGATTGAAATGCGCTTTGAACTCTCCTGCCTGACTAGATTATGTTTAGTCACTATGAAATCAATATAGTCGAAATTTGTCAGCTCAATCTCGGGAGAGTGATCCGGTTCTATTGTGTTTTGATGTTCTGTTTACATAAGCTCGATTTGTATTGCGAGACGCTTTGTATAATAATTTTTCAATAATCATTTGAATAATTTTTCAATGGTATTCTCTTGAATCGAATATTCGAATGAGTTTCAATTTTCCTAGTCAAATAAATGTAGATACATAGACGTAATGATTACTGTTCTGTCTGTCCTAGAAATGAATATTTAATATTTCATGTTGGATGCTTTAAGAGTTCCTTATATTTACTCCGAGACGAGGTCTTGGTTCTGCAAACATCGTAACACCCTCGCGACCGTGGTACAGTAGAAGTTGTTGAATGAGAAAATACACTTTTGGGAAGCAGTCGTATACAAATATTGGTCAAATCCGTTCTGAGGTGCGCGTGAACTAATATTTATATTCCCTTCATAGTTCGTTATTACTACTAAACGCAGCCACATGGATTTTATAACGGAACCTCTGTGTGTTTAATTTAATCAGTAAAATTATTATTATTTATTGACATATATAACTATCCGTAGGTTTCTTAGTTCTTTTCATCATTTAAAATCTGCAATAGTAAACGGTAGCTCAAATACCATTTTGAAATCACAGATGTTAGACGATAATGCAATAGTTACTGCTGTATTAAGATTTTGATCGTAGTTGTTTATTTAATGTTAATGGTATTAGAGATTTAAACAGAAACCTTTGGTGTTTTGTTGAACGGTAATGTCGCCTATTATATTTCTGGGATCGGGTTGAGCTTTATTTCTGGCTCGGTTAAAATACCTACGACCGGCACCAATAGTACCTATTAATGGGAAGCTGCGTTTATTTAACCGTCGTAACTAGATTTGTTACGACCGCGTGTGGATTTTTCAAATATAACGAGCGACCGTACTTACCACTGCGTCCTTACTTTGGGGTTAGCGTACTACATCATAATCTGTCAGAATCCATGTTACTAGATTGATTTATGGCTTTTCGAATTAACAGTGATTTGTAAAAATTTGTTGCCAGCATACTCATGTACATTGAGAGAAGTTTTTAATTTATGTGTTAAAGGCTAATTTTGTCTGTATTTTATTTCCATTACATTTTCGAAAACGGAAAAAAGAAACCGCTCCCATTGCATATCTCGGTAGTCGTGATCGAGAGAAAACGGCCGCTTGAGCGCTGCAGTCACGTTTTAAGTCTACAAAAGAACGTACCATAAAAGCGCATGGAAATCATATGCAATAAACTCACAAGAGAAGTGACTGTCGCATTTGCAATTTTAAGATTGCTATAAATAAGCACCAGTTGATAGTGAAGTTATTTTAGGTCTTTGAGAAAAAATGGTTGTGCGATCTAGTAAGACATGATTACTGACGTGAGGACCTACATGGGTTCTTTTAAGGTAGAGAAGATATAGATATATTATGTTCTTATTAATAGGTCATGCAAAAACATATTAAGCCTAATAATGTATTAGTAGTGGTTATTACATTGTTTAATCCAGCGTTTACCAGTGGGTTGATATTACAGAACCTTTCATGCACGTCAGAAATGATAGTTGAATAAATTACTCAAAAGCGAGTAATTTCAATGAAAGTTTATTTTTACAACATTGCGACTTCTGCCTTCGTAGCATTGGCTCCGTGTAGGTGTGTTTTTGTGGAAGCATAATTCTCTTTTCGTTTGAATTTCTAGCTCTCTTTATTGTATGTTTTATTCGAATGCGATCGCCTGTTCATCGGACTTTTATTTTTGTCTATAACGGGCAAAAGTTGTTCATTTTCTGTACACTCCTGCTTAGCACTTCGTAGTTAGGGCTTTAGTTTTGCCTCGCGTGGTACAAATGTGATTTTTATTCAACTCCATTTACGATGTCGTGACTTAAAGAGACTCAATGGCAATAAAAGTATTAAGGATCTTAGAAGCGAGCCTTAAGTTCTTTATTTTAGCCTCCGTCGTTACAAAGCCTCTCATTTAAATAAAGCTAAGTTAGCGGTTCTCAAGAATTAACGCCTTATTTACCATGAGTACTTAAACCACGCATTGCCAAGAACCCTGTTTGTTCTACGTTTAACATTAATCCGTCGAAAGACGAAGCTCCCTTGTTAGCGTTCTTAATTCTGATTTATAGTCACCGCATGCTATTATTACGGGCTTCATGCATACAACTTTCATGAAGATGATGATATGGTGCCCCTTAAAATTAATGTTCACGACCCATAATTTCAATTAACTCATTCAGAGACCAGCGGAGACGTGATTACAATGGCGACTATGAAAATAGTAGGATGATTGGGTTATGAAGATAAGAAATTCGCGGACATATTTTGTTTAACGAGCTATTCTTGGGCTTATCAGTAATCTTTATATAGTTAGTTTAAGGTAATTTACCTATTCTGCAGATCGTCAACTATTTTTGTATGTTGTGCAATGTGTGTTTTAGTTGTGTAACTTTTTTATAAGTGTGTAATTAAGTAGCTGTTACTGTTTGTTTCTTCTGTTAGTGCTTTCAGACGGAGATGTAACTATTTGGCATTATAAAAAATTAAAGAAGTGTAACCAGCCCTCGCTTCGCTTCAGAACACCCACGCCTTATATTGAGAAATATCACCCGCATTGTTTTACGAATGCGTTTTTGTTAGTTCTATGAATTAGAAACATTAGATTATTATTATTATAGCTGCAGCCAGGCAGTCAATTTGATTTTCTGTTCTCTTAATATAATATAATATTATATAGAATTTTATTTCCTATCCTGCAGGAATAGATCCACTTCCCATTATAAAAAGTATCCTAGATTATGACTCATAATACAAGCTACGAGAATGTCAAGTGTCATCTAAATTTATTTATTGGTTTTATTGTGATACGTGGTTAGACAAACAGATGGACAAGAATTCCAAAAAAGTAGGATATGACCAGTACAGTATTAATGTATACAGTATTAATTCGACCCCGTTATATTTTTTATTGTTAGTACAGAAATCTCCATCTTGGGCTTACTGAAGTGAGTGGGTAACGGTCGATAAAGAGTAAATGGTTTCTAGATATTCTTTCACGTAGAAGGTAGAGATTGTAGTTTTCAACGAAGGTGACTAGAACTGATTGACGGCAATTCCGTCGGCATCCAAAGGCGCTTGTTGGGGTAATACGAGCAATCTATCTCGCGGTAGTCGACGGTCGAGATGGATCTGTGATGGGCGCACGGTTCGGTCCGCAGTTGTTTTGTTTTATTGGTAAATGCTTTGAGTCGCTTGTTTCACGGTATTAGTGCCTTGTTATGTTTGAATGGCTTTTTTATGGGTTTAATAGGATCGAAATTGCGTTACATTTCGAAGAATAGTTTTCTCTTGAGGATTTTATTGTTTCGTTTTTACATTACCTAAATAGGTAGACTTAGGATCCCGCTAAGAATAAGATTATATGATTATACCTTATTTCTAAATATGGTTGCTAGATACAAAGCATTAGGTATTTATTTATGAGTGTCGAGTTACGTGTTTTAAGATTCGATGTTTATCAGCCCGTGTTAACGAAGCTCCAAGTCCACAAGTACAAGGTTTTAGATATTACGAGAATGGAGTGCGTAGGCTTCGAATGTAGATACCATCTTATATGTTGTATTATGGGGTGTCTCCTCAAGCTTTCACCAGTGCGTCAGCATTGAGTGGCCAATGGGTGTGTGTTGTGACAGCCTCCCACGATAAACTTCATGTTATATGCGCGCGCGCCGCCTGCCATGTTTGTTTTATCTCGATCCACCGTTCGTTCGTGTTAATAAATGTCTTGTATTGGAAAAAATGTAACCTCCTTTTTTTACGTTTTGACGTTCGTCGTAAGTTTTATTTAGACATCGGTTATTATTAATAATGGATCCTGCAGTGTGTCGGTCGATCAAAATTTAAGATCTACGGGTAGGTAGTTTTTGTGTGTTTAATTTTTTATGGGTATCAGTTGTGTGGTTTTAATTTTTATTATAGTATGGTGCTGGGAATGCCATGATGTATTTTATATTCCAAACAGATGGTTACCAACAACCATCTTTGTAAAATTAATTTATTATATTTGTTTTTCGATTTGTATCTTGGGTATGTTTTAAATATATTAAATATATTAGAATTAATTTATCACCTATGTTCAAAAATGCTATAAAAATAATACA
Source organism: Megathymus violae (assembly GCA_003671415.1). Lineage (NCBI taxonomy): Eukaryota > Metazoa > Arthropoda > Insecta > Lepidoptera > Hesperiidae > Megathymus > Megathymus violae. The sequence continues at coordinate 1,914,748 of PDGT01000063.1, read as the reverse complement.
TATTATTTTATAATAATTCGATTTTCTTCTCACCGCCATCAAGGCTAATGAGGTTTTTAATAAATCGTGCATGTCGTGTTAAAACTTAACTCGTATTCAAAATTTTCCGTGCTTTTTAAAATGCAATGTGAAGATTATAATTACATTTCATTAGTAGTTAGTTCGTAGCTAGTAGTAGTAGTAGTTTGTTATTCTGTAGCGCTCTGGTCGATCAGACAATTACGTCAATTCGTCTCATTTTGTAGTTTTCAATAATACTTTTTACATGTTTGTCTTTCTTTAGTTGAAGTGAAATCTAATATAAACAGAAGTTCAATTTGTTAATTTCGGTAACTAATTAGGTAACTAATCGGTTAGATTTCATTAAGGTATTCACATACACAGTGTAGCACCATTTAGCAGACTAAGATTTCCTTATCATTCGTTATACAGCCGTTACATTTTTAGTTAAAAGTTCAACATAATTTTGTTCAACTCCTCCACTCGAGTGCAGTAAAGCGAATTCGGCGCGATGGCTACGACCGGTCGTTCTGACTCTTGCTCTTTTTGTCCATTGTTTACTTTATGGGCGATATTTAAAATTTTATGATTCCTATCGTGACTGACGGTGGCGTAAATTATTTTCGGAACGGCTGCCAACTCGATAATTCGCGGCCGTGCAGCCGATGCCTCTCGATTGCCTCATATTTATGGGACGGTGTCTCGTTGGATTACGTATTAAAATTTCGACTGTAGACGTCCGGTACCCCGTCTTCGTTAGTCAGTCATTTTATCGCGCTTCATGCAAACGGATCGAAGGTTTTTTAGTCGTATCTTTTTGCATAAATATTCGTTGGTTAGTTAATGGTTATGCTGTGATAACTTTCATAATTGCTTGCTGTTGATTGACTGAGTCGCGTTCTGTTTTTGAACAGCGGATTTTTTTATACTTAAAGCACAAAGTAGTTAAGAAGATGTATTGAGGTTTATCTCGCTGTCACGTTATCAACTCATTAATGATGCAGGGAGATGCTGTTCGCTTCGCACCGGTGGTGTTGTCGAGGTGTAAACAGCACAGGGCATGAAGTCTCGTCGACGTTTCGAGGACCCTCGGCGAGCACTCCACCAAATGCTCGCTTACTGCCGGAACAACCGTTTAAAAGTCTCATTTTTACATTTTTGAATTGGGAAAAATAAATTTAGTTGAAATTTTAAACAAAATAAAATTCCTTTCTCTAGGTTGTATAAACTGACTTAGTATTCCTGTTGTAGGAAAATTAAGTTAGATTTATTTGCATTTCACTTCCTTTTATATTTAGTTTCAGTTGGCTCGGTTATATTCTCGGCAATAGATCTCGGTATTCTTCAAGTAATGTGAGTGATAATATTTATTAATTTTTAATTCTGTTTTGTTGTTTTTCTTCCGTTTTTACGTATAAAACAAATGGTTCTACAAATTTGACTAGACTCGCCACAGAAGAATCTTCTTCGGTTTGAAAGAAATCTTTATTTTCTCTATTTCCACAAAACCTATTAAAAATCTTCTACGTGCAGTAAGAACAAATTGATTCTGTATCCGGAATACCTTCCCGAGACTGCAATCAGGCGAAGTATCCATTGAAGCATAAGAGCAAAACGAACAGTCGAGTTCACCGTTCAGAGCTTTCCACCTAGCTTGGTTTCAATATGAACTGAACGTGATAAAATTGTAAACCAGTGCTTATAATTATAACGCAGTTATTATATTATTGTAACTACATATTTGAAACTGTGACGTGAAGCTGATTTATGAAATTGGTCACGTTGTAAATGGAATGTTTAACCTGATCATATTTGAGTTGTCAATATTATTGATACTAAAACGATTATAGTTATGCCACATAAGGGCGTCAAAGGCGTAGCAAAAAATTATTTCATTTGGTAATTTCTTCTGATACCTAATCAAATGGCTGTAAGGGATTTACGGACGTTTATAGCGAACGTTGCCAGATGCGAGTCATCGAGAAACCTCAATAAAATAAACATCTCATGTACCGGGTATTCAAATATACTGTCAGAATGACAGAAAATATCTATTCTTTTAAATATTTTCCTTCTGCGAGCCTTATAACCTTTCTAAGTTCCAAAGTAAACATTGCTTCCAAGCTTCTGTCGCATGTGTTGGTACAAATCCTCCGCATAATACGGCGTGGTCGGATAATATTTGGTGAACGCTATTTGCCAAGCGTGTTCGTATGCTTTGTTATTGGACACCTCCACTATGTACACAGTTTTTATTTGAATTACTTTGACACAAACGGCGGGATTTTTCAGGAACTGCACCTCTCAGAACTGCCAATTTCTTTGAAAATGACGTCCTGGTGTTTTTGAAATAGTGTGGTTCAGAAACGCTCTAGAATTTGCATACTTATAATTCAGCATTTGATACTTAACTTTTGTTACTTGAATTCACAGTAGCATTATGTAATCTATTAACATGAGTATCCGGTAGCTGGTCGAAATGAATGTGAATTAAATTTTATTTTATCTATTGATAACGCTTTCGTAAATAAATCTCGTACCGTATAACATGAAGGCATGATAAGAAATCGATTTATACCAAAGGCTACCGTGCGATAACCTCTTCGGACTCCCCTAATCCTGCTGATAAGGATGGACCTTCGACGTGCTCGTTTGTACACGTGGGTGGAATTAATTAACAGTTATTATTCAAGATACAAATTCATTCATTCCTTGTTGCTGAGCCTTTATAATCTTTAAATGTGAGGTACGTTACCTTTATTGGTTTTAATAACGTTGAAATCACATATGAAGACAATAAATTGTTTCATGTAGTACAGCACAATATACTGCTATATGCCTGTAATATAAGGGAATCGCCATTCAATTTTTACGAATACTGCAACAAAGTCAAATTATTGAAATATCTCAACAATTAGTAAGGTACTGTCCTTTCGTTGTTTTTGCTAGTGTATAAGTTTGATTAGTCTATTTTCATGGGATAATTTTAGGCTTTTAACATAATGCAGTGACAGATGTTCAAACTACTGATACGGGACGTGATCACATTACTTTGTATCATTAGCAGTACACTCACGTAAGTTGACTTAATAAACGGATGAACGATACAGGACAAATTCACGTCGAGGGTTGGTTTAATCCTCAACAATTTACAAAGGAGTCACGATTGCGTGTCTTGTTTTTTGTTTAATTTTTTTTGTCTACTGCGAAGCTCTAACTCGAGGCGGTGAGTGAAATGGGTAGTTTTTTGTTAGTTTCGAATTACGTATGCCGTATTAGTAGGCGTAAGTTTTCTGTTACTTTTTAGTATGTACTTCGTTACCCAACAATTCAAACTTAGCGTGTTGTGGGTGTATGTTTAATTCTTTTAATAGTATCCTTGTAATAATAAAATCGATGTAATATATATTAATTTTCTTTTCATAAGAATATTATTCTTCTATACAAAAGGAATAGTTTTTTTAGATATAGGTTTAGATCGCATATTTACATATTTTTAGGTCATGAAAATAGCTGCTGCATTCTATAGTATTTTTAACAAATATTTTTGAAAACTAGTATACTCTTTACATCGCTATAGATATACTATAATTGGCCGTGTAAGTTACATACATTATCATCTACTTGCAACACAATCCCTAAGTTAGCAATGAGACGTCTGAGTCACTGCTACGATTTCTTGTAGAGATACGTTCTCCCTTTTACAGTGCCTTGTACTTATTCTTATCAGTTGCTAAGCCTTAGCTGTTAAACGCTATCCGTATTGTTATTAACAACATTAAGAAAGGGAATGGTTGGATGTTATGCACAAGAGAACGGTATTAGGTAATATAAAAAAAGCGCTTGTTTAGATTATGAAAGTTTACTGACTTAGAGAATGTTGTCCGCGATTTTACATAATGGCTGTCTATGGCCTTTTTTGATCAGACTGCCTGTTATGATCAAATATTGACAATAACGAATAAAGTAGTGATGAAAAATTTGTTCTTGCGTATTCATAATAATGTTGTATGTTTAGTTTAATATAATGAAAAATAAAGTGTTTGTATTAAATTATTTCCAATTACTCAAATTCAAATTCAAAATCATTTAATCATATAGGTATTTAGTAAATATATTTATGAACATCATTTTTTGCTTCTATCACCGTTTCGAAAAGGTGTTTTAACAATGAGGAGAAGAAACGGCGAAAAAAACTCCTCAGCACATCTTTTAAACAACATAATTATGGTATTTACAAAGGTACTAGATTAGTTGTTTTGTTTTTATTCATTTATTCATAAATATATTCATAAAAACATTTGGAAAATATACTTTCGAGTGTTATACGGCTTATTGGCTATTGCACCTTTCATTGTTAAATTGAGTAAGTCAGTTTGATAAGTAAGCTTCTTTATGGATTATGTTCGACACAGTACAGGAACAATTTATATAGTCATTTAAATAATGTTTTTTTTTACACAAATGTGGTCTCTGCTAACCGCGATAGGGTTCAATTAGTATACAATGGTTTACTTTGATGGCACTTGGTTAATTAGGTGTTCATTATACTCCGACTGTTTGCGCCTCGTTGTATTCGTAAATAGAATGTTGTACTTAGAAACGTCAATAAATTAGATACACTGTAGGCACTAAAATAAGCGCTCATACATTCACACTTATATATATATAATACTTTTGCAAGAGTTGGTATCAGTTACAGAATTCTTGTGTTTTGTACATTGTGGAGAAATAACTTTGACTTCTTTTCACTATCAAAATAGAGCAAGGACTATTTTGAGTTCGACAAGAATGCGCTTAAGTGCATGCAATTCGGTCGTTGAACGGTTAGTGGTACGTTAAATGGTTTTAAAGTGGAACACCAACAATTTTGAAGTTACTGTTGTGTTTGCATTCTTAAGTTACGAATGAAGATTTTAGTGCATATATGTATATATGTTTCCCTAGGTTACTTCGAGATCATTCGTGTTGTTATCGTATTGTTTATAGGATAATATTAAAAGCCTTAAGAAAAGAAACACTTTCTATAAAGATTGGCGAACACAAAACAGTTTGTTACCATATTTTTTTGGGGTTTATTTGATAGCTGTTGACGATCTTTAGTGTTATGAATAACAAAAAATTAAAAATAGAACTTAATTTAATGATTAATTTAGAATTCCGATCGATAGGCGATCATCAGTATTATTATTAAGTCATTAATGTTATTACTGGTATTATTATATTTCCGTGAAGCCCGCCTGGCTAGCTACCATCCTCCTGCTTGTGTCAGCCGCCAAACGACTCGTCGTGTTCCGGCTGGGGGCTTAAGAGCCAGTTCTTTCTGTTTCTTTTTTACCTTCTTCTAATTTCCTGGCCGACAATGCATCAGTGATATCATTGGTTTTGCTGATGTCCATGGGCGACGGTGACCACTTACCATCATGTGGCTCGTCTGCTCGTTTGTCGGCTATTAACAAAAAAAAAAAGAAAAACTATCAAAATCGAGTGTTAGAATATACAAACGTGCAAGTTCCATTTGAAATAATCATTCTAATCTCTATGGATGTTTATGTGTGTACATACCAACAAACGAGTCGATGATTGTCTGACAGTGAATCGTCAGCATCACTGCAACATAATAAGAAGTGGTGAATATAACACCGAAGTCAGTGATAATTAATTTATTATATGCACTTAACTGCCAAGTTTGAGGTATATGCAGGATTCGTGCCTAGGTTTTACGTGCGTGAGACCAACTTCACACCCTACGTCATCACAGTTGCTATCAATATAACAACTGTAGTGTACGGTACGTACACTATATTACGTAACTGATCCGTTAAGCAGATGCTTGTGAAATACGTTGTGCCACACGATATGTTTAGGGATGTTGATTTTACGTTATGTATAAACAGCAATTAATACGCACAGCAGTTTGTTTTGATCGGACCTAGTGCATAACATTATAGTCGATGTAAACCATCGTTTGCTATTTTTGGTGTCGTTGTGATAAATTTACGAAGTTCATATATAAGACATTGTTGGAGTTTTAGAATTTAGTTATTCTAAGTTTAGGTCATCTAGTTTATAAGCTTAAGTAACAAAAATATTATCTTATCTAGTTGAGCAAAAAAATACTTAAAATTATAAACCCAATAGTAATTTGTTATTTTAAACAAATGTTCTTATTGATTACCGTAGTGAAATATGGTAGGAGTGGCCCACAGTTTTACATAGTTATTAAGGTGCGTGGTTTTAATACCTACCAATAAAACGTCGTTCTAATGTAAAATCAATTCAATTCCTTTATTCGTATGAATAGCTCTAATACAGTTACACAAGTTTTTTTTTTTGCTTCTACTACTGTTTCGGAAAGGTGCTATATAGTAAAGAAGAAACAGTGAAGGAAACCCCTCTGCGCATCTTTTAATAACATAATTTAATGTTTATGTATGTGGAATTGCATGGTAACAGGTGCGCCGCGTGCCTCAGTAAACACTCCATCGTTGAAGAATAAATCTGTCATCGCTGAGTTAGATGCATGAGTCGTGTTTACGGCGGCATGTGAGTTTGTTGATTGTTGACGTTATCAGTGTTTCAATAATATGGCATGAGGTTCGTCAAAAAGAGTTATAAACAGTGAACTTCTGCTCTAGCTTCAGTTGACTCGTCTTGTCTTTTGTTAACTTTGTAATAGGCATTGGTGATAGATAAAAATCTCAATCCTGCACTTGTAACGCATTTGTAGTTGCAGAATTTGGTACTGTACGTACTTGCAGTTATAGCTGACTATTTATCATGAATTTGCAGACTGGCGCAGGTATTTCGTATTAGTTGCCATTCGCGTGTTACGCGAACTTTATACCTCGGTGCGTCTGATTGCAAGTACAATTCGATATCGGTAGATATCGGTCGTGAAGCCTGTGAATTTCGGATGTTCCAAAAATTCTTCCTAACAGCTCTAGCTCTTTTGCTCTGAATCGGCACGTTCTAATAGAGTGCAACGTAGGCTCTACTCGTCCTTTGGGTGAAATGTTATTTATTCATGATGATATAAATGTCAGAAAGCTTCAAAATTAAGTTAAGTTACATAAAAAAATATTAACCGGCTAATAATAAGACATTTTTGGAACTGACTTTAAACAGTACTAGTACTTTTTCAGACAAGTTACAGGTATCCATAAGAAAGTAGTCACTCAATTTATTGCTTATTTGATATTTCCGTCTTTGAAAATTTACAGAAATCTTTGGGAAAAGACACGATTAAACTTGGAACTTTTTTATATTGGAATCGCTTGTCGATAACTGAAATATAACAGCAAGGAAAACGACGACCAAAATAGGAATATAGTATTATTATTCAAACGTTACCTTTATCATACCGAAATCCAGTCATCTGTGACATTTCACATCACGTGTTACAACTACCAATATCTCAATTGTCACGCTCGACTTCATATTTAATCTCTAGATGTGATGAAGCTCTGAAGCATAGAGCCGAAACTCATGTTCAAGTTACCTTGTTATCACGGATACCCGCAAATGGGTTGATTGTTTATGTGTAAATAAACATTGGTATCAATAATGGCAATATAGTCTGGTTTCAAAAACTTGATATTAGCTGAGGTTTGTAGGTTTGGTTTGCTTTGTGTGGATGATTTATCGAGGTTAGAATACCACAATCTTATCTTTAATAGGTATTGAATAGGAAAATTACGTGATCCTCTTTTCGCTTTTGACGAACTTGTAGGTATCTTTTGTATTCTTAAGCGATCAACCGAGTTAAGTAACTGCGTGCGCGATCAGTAGTGAGATGGGTGACCGCTACTGGCCAAATTTCTTGAACGATTCCGTGGTTCGCTCGCATGTTAAGTCCGTTGTCATTACATATTTGTCGTTGGCATATGAACATCCGCTACTTAGGTTGGTCACTAACACCTCAATAAAGAGGAGAGATTCGTTGTGGGCTTAAAGCCCACTGGGTGTGCTGAGTTAAAGCCCAGTTAGATGCTGCCCCTTGAGCTACTGGTTTCTGGATAGGTTTCTGTTGACTGTTACTTATTTTAGTGTCTCAATTGTGCATGTACAAGCCAACCATGTCGAGGCAATCTTACCGATAATATGACTTAAGCGTTAATTTCTTTTAATAATGTATGTATCTTTGTTATTACAGATTCCAAAATTGATATATATTTAGTGAACTTTTCTTACTATACGTTGAGACCTTGAGCGCCTCCAACTTTAAGTCTAAGACAACATGCCCTGCTTATGTTGCACCCTACTGAACATTGGACAAGGTTATGCCGCCATATGCCTGCTGTCGGGGTTCGCTGGGCACGGTACCACACAACTTAATCTCGTCGGTACGATATGATTGTTGGTCGACGGTACCTGGTACTGTACTGTGGTAAATTAACTGTCAAACTGTAACGGTTGCAATTGCAGAACCAGTAATATTCGAGTTTCTGCTTGCTTCTTGGCCAGCAATGAGTCGAGGAAAACTCTTGTGACAGGTAACTATGGAGGATGTTGATCAGTAATCGTAAGGGCTTCCATACGTACGGTTGATTAAAAAGAAAGGTTAATTGTGGTTTGCAATGATGGCGCAGTGCTAGCGTCAGTAGTTTAAGCGTCAGTCGTCAGTCGTCAGTCATCCGCACAGGAAAATCGATTTCGAATCCTGCACACTCCTCTGTTTTCAATTAATGTGCGTATTGATTACAAATTAATCATTACTGCGTCGATGAATGAAAACATCGTGCGGATACCAGCATATTTCAGAATTCTTCGTGATATTCTCAAACGTGTGTGAAGCCTACCATTCCGTATTTGGCGCGACGGCCTTGACCATTAACATTCCTTCAGTGCTGGCACAATTATGGGTTTTAATGATGGATGATAATTATGATGAAATCGGCCAGACACTATGGAACAGTATGGAACGCGATGGTTCATTCCTAATCATAATCTACTAAACGCAGCCTCTTGACGACATACTCAGAAGTTGTTTGTTCCAGTAAGAAACCTCGTTAGTGTCCAGATGTGACGTGATAAATCAAATTTCTGAAAAATATACGCCGTAGTAGCATCTGGTAGCTGCATCACTTGATAATCTTGATACCGTTTAAAAGTTTATTTTGTTTTAAGAAGCAAGGGTTACAAGAAATAAGACGGTCCGATGTAGAAACGTGTTTGGTTTCTACTGAATTTATCACTGGTTATCTCACTGGTTTAGGTGAGTGCAAAACGGTCTTTTGTTTTAAACACAATTTTAGTTTAAAAGGCGTAATGCAAGATTTAAATACGTATTACAAGACTCGATAACATTTTTTTTTAATATAAATTCTAATTCTTTTAAGATTTTGGTGTAATATGAGACATACGCGTAATTAAACGGACAATTGATTTTCTGCAGCCACAGCAATATCTGTATATGACTAGGAATAAAGTAAAATACTTAATACATACTAAATCTATGCAGATTGAAACCTGATCTTCGCCTTCTAATTAATCAGAACTTCTTTTTTATAATAATGCACAATTAATAGGAAGATTGCTGATTTTATTCGGTTAGTAAGCAAGGACTGGACAGGAGTTGAAAGTTGACATCGTGTAGTTGTTTGTAACCGATTTAAAAAAAAAAAACAAGGTTCTCAATTCCTTTGTATTATATTTTGTTAGTCAGAACTTCGTCATTTATTAACCAATTTGGAAAATTCCATTTTTTTTCAGTGGGTTTCCTTCCCGTTTGGTCGTACTTAAATTTGAAGAAAATATACCAAAAATATACCAACCCAAAGAGTGAAAAACATCAGATGAAACCAAGAAATTCACCGTCATCAAATTGTAGTCGGTTTTTATTTTGTTAAAAAATTTACTACGCATTATTATAATAAATATTGTCAAAAAATTATAATAAATGTTTTCTAAAATCGGACGTAGGATTTATGTAAAGGCGCAAATTGCGCTTAATGTATTAGTGTCAAGTGTAGTCTGACATCCTGTCTAAAGTTACTCCGTATCGTCGCAGTTTAGCCGTGACCACGATCCATGCCTGGAAATCAACTAGACCAATATTAATATCGTGAGTACCCGTAATATAATTAAATGCTATAATTAATGTATGGAAGTCTCATAGTAAAAATACACGATGATTTATATAGTCCTATATCAAAATTCATATGTACATTGACAAATTACCATATCAAAACTTAATGTTAGTCAGCCATTAATTATCGGATATCTTATCAGATTTGATTTGGTTAAGACATAAAACTTAAATTTCATAATTATGTATAAACACGATTCTTCTAGCTACCTCGTTTAGAAGTTTTCGTCCACGGTTTCTCGACAGCAGACGAGTAACTTGCCGCGATGCATACATAACGCATAAATAACTTCGCTCATATCCAAACAGTTTTGGTATATAAATGTTAAGTTTATTAATTGGCTTCCGAATAGTATAAAATGCGGCAAATATGGTTTAATCTTTTCGTATAACGCTCGCGCAAACAAAGTCAGACCAGTTTAGTTTTATCAACTAGATGAAAGATTAATTTCTATGGAATGGATTTGTTTTTCTAACTCACATAGGTACGATAGATCAAAACAGAACATTCAGTCGAAACTACCCAGTGCCGTTTCCGTATCGCTGCACGTAATTAACGTCAAAAATTCAATAACCATGTGGGTTTTAGCAAAAAATCGGAAAACGAAGTCGTCTGTCACACTAATTCGACTGGATTACCGTCGAAGGAGCACGCGAGCAAAAACGCATATTCATCAACGCCCCATAATGACGAGACGCTTTTAAAGTTAGCCAAAGTATATACGTAGATGTCCATTGATTGTTGTTAACCATTTATTTTCTTAGCTGCTTATACGTAAAGAGCAATGAACGCAAAAGAGTTAAATTTACAAAGTAATTGTTACAAGTTAATTCTAGTAATGTAACAACGTGTCGCTTATAGCAATGTACAACTCTGTTCTGAACTGGTTCTTACATTCAGATCACATAGACGGGAGCCGTTGTGTTGCAGGTCACGTTAACATAACTACGTCATAATTAGCTCAATGCACCTTGTCTCAGTGTTTTCATACTTATTGGAATGTATGTGTTATTTAAAAATAACGTAATTCACATCTCTGAGGGAATTAAATAGACCGAATAGTTTTACGATAGAGACATTAACGGAAAATTGCATAATATCAATTTTTAAAGTGCTTTTTATTTTAAGTACTACAATTTTTGTAACTACTACTATGTACTTTATATAACCCAGCTTGAGATCAACTTATTAAACAATTAAAAAGAAAATTACGTAGTACAAAAAAGTCTTAAAAATATATTAATATATACATTGACATGTCAGTTCGCACTAAACAGATCGCAATATAAATACGAAGTAGGCAAAGCACAAACTAAGTTGGTCAACGAGCTGGTGTACTGCTCTGGCTCACACGCGTGAACCATTAGCTGAACTGATGATCACACTCCGTTGTTGAATTACCCATGTCTGAGTGCAATAACAGTTTCCATTAATATTATTTGTCAATAATGTTTTCTTTTTTATTTGGTCGCTGCTAGCTGCAGTTTGACTAATAAATTAAAAATAATGTGTGCGTGGGTGGGTGGGCGTCTGACATTGAGTCGGTGTTTTTAAATTACAATAAATATTACGTTTTCGTGTAAATTAAGATTTTAGCAGTAATGTCCCGCAAATATTAAGAGAAATAATAACACAACAGATCAAGAGAAAACAACAAAAAGATCTTTTTTAAATTCCGAATATCGCTGTTTTTCCTTCTAGTTTTATATATCTGTTGATATATTATCTAAATTAATATTAAACAAATGTTTTGATTATTATTTTTGTAATGAGTTTTAAATTAATCAAATTTTATTTTTACGTAAATTTAAATAAGAGTGATATTGTAATTTTAGTTAAAATAAATAAAATTAAAGACGTGGAAACATACAAACAAATTTTCATACAAATTAATGAGACAACCCGTGATTTTATTTGCTTTAAAAAGATGTTTACCGGCGGTGTAAATCTTTAATAATTAAAGTTTAAACAACAACTATTACAGTAATCTATGCAAGGAATGTGTAGTAATTGCATTACTTAAATTAATTCATAGGGGAGTGCAGGGTAGATAGGTGCGAGGCAGTGAAGTATGATGGTGATTATTACACGTATTACCCTCCTCGAGACGCTTTCCCTATTTCACCCTTAATATACGTAATGTCTAGCTATACCTTGATTTTTATTTCTAACACATTTTTGCACTCAACGCGCAAAGTAGCAGAGACTCATTTCAAAGGTTTTGTGATGTAGATGCTCATTACATTATTTTAATTGCATGTTTAAGCGAACGCATTGAACTTTACTTCTGATTCAGATTCGAATTAGTGATGTACCTTCCCTTAGATGTAAAACTGCTTAAAATATCGGAATCACAAGCTATCTTTATCAAATTAAGAATCTACTATTTACTCATAATTTTTAACAGTTCTAGAATATAACATTTAACTTTAGGTTATGTATATAACGTTATTTGTTGTTAATTAAAAGGTGGTTTAGAATCTATAATTTATTTATTTAAATATTATTTAAAAGTATTATGATCCGTCTTTCATTGCATAGCAGTATTCATTTTAAAGCAGTCATAACTTAGTGGTTCCACCGTCGGTCTCGCACGGGAGACGCGAGTTCGAATCGTGCACGCCCCTCTGATTTTTTTAATTATGTGCGTATTAATTGTCACTTTCTTCACTGAAAGAAAACATTGTGAGGATACCTGCACACTTGAGAGTTCTCCATGATGTTCTGAAAGGTGTTTTAAATCTGCCAACCCGCACTTGGTCAGCGTGGCGGACTATGACCTGAACCTATCTCATAACGAAAGCCCAGTAGTGGAATGATATGAGTTGTAATGATTACGATGATTTAATTGCATTTCAAGTTGATTCAAAATACACGGAACAGAAAATAATTATTTAAATCGTGCAACATATTCGTTATTCATTCTGTTTTAGAAATACCTAGTATTGTGTAATACATAACCGATGTTATATTCTATAGCTATCTTATATTTTATGGCTTCTATCTTTGTACCGTGAAACGTACTTTTATAATTTTACACGACACTAAAAGGCGCAAACATACGGGCCGTGAAAACAATGAGTGAATAGTCTTCGCACCTCAATTCATTGACTGAAAGCTTGAATTTCACTGCCTTTGTGGGAATGGGCCGTGCAACCAAAACCAATCTTGTTAGGGGCGAACCGACAGGCTTTCAATAAGAGATTCTGTTACACGCTTCCGGTACTATAGGTTAATAAAAAACGTTCAACCTTTTTACAACCGACTACGCTCGGGTCTTTTCGACAAATAGTCTTACGTTATTACGTTATTCTTAACGCTTCAATCGTTCGGTGTAAATCGACTTAACGCGACAATGTGGTCCGTTGTTACCGAAATGACCTGCCCCGTATAAATTCGTTTGATGGGCGTGTAATTGAAAAGGCTAATCTCTATCTATTTTGACAATAATTATATTCTGATGCATGCATTCATGCACTTTGTAACTAATTTAGTCCTTGCCAGGGCGGAACCGTGGATAATTTTATCATTAACTAACTCGGTTGAAATTTGTTTTATTTATATGTACATTATTTCAAATTTATAAGTTAGACCGTTGTGCGGTTCTATCGTTGACTTCGAAACCATCCGCGGTTATACATATATAACCACCTACCTGTGGTTTGTACAATATGACTTTTATTATTTATTACTATATTATTTATTAGTTTTATTTTTTATTACTTTTTATTTTTTACTTTTACTTTTTTTTACGGTCCCGACTTCGTTCGGGTTCAACGATTAATTATTATAACACTTGCATTCGATATTATCTGGAATGATGTACCTTTGAAACGCTTAAAGAATTCTTCAAATAGATGTCGTGGTTCGTGGAGATTATTTTTCGCATATACAAAAGCTCACTAAATTCGCACTCTCTTTTTATAATATATCGTACTCTATCTTTATATATGTACGAGATCAAATGTATCTATTGATATTTAATCAAATTTGACGAAAATCCACATTTTTACAGTTTAAAAATAACTGTTTAAAAACTGTTTAAAAATAACAGTTTAATCAATTTGATTATTGATAAATTTGATTGAGGATTGACTAGGTCGATGATAGTCATAAATTAATGTTCTGACTCATAAATGTTCACGGGTAACATAGAGTTTTAATTTACAATGGCCGGCAAGCAAAAAAGAAAAGAAAATCGGTTGACAAACAGGAGAAAAAGGAACTGAACCGTTATTTCTTTTCTTGTTTATATAAAGATTAATAAATTTATAATGTAATTTGACAATTTGAAATCTTACAGAACAACATTCGCGTTGTTTTAGTGTGTCCGAAGTACTTGCTTATTTTAGGTAGATAGTATCCACGGGTAGCAATAACATTTACCAACAAAATTAGAATGGTCCCGTCGCTTCTCACAGATTTACAATCGACTAATTCTGTTTACAGTCTACAACCTGGGAGCCTGTGCAGTGTAAACTTGGCTCTCTTGTTACAATCAATACTCACAAATTACTGTAATTGACGAGCAAACAGACGATTGCTGCAGTGAGTGAGATGTGTCATAAAAATAAACTGAATGTCTTTAAATGGCTCTTCTACGATACGATACTGTAACTATTTAAAAGAATTAATTTGTTCTGTGAAGTGTGTTTTTACGCTAATAGCCAGTAAACCCCAGCTTTTGGTCTGAGGAAGAGCAGTGCAACTTTTCGTCTGAGTGGAACTAATTACAAATTTATTTTAGATAATACGTTTGTTTTTATATACCTTATTTCACAGTAACAAAGTTTTTGATGCATGTTTTTTTTGAACTTCGTTAATAAATGGGGTAAAAATGTAGGAAAATAATGTTTTAGTGCGTTAACCATTACTTTACATATCGATTCTGTTTCCGCGAGCGAATCGATAGCGGGATGCTAGATACATATGAAAAGTTACGATTTTTTATGCCTTAAGTTTTTTTTTTGTCATTAATAAGATTTATTAGGATATCAAATTGAAATGATACATTGTCACTCGACGATGAACACCGTGCATCTTCTGTAATGCAAAATATGTCTCCTTACTCCTTACTGATTAAAAAGTTCAAGCGAAATGAAGGTTCCAGTGTCATTTCGGCCTCATCGTATACATTATGAAGTGGTATGAGGACATAATAACATGGAAATTCTTGTCGGAGTAGCTGACCAAGTAATTGGTAATTTGTGTAAATGGCCGATGCAGGCGTCGCCCGGTGCAGGGACTCTTTCCGGTATCGGCTAATAAAACTGTCTCCGTTGCGACACGCCGCGACCAACTACGAGTTTTTACGCATTTACGAAGATTTTTACGAGACGACCGACGCTATTCTTAGCACTTTGTACAGACTTTATGATTACTATTATCACGCTTGCTTATGGGATTGGTAGCTGTTATATGTTAAACAGTTGTTTATTTAGCGCTTAGTTCGGACGACCGAAATCGTTCGTTGCACCTTTACACAACTCCGGACGTGCAGGCGTGTGGAAGAAATAATGCATGATATTTTTTGCCGCCTCCAAGATCCCTCGGCCTGAAGTGCATACCTCTTCACCTTCATTTACATTACCTCTGCACACCGATTTTATTTTCATGCGCGTCCGTATAATTCCACAATAATGCCCCCGTTATGCCCTAAAATACTACCAGCGAGGGGAAGTTTCTATACGAAATATCAGCGTCTATTGTGTGTCGGACTATTTTGTTCATTCTTTACAAATGGTTTTGTGCGTCTGTAATGAACGCTTTATTCGAAGGTGCGAGCGGTTCAATTGTAAGGATTTCGTGCGCGTGATTTTTCGCGCGCGATATCCTTCGACATAATGGTGCTGGGGTATTAAAATTATTATTCATTTTGGTTTTTAACGCGAAGATTTTTGCAGGTACGCAGAGATCGCTTTCTGATCTTGCAAATGATGTATGTTCAAGGCGGTCGGTAATCGCATGGGATTTGAACCCAACCTTTTGAGTGCATTATGGAAACGTTTCAGCGTTGAAGGAATACTTAGCATTATATTTGTGCTCGATGACTGTAATTAAGTATGGAACTAATACATCATGAGAAACTCCAATCGTTTCGAAAACTAATAAAAGATGAGATCGGACGATTTCATAGTTAAGAAGACTTGTGGACTGTCCACGACGGACTTGATATGCTTACATTAACCTTTTTTAAACAACTTGCCATGGATTTTTTACCTATGAGGGTGAGAATAACGCCAAATCGGGCCGTATAGCATTTAAAGGGTTGCGGTGTTTTGTTTCAGTTTCAGCCAGTGTGCAATAAAAAGCGCGATAACCGGCGGTGCATTTTAGAAATTAGTTTAAATAAGCAGCAAAAAGCAGGCGCCGGCGGTGGCAGCGGGTTATCTTTCGTTATTTGTCGTATCAAGTGGTTCCTCTTTTTGTCGCGGCGCATCAAAGCAGCCGCGCACGGTAGCTTATGCGCCACTAGGAATGCAAGACAAGACTTAACTACGTTACAGATTATGGATGGAGCACAAAGTTTCCGATAAACGCTTACTTGACCTTTGTATACGACTTGTGCTCTTGTTTTGTGTGCTTTATTTGTATTCAGTGTTCAACACTCAAATTCTCTTATTGTATTATTTTGTTTTTGCATCTACCACAATTTCAGAAAGGAATATTTATGTATAGGAATGGAGCTTTAGAAACTACGATAAATTACTTAGGTTGAATATTAACAAAAAAAAATTTTCTAATCGGGAGTACCCGTTTCTAACTAAGCGTCGCACAATCCGCAGTGACATTCATTAGATATCCTATTAGTTGTCACCAACTAATTGCGAGGTGTTGATTCATCAATGGTAAGAGCTGTTTTTGTTGTAATGCGCTTAACGAATGGCGCACAGGCGTCGAATCAATTCGTCGTGGCGGTTGACGTGCACGCTTGCATACAAAGGAGCGTATACGATAACGATATGTAACTTGTTACCGCTTAATCGCCGTGGCCGCGGCTCGAATAAACAAATAATCATTAGCCAAGTGTTAGAATTATCATTTTAATCATATCAACGGCCCGTTCGCCTCGTTTGCATGTGTAATTACACACACTTGGCTTGTTTAGATAGGACGTCAATAATTTACGATTATTGTGTTAATAATGGCTTCGTAAAGGTGGGATGGATATCTGCGTGCATCAATGAAATGGTCACGGACTGCTTTGAATGTGTGTTTTTATTTTTAAGAACATTAAAATCGTACTTTCTTAACGAGTCTTATGTACCCTTGTCGAGGGTCATGTGTTTTGAAAGGAAAAAATAAATTAAACTTACTTCAGTAATGTTCATGTTGTAGTTAACAAACAGTAAACGATTAAATGCTTAAGTTTTGTAATAATTAACACATTATTTATATTATATAGGTCATTAAATACAAACTATATTTTTTATTACTTTGAAACTGGTAAATTTGGTAGCTATTTTCTCTTGTATTCAAAATTATCAATTATTTTATAAATGTATTTGTATTGCAAGAATAGAATTATTTTATAAATGTATTTGCAATTCGTTTAGATTAATTATTTTACATTTGTTTTTTAATAGCTTTTTAAACTGGTTACAACGTAAATGACATTAAATGCTGTTGGATTTTATGGGTACAACGCAAGCGATGAAGTCCTGATAAACTTTGTCGCAAGATACTACACCCAACTTATTTACTACTGGAATTTTATCTCTTTTTCTTATCTCAGAAATATATTATAATGCATATAAAATGTTATTGTCTTAAATTACGTTTGTGAAAAATGCTTAGTGCTCTTAATATAAAGCTAAAATTGGCAGTCAAAACATAAAACCCAAAACATTCTATTTAGGATTTCTCAAAAAAAAAAAATTTGCACGCTTTCTCGGAAATTTTAGTGTTCTCTAGCCTAGTTTTTTAGTTCTCTGAAATTGGACTTGAAAATAAATTGAATAGATTTTATTAAATTCCTACTATTACATTGTGTGTATACCATTTTCAAATTTTCAATCGATAAAAATACATTTTATTCATCCATTCAAGTTTAAATACTTTTTTTTATTTGAATGACAATTGATGTAAATACAGATAATTTACAGTTAATTTTAATTTTTTTTTTATATTTTACTGTTTTTTATTCATCATTATACATGTAAATAATTAAATTTCCACAATTTTAAGTTATGCATTTCTAGACGCGACTATAAAAGTCTTATATCCTTAGACAAATTCTTATTACTCTTTTAAATACAATAAAGTTTTTATTCTTAAAAATAATTCTAAATTAAGCTCTGTCGAAGTGTTCTACGTAAGTTTAAATTCATTTGCATTTTAAGCTATTTGTTGGAAGTTCCTAATGGATATTCAGTACGCCCAGTCTAAGTAGATCCCACCAGGCGAAGTTCAAGTAGTGACATTATCCGATACAAATCGCGTGTCAGTAATTAATTCCTTATAACTGAATGATAAATAGGTTTTTGCAATTGCTCTGTCTCTAAACGTAGGATCGTGGCGTATATGTTTATTGCTTTGGCAGTAACACCATATATTTCATTTGGTATTCACTGGCTTTTATGTCCCTACAGACAACACACACACAGGCAAAGTTATAAGGAACTCCATTTACTTATGAGTCGAAACCATCGAATTGAAAGGAATCGAAGGTAGCTGTTGTTAAAACTATAGTTATAATAAAACACCTGCTCCTGGAATCATTCTTAATTCTGAGTAATTAAATTTATATTCTGAAATATGTGCTTTTTATAATTAGCATATTTAATGTAATTTTAGATTCAGACTATATATTTTTTTTTCCTTTTCATTTATGACATTTAATGACAATTTTTATTTTTTCTTTTATATAAATATGTTAAGAACATATTTTTAATAACTTTTTAAGATAAACCTATTTTACATTAACAACAAGTAGTTACTCTTATAGATTTTCGAGCTAACTTCATTATACGTCACTTTCTTATTTAGAAATGCTAACATCTTGATCTCTGACATTCTGGAACAATGATGATTTCTGTTTGAACACCACAATTGTGGATGAATATTACTGAAGCTCGCCTATAAGAATATTTTTATTCGTGCCGAGCAAAGCCTTGTATAAGCCTTGTAAAACATAATGAGCCAACTAAACTACTGGGAAATGAAAAGGCCAAAAATTGTTTTAAGGTATGGTTGTAATAAGATAGCGGTAACGAGCCGATGTTGTCGCTGCTCACCTTCGCAGTTCCGAGAAATTGTAAGGACGTCCGTGTTATTACTTGTAACGTAATATGTTTTTAAAAATCCAATGTATCTAATGTCATTGTATAGTATTAGCTTCCAGATTATGTCAACATTATCGATATCAGTATCATGATTGTCTGAGAAAATAACACCTGGGTTCTGTACTTATTTTGCCGAGGTCACAATCAGTGTCTTGCAGTGTACTGTAGTAGACCGCTGATTGGTTGAGGACTTTCTTATACGTCTCTTCTTATATACAACGTCCCTTTTTCATAGTATGAAAGTTGTTAGCTTCCTTTACCCTGTTCGTAACCGTAGCTTCATGACAGTTGCTTCAGGGGACTTCGTATCAGTATTGTTTATTTCGTTTGAGACGGCGTCCAGTCACACCTGCTTATTCTGCTGTGAAGCAAGTATGTTTAGGTTTGAAAGGTGTAGATCCAGCGATAATTACAAATAAGGTGTAAGTTCCATATTACAATTCAGAGTATCAATAAGTCCATGAACTACGATGCAATTAATGAACTTCACAACACCAGGTGGCCTGCCGTATCAATTTTAATTTAATACATCTAACATAACTCTTACGTTATTTGGAAATACGTGGCTCTGTGGACAGAGCAAGGGAGGAGAGCCATTCAATTATAATGAAGATGAATATTGAGATAATAAAAAAAATACATACACATTAGGGTTTCCGAAGTGGGGGGTTTTAGTGGAACCGATATTTCGGTACCAGCCTCAGCTGGAACCAGGAATACCCGGGACTTTCGGGAATTTCGATACCAGAGTAAATTCTTTCAAATTAACAAAAAGTCTTACTCAGAAAGACAATAATCGAGTTAAGATTACTTATACAAACAGGTTAGGTTAGGTTAGGTTTGTAAATTGAACATTTTTAATAACTATATTTTTATGGTTAAGAACGGAAAAAAAATTTCAATAATGTAGTAACAATAATATATCAATCACTCAAGCAATAAGCTAGCAACCACTATGTATAACACAGACTCATGTAAATGAAAAAAAAGGAAATAAGGTCCGAGCCCACGATACGTTGCCACTCGAAGTGGGACGAGCTTAAACCGAACTCAACCATGCGATGCGATATTATACACAATTTTAAGTACCGTAACTTCATGATAATACTGTTGAGTAATTACTTTCACTCTGTTGATGTTATTTTACCCATTAGTAGGGATTTCGTGAAAAAATACCCGAAAAAAAGTCCCGTAACTACCGAAAACCTCGGACTAGAAGCCTCAGTTCCGGTTCTAAAAATATTTACCAGTACCACGAATTCCCGGGTTAAAACTATCGATCATACACGGTGATAACCAAAGAATAAGACTATTCATGCGAAATATAATGTATATGTTCCTGTGGAATCTGTAATTTTATTAAATATCAAGATACTGACTATACACCCGCGACAAATTTACACATACAAAAACAGCTCATAAAACGTAAAACGATACGTAGTCATGTACCATTAAACATTACATAAGTACATACATATATTGCGTGTTACTCAATTTTCCCTACTTGGAGAGATCTAAACAAACCACAAGGCAGATCTCATATTTCGTGGTTTTTGTAAGAGCTTTTTTTCGTGTTGTTCCCATGATTTGTGGACAGGTGGCGTGGCAAGCCGTGGGTCTGGCGTCTTTGCGCTCCCTCTCATCTCGCCGCCGCCGCTTTGTACGCGTGCTCTCATCTGTTTTTGTACGATATTCTGTTATTGATGAGTACTGATTTGAGCTTGTCGGACGCAGACAGCGTTCCCATCTTGGATCTGATATGTATTTGGAAACGATTAGAGATTTACAACCTGGTATGAGTTTCATTTCTATATGTGTTTCATATAATATGTTCAAAAATTTCGATTCTTACACATCCAAAAAGTGTACTATAAAGTCCTTGGTCTTTATGAACTAATGACTGATAATACCTATCGTAAAATACACCACGACATATATTGATTTAAAGCCCCTTTTGTCCATTTAGAAGTGAACCCGCCTGCCGAGCTAGGAGTCCTGGTTCTCGGGTCATGGGTGTTTGTGATTTTCATACTACCCGCAACACAGGGAAAATTAAGGGGGAGTGTGAGTGTGAACATTTATTTATTTGTGTTTTATTTGTTCGCAGGTCTAACAGCAGAGCTGTTCTACGTCCGCGAGGGGCAGATCAATTTCTATGCGCTCACCTTCGTGGTGCCCGTACCTGCTACTATCGATGAACTACACTTCACATGGCAGAGTCTTATCAGAAGACCGGTACGTGATATTGTAAATTCCGATGTAGGACAAGCTGCGTTAGCAAACTTGCGTTCCGATAAAAAGGACATTGGGACCAACAATGTTGTGATAAAAAATATCTTCAGTTGATACTAGAAATCTTACTAACAAATTTTCGTCATTTCTACTCTTTGTAATAGTATCCGGATTGAAGTTTTAGATTATGTTTAAAATAGGTTTCGGTATGTGTCTTATTTTACGGTAGTTATTTTATCATATGAGATGAGGTGACTGCCACGGAATTTGGGAGAGATTAAATTATTCACCAATTACTCTATACTATTAATAATAAAATAAATTAGACTTTATTGAAATAAAAACTAATGAAAAAGCATATAACGATTTAGGCAGGAAGTTCATAATTAATAAAAATTTCATAAATTGTTTAAAATTAAAGTTTGTTGATGTGGCATGTATGTTTTGTGGAAGGGGACTGTCATGCTTCTACGATCGGTACTCCTTGGCCGCGTCTGCTTCATAAAAAATCGTCTGGAAAGTAAATACTGAATCATTTACACATCCTACTCAATGTACATATCGCATGGTTAATACAATACGAACGTAAAACGTATATCGAAGGGATATGTATACGAAGCACTCACCAAAACGGGAACATGCGTAATCATTAATTGAACAATAGGTTGCCAGAGACAATCGCACTATTATGGTAATCTCACCTGTGAGCGGAATCTAAAATGGAGGCAGTTTATAGTAAAATTATTACGTGGAAAAGGATTTATGATTCACATTAAAATGCAACACGTTTTCAGAGAATAGGCGTCTCTTGTGACTTTTTTAACAATTGCGTGGACATACAGGGTGTGTGGAATATCTAACTTTAAAGGTTAAGTTGTGATGACCATACCTATTTAGCGAATGTTCCGGGTTCAAGTATACCAGGGCCGATATTTATGTGACAGATAAATAATTGTTCTCAACTATTAATTGTTTGATTTCTTGTTTGTGTATATTAATGCCACCCGCAACACATTCAATCCTAATGAGGGAGAGTGTTAGCATTTTTATTAATCTGTGTAAGAACAATAGAACCGAAAAAAAAATATATCACTCAAGTAAATGTCAGGATTGAATCGGAGCACTAGGGCGTCTTAATGACTTTAGTTTATTCGTATCAAGTTTTATAATAGAAAGAAAAAAAACTTCATAAAATAATCACAGCAATAGCCTTTACAAACATTTTTATAATTAAATGAATTTTTTTAATAAATAATTAATACATTTTTATAATTGAATTAAAATGAAAATAAAAATAATACTTAAATACTAAGTATTTAAGATGACTGCTTGGTGTAATATTTAAAATCTACGTGTAACTATAAAAGTTTTCTAGCGACAGACAAATGTTACTTCCATTACAATTAACCTTATATTGCTTTGTATCCCTTTGTATCGCCAACTCCATCTACCAGTAACCGGCCAACACGACGTGAAAACTTTTAAATTAGATGAAGGATTCAAGTCGGAGTTCAAATTATAATTTCATTAGCGTCCAATGATATTTTGAAGCGATTTAACGGACGAAAGACAGGAACTCGAGTCGTTAATCAACCTGTGAAGTTTATTTTTCCAACGCGCAATGTCCGCCATATTTGTTTCCTTGCTCGCAACTGTAGCTCAGCATTCTTATGGAAATGTAGACGCATTTTTGAATTTAGAGTGTCGGAAATTAGCTTCATCGGAACATAATAACGCCCGGTGATTTATAGATCGCCTTCGCTGCGAATTGGCGGAAGTAGCAGAGAAAGTAATATATTTCTATAATATAAACTTTAACATAACAGACTTAAATCCCATACGTTTCTACAGCTTTGTTACGTACTCTCCTGCTATCATGCGAAATTCAGCAATGGGAGTACAAAATACGTCAACTGAAAATATAAATTAATTAAATGAATTTCTTTTGGAGGTTTTCCAACATGGGCTTTTTGTATTTTTCATCATGCGGGCTCCAGATAATTGCGTAACTTTCAATTATGCTCCTTAAAAAGCTGTTACATAAAAGTTATATAGCGGCAATGCTGTCAAGGTGCTGCGCTTCTCGTATAACAAAACCCAGCATCCTGTAGGCCTTTCCGCAAATTGCAGTTATGTGATCGCTAAAACTGAGATCTTCTCTAAACAAAATGTCTAGATTTTTCAACGTAGTACAATAACTTCACATTATCTAGTTGATAGACAAAAAGATGTGATCGCCAACAACAAAATTTATCAAACTCTAGCTTGTTCTTCGTGCACCACTCTGCAACATTGCTTATATTAGTCTTTAGTAGTTGACAGTCCGTGTTGTTTAATCTCCAAAAATAGTTTCAGGTCGTCGGCAAATAACAAGCATTTAGCCGCATTGACCATAATCGGCAGATCATTGATATTATATCTTATATGGGTGGTCATACTGGAAGGAACAGACTAAAGCCTCATTTTTAATACTCATAGTATTATAGCGATTCGCGGGAGCGTCCCGATTGTTTATGATTTTTAACCACAGAACCCACTCAATAAGCATGGGGATGTCCTTAAATTCTGTGTGAGCGCACTCAAACCCCCTTGTTTTTTTTTGTAACTAGTCGACAAAACAGTAGACGAGCCCTACATGATGGTAAGTGCTCTCCGTCGCCCAAAGGCTTCAGTAACACCAAACGCATCAACGAAGTATTGCCGGCCGAAAATTACGGGCTCTCTGCGCAGTGTCTCGCGCCAGCAATTATAATAAAATTATAATTATTATCGATGAACATTATTATGACTCGATTATAGGACAGTAATTTTCTATGAAATTAAGGCTATTTTAGTCAACTTATTCGCTAATATTTATTGAAAATGTTTTTATTGTTATAAAATTTCATGTTGTTAATTATTTTGCCCGTGCATTTTACGGATTTTACCGATATAACGGAATCAACCATCTGTCTATCAACCATTTCTAAAGACATTTTCCATCATACATGCAGGTTTATGCTGTGAAACCAGTCCTAGAAATACGGTCATATATATCATCAAGCTTCAACGATCATATGAATTCAGTCGCGTGCAATAATTGAACATCGTTTCCCCTTTGAGGAATACGAGGAGCCATTCATTTTAATAACAAATATTATGTACATTGTACTTGTATATGAAGACTGCGCTTGTTATGCAAATGTTACGTGCGCCGATCTCTACCTTATGTATCTCGCATCACTGACTAAATATAAAATTATGCGCATATATATTTCTCCGCACGTTTAGCATACGGCATATATACTAGTATAAAAACATAAAACTATAATATCTTAAAGTTAAAAGTTTTACGTTACTTGGATGCGTTTTAATTTAGTAGATTTTTTGTGGTGCATTGTATAATAATCTACCATTATGTTATAGTTTAGTTTAATATAAATATAAACTAATTTGTTATTCAAAGTTGGTAATAAAAATACCGCTTTCTTTGAAGTCTGTACTTAAATAACAGGATCTGAATTCATTAAAAATTTAAACAATTTTATTATCTTTAAATATCAACGGATTCTTAGAAACGTTATGGAAAATATTTTTAATTATTTTGTTTGTAGTTTATTATTATAAATATTTATAGTATGGAAATAATAACTATTCACCGTATAGAAAGAAAGATGATCAAAATAATAAATTTGATGGTATTGTTATGGTTTCCAATACTATGTATGTGGAGTATGACACGAGTCTTGGATTCATGGCTTCTGGATAATAACATCCATGGATGCTGTATGATAACTGCATTTGTCTGTTACCACATACTTTTAAACACTGTTTATAGTTTTTGTTCATATGATTTGTTTTAACAAGGCTTCGCAACGGGAATTAAAACTACTCTTTAATTCCTATGAATTTGAAGCAAAATCCTAGTCGTTTAACGTAACGATACAGGTGAAGCTAACAAAAGATCTAGTCTGCGCATCTCGAGACAGTTCAGTGAACTTGTCAATAAAACATCTGTTTATTTAGGACGACATTTGCAAGTCAACGCAGCGCTCGCAGCACCCGATACAGAATTACATATTTGAATGTACTCGGAGCCCGAGTTGTTTGCTTGTCTCGATTATTGATTTTAAATTGACGCAGCGGTCAAAGGAATAATTTTGAAATCCTTTTTGCTATTTTTGTTTTTAAAATGGTTGAATAACAATAACGCCGTGGGCTATAGATAATGTAGATTTCAAATGAAAAAAAAAATCAAATAGGTGCTGTGGGGCCGGAGATTGCCCTCACAAACTCACATAATACGCCTTCTCTGTTTATAATGTTAGTGTAGGTTATATAACCAACTTATATACGAAGTCTGATATGATGAAGAGGATGAAGATAACTACATTCATTAAGAAGGATATACTCATATATTAAGTCCCACCACAATTTGGACTCTAGATATACCTCTTCCGTAGTTAGTTTTCGTAGTTCCATACAATATTAGTAATTTATAAATAAATTTTGACGTTTTACATTTTTATCAACCTGTATAAGAATAATTTCCTTACCGTTTCCTTCAAAGAATTTATAATTTTTCGAAATCTAAACATCATGCTGTTTTTTAACTAATCACATAGTTTTTCAATACTTAGTAAACTGATACATGATTTTCTTTATAACCCACGTAGTTTGTCTGGTTTACCTGGCGTCGGCAGCTGCATTCCACCTTATGCCGGCAGTCGTACACAAAGCCCTGTTAAACACAGTAAAGTACACAATATCAAGCCTCTATTTGGCACTCCAGGACCTCGAGTGGCGGCAAGGCACAGAGGAATCGCAGCGGTTGCGATCTCTTATCACATCTTGCTTGCCCGACTATCTGATCGCCAGCCCTACAGCTCCCTTACTTTCCCGAGTGAATAGAGTTGGCACTTTAGTTATAGAAATTACATCCATATATATGGGTGATGTAATATTTTTTTAGCTGGAATTACTATCTACAGTGATTTCGATGACCTTGTTCAGTATAATATGCCTTTGAGTATGTTACTATAACCGTTTCTTGCACCACTGAGCGAGATTCAGAGAGCATATTACCTACTTCACTGGGCGTTCCTAAACTCTGGCAATATTTATTATTGCAACTATTAAGTCGTTCAAAACGTACTATAAACAGTTTTTTACTATTTATCTTAAAAAATTTAATATTATACTCAACTATTTCGTTTTTAATAATATTAAGATCATTTAATCGGTTTTAGTGATCGTGTAATTTCTGAATATATTATTTTTTCTTATGAGACCCATATATTGCGAATGATATCTTCGAGCGAATCAGAAGATTCACTAGAAAACTCACACTGTTCATGTGAAATTCAATCGTAGCGTGACAATAACTTAGTGTACAGAAATGCATTTAATAACTTGGCGGATTCTTTAGACATGACAACTTACAATTCTATATAATTTTTTTGTTATGTAAATAACTGTCAAACGAGCAGACGAACTATCTGATGGTTAGTGGTCACCGTATTCCATGGACACTGGTCACACTATACGTATTAAGAATACGATGTCGGCCAAGTAATAAAAGAGAAAGAGAGAAATGTATATGTGGTACGAAAGTCACTGTTAACCAGATGCGGGTGCACAAAAGCATATACTTATCTCAATCGCTGTCTGCTGTGGTATATTCTTGTAATCTCTCTATGTGGTTGCAACGTGTAATGTGTAAGTTAGTTTTTAGGACGCGACAATGAGTATTTCTCTTTCTTCGATGATTGCTGCCTTGTTATATACAAATTTTAGCAATCTTATACTGTAATGATCGAAAAATTTCGTTTAAAAATCGTTCTTACAAACCGTGAAGCTTTAAACAGGTTGTGTAGAATATTTTTTGAGAGTTATTCATCGAAATGTTTATGGATGTTTGTATGTATATATACGAAATTATTTTTCTTTAAACTTATGTTCTTCTGTTTCTGTGTCTTATTCTTCTTCCATAATCTCCATTACGTTCAGCGTCTCCGCACCGACTATTGTCATTACCTTCTGATTTTCGTGGTGTTTTATTTGTGTATGTCCAAGCCATGCGCAACATTGGGTTCTCTTGCAGGACTGTGAGTGTGTAAAGAAAAAAGATATTCGCACAACTGTTATTTATCGTATGGGTAAGGTAATTGTCTGCCTTGGTAATTACAAATTCACACAGACCAATAATAAATTATTCCTATTCACCTGATGGTTGTGTAAAATCAGCACAAAAATTATCTTTACTGTTTGTAATAAAAAATGGCTTTGATGATTATGTTTGACCCATAATAGATTTTCATATAAGAATATTACGTCTCCCGAAGCTGTAATAAATATTGATGTTAATAAATGTTATACTATTGTACTAATGAAACAAGCACAAAAAACACTCATTAATAAATAAATAAATTAATTAAATTATTAACGCCCGACCGCCGGCAGTCTGTCGATGTGTGTTGCAGTAATACGTTTGCCCCAGGCCAACTGGTTACTGTATTAAGATATAAGAATATTATCGTCCTTAGTCTTTATGTAAGTAAACAAGGAAGTGTAGCAGCCCTAGTCGGCGCCTTTCCTTTGACGGTAGGCAAATATTTGGGAGGTCGTTAACTAGCGCCGATGAGCGATGCCCATTGTTTGTGCGCGCCGCTGCCGTGGTCACTGATAATATTTAATTAGAGGCCATGTTATGTTGTCGCACCTACGCTTTGCGTCGCTCTGAACCGACCGCGGGGCTAAATGAACTGGCTGGTGGCTGTACACATATATTCTAGTTGTTATTAAACAGAATGTGAGTTCTAAAATAGTAGCCTCAATTTACAAACTTTTTTGAGAGGATTTACACACTTTCGTTGCTTCTGTTGTGTAGTATAGCAATAACAGTCAAATTTCCAAAAACATATTCGATATTTTTGATTTGACACCATTACAATTGTATTATTGGTAAAGATAACCAAGTTGTAAAGAGTTGATGTCATCGGACTTTACAACTTCAAATATCCTCAGCTACTTACACCAAAAATGATTATTTGATTATATTTAAATCTTCGTTGAAGTCGTTGTCAGCATTGTTAAGTGTAATTTACAGGGCAAGGGTACTTATGTTAATTACTTTAAAAACGTAGTTTTGTTAGCTTTTTAATGTTAATTATTTAATGAGAGGTTGCGCTTGCGGTGTACTTCTATACTACCAGTCACCTCAGCAGTGTGGAGCGGCCACCAAAGAGCCCGCGGCGAATATTGTTTGAGTTTTCATTGAACACGCCGCGCTGATTAGTCAGATTATAATGAGTTGGTTTTGTGTGGAGTAACACTGCCTATTACGTTAAATTATCAGCATTATTTTACCCACTCAGGCACTATGAAATCGACTCAAGACAACGAATCGAATACTTTAATAAGAAAGACATGACAAAAGCCGGTAAAGCTATTAATTGAATATATTACGGTTTCAAATTTAAAACCATTTAATAATTTAGGTATATTGTAAATACATTTGGTTTCGAAAAGGTGTTTTAAATATGTCGCAGAAGAAGTAGGGAAATAAGCTTCAGCGCATCTTTTAAATCAACATAATAATAATTATTAGTATATATGTCCTCGTGTTTTATATATTCATCAATTCCATAATATTAATTGACTTGCTTTAACACATCGTTTGAAGATCATATAGGTAAATCACCTATCAAATTTGGAACCTCATTGTAAAAACGGACACAAAGCTCCATGAAAGAACCTTTTGAAAGCGATGTGGAGACGTAATCATATTATTTTCCTTCATTGCTAAAATGTATCTTTATATATTATAAATATATATGATTATTTTTAAATTGATAAAAAGATTCGTTAATGTGACTACCGTTACTTCTTTAGAAATACACGAGGGCAGCACTGATTAAAATATTTAAAATTTACCGACGTCTAATGAAATGTTGTGATACAGTACCGAGTGTATTATTAATTGAGAAACTTCTCCAGTACTATAAAGTCAGAACGTTTTGAGTTACAAGCTGGTCTTTTGTATGCGACTGTGTTTATATAACCGAGTCTAAATAGCCTCGTTCTTATTTAATCCATGCACTGTGCCTTCCATGGAGCATTACTCAACTAAATAACTAACTAGATAGAGGTGCGCTCGCGCTCACGACGCCAATTATAATATAAATAATCGACACACGAGAGTGTATGTAATAGTAAAGTCATCCAGTCGTGAAATCGATTTTAAGATTTGATGTAGAATGATTTATGCCTCAAAATTAATTGTAGCTTTATAAATGCAATGAAACAATATTAAAAGAAGGAACTGTTAATTATTGTTATAGTTTAAAGTAGTTCAATTTAAAACTATTAAGATTTACTAAACTTAAAATAATGTATTTAAATTTTTATACATGAATCACTGTTCAAAATTAACTTTAGCTTCAGGTTTAAGAGTTAAAATAAACAAACACCTTAACCAGATCTCAAATTGCGTCGAAATAAGATCTCAAAAATCTCTAATAGCAGAGCTATTCACATGCAATCCGTTGGTTCAACTATCAAGAACGCTGTACTGGCCGTCCGGGTTGTTACATATGTTTAAAATTCAGCGCGAGATTTGCATCAACAAGGGAACTGACCTCGTCGATGCACCTCCCACAAAGGAGCACTGTTCGTTCTCCTGCGGATCACATTCGACATTTGATCCGCTTGACATGCCCATATGACCGTTTAGGATTGCATCGCCGTCCATCCGTCAATCGTGCGCTGGCTCATACAGTTACATCGTGACGTGACTGTACCGTTAGGAATGTTCTATGACGATTTGCCTTTATTGGGTGCTTCATCATATAAGCATGCCCATTTAAAGCTTAAAGATAGTGAAATGTTTAGCGATAATTCTAAGAACACAAACAACAGCAATAGGTCGTAGTAGTAAGGGTTTCACCGAGAGACGAAATACACTATTAATATCTAAACACGTACTACAAACATGCCTTGGCTGAGAGTATAACCCGAGAATACAATTGCAGGCGAACTTAGCTAACTGGGTTGTGGAGTCTTAAAATAGCATGAAACTGAGTAGGAGAATAGACGGAAGTAATGTAAATAATATAATATTTGTTGCAGTTGCCTTACACTGTACAGGCGCATGTTGAAGTTGACCGCGACCCTTTGAAACGAGAAGCACTGCATCCCCCGACGTTTAATATATCCAAAGAGGGGTTCGTTCCAACTGAGCCGCAAACGTGGCGAGTGGATTTGCGATGCACGCGCTTGGTGGCCGCCGAAGTCGAAGTCACAATATCTTTAAACGTTTCCACCGGCTCTTCTTCGACAGCCCTACAGTTTAAGCGGAGGAAATTCTGCCTGAAAGATATGCCTCAGCAGGTCATCAAGGTTGACAATGTGCACGCTCCGACATCTGCAGATATATTCTACGCTGGAGCTGGTTGTGCAGGAGGAGTTCTGCTGATAGCGGCAGTGGCAGCTGTCGCTTGCCGCGCTCGAGCACGGAAGCTTCGACGAGCGCGTAGCGATGAACAGGACGCCCACGCGTTTTTACCGGATTCCTCTTGTAAATCGGCCGCAAGTTACACCAGCTACCGTAGACCGACGTCCCTGCCGGCCGTAGCGGCAGAGGAGAGAGCCAGAGACCTGCAACAGAGAATAGCAGAACTGACGATACAAAGGTGTCGCGTTCGATTGCGAGCAGTGGCAATGGAAGGGACGTTCGGGAGAGTTTACCGAGGAACGTATGCGGACGAAGAGGGGAGAGAGCAAGAAGTTCTCGTTAAGACCGTCGCTGAACATGCTTCACAAGTACAGGTGAATTGAATGTATTTTTGTGCTTTTACTGTTATTGGTAGATATGTATACGAATAATTACTGGATGAATTTACTGTTCTGTTGTAGGTAGGAATTTGTGAAAATAAGCCACGATAAGTTAATAGCATTCGTTCAGTTGTCTGCTCGACTCTTAGTAAAGTTTAATTACTCATTTTGATGCTCTTTTGATATTTGGCTTAAATGTCAACGTGATCGTAGACGATAGGAGAAGTATGATAGACTTGTAGGAAAATGCATTTAATATTGAACGTGATTTTTAGTGAACGTGACTCGATCGTGTTTAAAATTGTTGCAACATTGGTCATAAAAATAATTTTTGTTATAGGTATCATTGCTTCTTCAAGAAGGTTGCATGCTGTACGGGCTACATCACGAGCGAGTGCTGTCTGTGCTTGGCGTAAGCATTGAGGATCAAACAGCTCCTTTCTTGCTGTACCCCTGGGGAGCCACTTGGAGGAATTTGAAACAGTTCCTACTAGCCTGTCGTGGTGTGACGGTAGGGGGCGCGGCCGGAACAGCACCTCCACCTCCGTTGACAACGCAGCATGTCGTGCGAATGGCTTTACACGCCCTTGACGGCTTGTCATACTTACACACCCAACACGTACTTCATAAAGATATTGCAGCCAGGAATTGCGTGTAAGTAGACATTAAGACTTTAATAGAATCATTATACTATTCTATTTGTTCTTACCATCATCCTTAAGAATTCTCGCAAAATGCATCAACTATTAATTTAAAGATTATACAATATCTTAGTCTTCCGTAGACCATATGATTGCTCGTAACATTCCGGTATTTTGTCATCATTACTTTTTAAAATTCCATAATCAGTTTAAAAAGATTTATTCACGAGTACTGTTCCCTCTCGAGTCCATGGATTCAAGGCAGCCACAAATTATTTCTGTAAAGTTATTGACGCGTCTAGTGATTTATGGCAGGTAGAGTTAATTATTTGTACTAAGCAAATATATGTTTATAGGGTTGACGAAAACCTTCGAGTGATGATAGCAGATAACGCGTTATCTCGGGATCTCTTTCCCGGGGATTACCACTGCTTGGGCGATAATGAGAACCGGCCTATCAAGTGGCTGGCATTGGAAGCTCTATCTAAACGACAATTCAGCCCTGCGGCTGATGTGTGGGCGCTGGGTGTGCTGTTGTGGGAGCTGACCACGCTCGCCCATCAACCGTACGCGGAGGTCGACCCCTTCGAAGTAGCCGCGTACTTAAGAGATGGTTATCGGTTGCAGCAGCCGGCGAACTGTCCTGACGAACTGTGAGTATCATTTTGTGATCGAATTATTCCTGAATGTTATGCATCTCCCTTTTTCGTTTCTTTAGTACCTTTAGCTAATTTTTATTTATTACATCATCATCTTGCTATTTTATAAAAAATATATTTTGGATTCTGACTGATTGGATTGATCTCATGTTCTGCACAATTATTGACACACGTTGTAAGTACTAGGATAGTACTTATACCCAATAGATGTCTAGAAAACTTCGTCAATCTATTTTAATGTAGGGCCGTATAATGTTACAAAGTATGCACTTCTTTGTTGTCATTTTGAATCTACATATCACCCGATGTAATAAATATGACATTTTTCCAATTTATCATCGAGACAATCAATAGAAAAGGTATGAATTGTAATGTTGGTAAACTAATTTCGCTTCATTGTCACCAGGTTCGCAGTGATGGCGTATTGTTGGGCAATGTCCCCGGACGACCGACCCACGCTTCCCCAGCTGCAAATCTTCCTGCGAGACTTCCACACGCAGCTGACAAGATTCGTCTAACGCATTCCTCACAGACATTACAAAAGACAACCCAAAGACGACAATAAAATTTAGTTTCTAGATCTAGTGACACACTCAGTGAACACATCTTTGCTATTAACGTGTATTGAACCGACCTTGTCCGGTCCGATTAGTACTATCTTAATGAATAGTCAACATCGTGAACGCAGTGATAAATATTAAATTAAATACAACTATGATCTATTGATTATATATTCCATAGCTCATCTGGCAATAAAGATTTTAATTTTTGCTTAACAGGTTTTGAATGGGTTGCAATAACATACTATATTGTAGTATGTAACCCTTTTTATAAAACAATGTGTTGTAAGAGCTGACCCTTTAAGTAACAAACCTTTATTTTTCTTCAAACAGTCGCCTGTGCATTAAACTCGAGACGAGACTATATTCAAATCAACATTCACTGTTTGCAAACAGTTACGATTCACAGGAGACATTAGTCCACCTGATAAATTAGTTCGTTTTTAATTTTTTTTAAAAGGTAATCATTTTTAATTTAATTTCAGAGTTAATCATTTCAAGACACTTATTATATTTGCAAATTGAAAGTATTGCCTTTTTAAAAATTCAAAATACGAATACTACCTTCAAACCAATGTTTGTATGATTCGTTACAAATACACAAAAAGCGACATGAATCGACATTTAAAACAAAACTACTTCAAAGAATACACGTGAAATAGCATAGATGTATGCAAACACTTGTGAATCGGACAGTGATAATTATGGTGAACGTTCAGAGGCCTTATTGTGAACGAAAGTTACCGCGAGCGACGACGGTGGGGACGCTGTGAGTGTAGTGAGTGTTCGGTGAAGACGGACTTTACAAGAGACTGATCTACATATATATATATATATATATATAAAAGTTTATTGTACTGTAAATTATAGATGTTTCTGACGTTACGGTCACACGGTTGTGTATTTTTACGCGTGCTCCATTACACAGTGGAAATTTTGTTCGTGTTGAATTATCGGTATTGGGTTGTCAACGAACGTTGTATTGATATTATTTATGTTGCCGTAAAATATATTTGCGTTGAATTTATAAAATTTTCTGTGAACTAAGAACTAAACAGAGGTAACTCTGGCTGCAGATTTGAGTGATGGTATTTTGATATGAAGCAAAATTTTCACACGATGCGAAAAAATGGTAAAAATTGTACATGTGTGACGGTTTAATGTGTATTATTTTTACGTTTATGAAACCTCAGTACTGCCATATTAGTTTAAAGGAATATTTGTAAATATTTTAATTCAATGACTTATTAAAATACATATATTGAATGTGCCTCAGATTTTATTAAATGAAAGCTATAGCTGTTTTACTACTGTTGTTAAGATTGAAGAAGCTGTCGTATCATATATATATCTGTCTGTCTGTCTGTTTATCCATGCCCGCATTTCAAAATAAATTTCTTATAATTTAAAAAATTGTTGTTGTAACAATATATTTCGTTCGAAGACAAATCTCCTGGTTATAATAATGTTTTTAAAATTATTGTTTAACGCAAAAGACAATAATTAAACTTTTAGTTATAACAATAATTTACTAAATAGTTATAACTTTCAACAACAATAATTTTAAAATTACCGTTTACAAATACACTACATAATTTAACTCTGAGTAATTCATCAAACAACAATAATTTTTTTATTAGGTTATCAAATTATTTAAGAATTATTGTGACAAAGAGTGGAGCCGCTTGACAAATTTTATGTTATGCGACTTGAAATTGAAAACGAAATTTTAAAAATCAGTAATGTTAATGTAATTTAAAAAATTCTTACTGTAACAAATTCTCTCGGTACAGTTGGTCGGTACATTTTGTAATATGCTCTTATTTGCATCATGTTATCATTTTACTGCAGTATGTAACAAGAAATGTTTACGACATTTTATTTTCGCCTTCGTATTACAAGTTCAGTGCCAAATAAATTGACGTTGAGTTTGTGCCAACGCAGAGCTTTTAACCTTTGTTCGCGCATAAACAGTACCTTGAAATAAACAGTTTTAGTAAGGCTGATTACAGACAATTTTTTTGACTGTTTTATAAAATCGAACGAAATTTTGAATTTAATTTTTTCATTAAGTTTTTTAATTGAAATAAATATATAAAGCTGTATTTTGGACATTGAGATGTATTAAACTAGAGCAACTACTATATATAAAAGAAGAAAATTTGTGCGCACGCCGACGGGGCAGCGAGACGCTGCGCAAGTTCGCTCGTAGGAGGACATAGGCGGGTTTCAAGCTATTAATTAATGTATGTATGTGACGTAAGCAGCGAATATTAGGTGGTCTAATCTTACAGGTTTACAAATTCATTTATTTTTTTATGCCTCCAACGATCTCCCTCGGATCGATAAATAAAAAGGAGGAGAAACTAAAAGGAGTCGAGGCGCATTGGATGGTCACTCTAGCACACAAAACATTACATCTCAGTGACATTGTATCGATTTTGTCAACATTATTCTGTAATTATTATCTTTCCAAATTGTCATACAATGTTATATCAGATTTATTTAAACTTTGTTAACAGGCATATTCTTATTTAAGCATTTTTAATGTACCACAGTTTTATCGTATTATGAACATAATAATAGGCACACGACGTTATTGTCTGAACGAGTCTGTATAGTGATCGAGGCAGTTATTTATGATGTTTGTACATGTGTAAATATTGTATTAAACTCAAGAAATGTCAATATACGATTGATTACAATAATCTGAAGTTTTATATGTATCCCTTATCTTATTAGTTGTAAGGATGTTGTTTATTGTGGACTGCTACAGTACATGATGAGACTGTATAACAATATCAACAAATAAATTAGTTTACCCAATGTGACGCTCGTTTTCAAAATTCATCTCAAAGACAGATTTGGTATGACCTATCTTTTCGTTTCAATTATATCTAACATAAGAAATTCGTGCTCCCACACATCCGCGCATTAAGATTGCCCGTGTTGCTGATGACAAAGACACATACAAATAAAATTTAACATACAATCTAAAGCCGCCAACAAACACGGTTTCTCATGTCATATGTCTGCTGTGTCGAGATTCGAACTCCGGGCTTTTCAACCGGTGGGCAGGATCTGACTACTATTAAACTATAGGTTTTGAGTATCAAGTAAATTAATTGATTTATATTTTCTTCACGCCATACCGGCTTACGTCGTCGAAACCGCATGATGGATATTATTCATCAAAATTAAGCACAAATTCACTGATGTTTGATTCATTGATTTTCTGATTTGTTCCCTATTACAGACCCAGTCCAACTGATATATTTTAATCTTTTCATTTCTGTTGTTATAAAAAAAATCATATTAAATTCGGCAAACGAACTTTGTCTTTATCAATAATAATTTTATGCTTGTTATTAATAATTAATTGATTGTTAATTTTTTTTACATCACAGTTTCATAATGTGTTAACTGATTAAATTATTAATAAATCCTATTCAACATTTTTATATAAAAATTGAAAAATATTGTAAGAAAAATACAGCCGCTGCTCATGCATTAAAGGCCCCGACGAGATTCGAACTCGTGATCTCCTGTTTACTAGACAGGCGCTTTAACCAACTAAGCCACGGCGCCTCACGTAGCGAATAGTGAAATTGCCGAATATGCCGAATAATCTATTATTTATAATTACAACTAAATACTCAATTAATGTTATGGTAATGATCATAAAATAAGATCCTTATTTGTTTTGTGAAGTTGTTATCTTATATTAACTCTATGGTTGTTATATGGACCATATGTTATGTACAGCAAATTTGAACTTGCTTATACCGGTTTCGTTTACGGGTATGGATATGAAATTATTTTGCATTATCTGATTATTTCGATTAATTTCAATTAGGGATATTAGGTGAGTTAGGACTTGGAAAACAATATATACTTAATGTATTTATAAGGTAACAATTTGTCATTTTTTCTAGGTATTATTTGGTTTGATTATATTACAGAAAAAAAACATAGCCTTAAAAATCAAATAATAAAAACTGTCTACAAATAAGGCCAGCGGAAACCTGTTTTATAATCTAAAATTAATCGAAACGTTTATTTCGGATTTGCTTACGGTTGACGTCGTTATTTTTTTTCGGATATTCGATAGTGTGGGTTACGTTTACGGAGTTCCATAACATCTTTGATTTAAATTCTACACGCATCTATCACTTTTGAAAATTATGGGCGTATTAGAAATTTACTATAAGACGTTTCGGTGAAGGACAAAAATTTAGTTTTCAATTATTAGTTTGAAGTTTTCCAATGGGCACTTGGGAAGCTCGATGGACTTAGTGGACTATGTAGTCCCAGCTATGGGACACTAAAGATGAGTAATGATTTGATGAGGGCCTATGTACTAGAAGTTTGATTTATGTTATCGATTATTAAAGGGAGATTAAACCTCATCTCTGTAAAGTTTAATCTTGCATTGTTGATTTACTAATTTTGTGCAAAAAGTTATGAACTATGATGCCCAAGATTACTTTTTTTCTGTGTTTTTTCCTCAGTGTTTAACCGTTCATGTTAACACAAACCTTGTCATTTTGGTACAGGAGGATTTAAATGTGTGTGTGTACGTCTGTATCGTAGCTCTATGCTTTTTTTACATTTGATTAATTGCTCTGTGCGTCGGATAAATCGGATATTTTGGGTAAGATAAATATATTGAGTACGCCTTTTATTTGAGATATCTGACAAATTGTATAGTGTTGGATGGTGAATATCGAATGAATTTTTTTGTCTTTTGTTGTAAATATTCCTCGAAATTCGACCATTACCAATAAATAACCTTCTGCTTTCCAATTATTTTATTAATAAAGCTAAAAATTACATAAGCGGCTAACAATATATTATATATGTATGTATATATTTATTTGAGAAGAAATATTCATCATTTTCTGTATGTATGTAAATCATGAAGTGTTCGTACAATTGACAGTGACATTGGCTATGGTCATAACATACTTAGGTTTTAAAAATAAAATAAGGATTAAAATTATAATTATTTATTCATAAATTTTTTGACGAAAAATCAGCTGTTTTTCTATGTTGGTAAAAATTTTAAATTTTAATGCGATAATGAATTTGAAATATTTTTACAAAAATTTTATTGAACTAAATCGTTATTGTATTACAATATACTACAAATACTGCAAAGAAGTAAAAACCAAGTTGATATATCTTTTATGAATTAAAATATAAAAATATCTTTTTAAAATAAATAGTTATAATATAAAAAAAATTACATAAAATCGATCGTGTAATTTTAACTTTCTCTACAATGAGCAGTCGTGGCCGAGCGGTTAAGGCGTCTGACTAGAAATCAGATTCCCTCTGGGAGCGTAGGTTCGAATCCTACCGACTGCGTAATTTTTTGTGTAATATATTTCCGTGTTAGGAATATAATAAAGAGGAATGAATATACTTTTTTTGTTATTCATGAAAAAGTGTAATTTATTGTTTTATGTAAATATCCAACAAACGAGCAATGAGTCAACTCATTATATAAGTCCGTCTGTGCACTAAAGGCAAATTAATAAATAAATATAATAAAAATGTTATATAGTATGTTTTATATCAATATGAAACTTGTCTTATAAGCTATAACATTTTTAGGTTTTGATATTATACTATTATTTAAGTACGCACTAAATTCGTCTCACTGTATCATTTTCCCACTTTTAGCCCTTGTATAATTTTTCATACATATTTTGTTTCCTGTAATTTTATAGTGTGTATATAAATAATATGGAGGGTTGTAGCTAGTGCATAAATACCGTCTGTATTTAAACTGAGTACTACAGAGCATAGCAACCTCCGAACAAAAGGTAGTTCGGACAGAGTCTAATCTGTTGTTTAGTATAAATTATGTAATGTAATAAATTGATGGGTTTAATTTAATTTAAATTTATTGGTTTTTTGAGCATTTAAATAAAACCTTGTTTTGAAAAATGTTTTTTATTGTCTTTTTTTTAAATATTATGCCATCCATAAGGGGAATCCTTATTTGAGTTTCAACGTTTCTATTTTTACTAATTTTTCATATTTAAATACATATAGATAGATACGAGTATACGTAATATTCAACGGTGTTTGCTTTAAGTTGCCTTTAAGGTATCCGGGGAGCAGGAGATCGTTAAGTTTCTACCAGCAAATTGTTCCCCGAGGCGAGCTTAGGGACAAAATACACTTTGCAACTTTCACTAAACAACCAGGCGTATCGGCCACTTTTTGGAAATGACAACTTTATATCGTGTTGCCAGAGTATGGAATATTTATTGTATTAGTGTACAGATTTTATAAAATTAATTAACGAGTGACAAAAATAGTTATATAATTTCTGAATTTAATATGAAGTAACTATTAACTGATGTAAATGCATTGATGAAATATTAGCAGGTAAACATAGTTTATAAACAGTTTTAGGACAGCTTTATATGGCATCACAGCACTATGATACATTATACTGTGTTCAAATCTACTGGATATAAATATCTTACTAACGTACAGTTTATAAACTACAAGAAAAACGGGAAGAAGTCATTTTGTATATGACTAGGCGCATTCGCGATCATGAATTTGATAACTGCTCCCTCAAAGTATTCCGCCCTCAATTCTCATACATCGTTAAGAAAATGGGGAAATATCGACTTGTGGTGGTAATGAAGTTTTAGTTATGTCGCTCAATGGGGGACGTAATTACTGATCGCGGCGACTGCAGGAGATAGGACATGCTTTGGGGTGCGTAATCCGCCAGATATTTGCTGATGAGACATCGCGGGTGAAAAATAGTTTTCTTATAGTTTACGTGCCACTCCTTATATTGGTAGCACTGCAGTGAGGAATATTGTCTGGCGATGATTTTTTGACGTTATGTTTGGTACAAAGCTTACGGGTTAGTTATAGATATTTTTTATCAAATTCAATGTAAATTGAGTTAATTTATATGTATCTGAAGGTTCTCTGTAATGGTTTATAAGTGTGCCAATCCGCACTTGACTAGCGTGCTGAAATATGGTATTAGCTTGTCTTATTATCAACGGAGATCCTGGGCCAGTGGAAAAATTATTGAATGTAATTTTCACCGTATTTTGAATGCAGACAGCTTATAGTAATCTTAATAAAAACGGTTGTCAACATTTAAATCTCATATAGTTGATAGTATCAGGCGTTACATTGCGGAAATTCATTGTTATTAGATTAGTATTAATTTACTTTGCAACAATCCGCAAGCACAATGTATGATCGTATATGCTTTTATACATGCATAGAACCTACCTCCCTCCCACAAATGA
Organism: Megathymus violae; assembly: GCA_003671415.1. Taxonomy (NCBI): domain Eukaryota; kingdom Metazoa; phylum Arthropoda; class Insecta; order Lepidoptera; family Hesperiidae; genus Megathymus; species Megathymus violae. The sequence goes on along the minus strand of PDGT01000063.1, from coordinate 1,874,170 downwards.
AAACATGGATTTATGATAAATAAAATTATATAGCAACATACATATCGTCACCAACTCGTGTTTCGCTCCGAAACAGAGCATCTTCAGGGTGAGTAAACTCTACGAGTGTCAGCTGCGAAGTGAGCGCCTGCAATTTTTTTTTTTGCGCCCAGAAGATGGAAAAGGGCTACCCTCCGGAAAAGCGCGGGAGGGGGGTGGTGAATGCTCATAGCATACCAGCGCAGCCGACTGCGCTGGTTATGTGGGACTCCCGAGAAACCTAGGGGCCTACCCACTAAACACCACCCAAGTTGGCTTTGGCCTTGTGGCCTCTAAGCCTTCATCGGATGCGACCCTTCCTTAGGGAAGGAAAGGGTGCTAGCGGCACTCCCGAGGGAGCGTCCGCTTGTAATTAACACTGAAGTTGTTCTCGAATGGAGAGATTACGTGACATCTTAAGGATGCTACTAACTGTTATGAATTAGAGCTTTGACTGTGGGCTGCCAGTCGGCAGTCCAAGTCAGAAGATATCTTGTCAGGGGGATCTGTGAGGGCGTTCCTTGGCCTCCGGATTTGATGACCTGTACGACTAGGAGCGGTGTAATCCGCTGCCTGTCTGATTAACGGATTTGAGTGTTCCTCTGAGGACTTAAAAAATGTAGTACAATAGTCTTTGAAGGTTTGTTGAATTGTGGGGAGTTCTAGGTCGCAGTGTAGGTCGGCGACGCACCAGTGGGCGTTGGTTGCGATTCTGCAGAAGAGGTTCTGGACTGTTTGGATAGGATAGAGGACTCGGGGATTCGCGTGTGCGAAAACAGGGGCGGCGTGTGACATCACCGGTCGTATGCAAACCTTGTAGAGCGTTCGCTTGCTTCTGAGGGACATCTTACTGTGGCTCCCCAACAAGCTGTTGAGTCGGCTCATGTAGAATCGGGTGGAGTTTGTAACTTTACGAACGTGTGGCCTGAAGGTGAGTCTGGAGTCTAGCGTTACTCCCAAGTATTTGGTAGTGAGTTTCCAGGGGACAGGGGTGCCTAGCAAAGGGATGTGGGGATCGTCGTGTCCACGTCTGATCTTATGGTGGAAACATACAGCGCGCTTTTCTCCGCGTTGAGTTCGATGCGCCATTTGGAGAACCATTTCCCTAGCTCATTGACTGAATGTTGGAGTCTGGTGAGGACTGAGTCTAACCTCTGACCTTGAAAATAGAGGGCAGTATCGTCGGCGAACAGTGAGATTTGTAAGCCATTTTTAGGGATGGGTATATCGTTAACGTATGAAGAGCGCCTGCAACCGAACGCGCGTCTTTTATATCAAACTCGCCGACTGGTTATGTGAACTTGTTGAACTTGTTGTGTTATGTATAAATTATCGGTAAAACCGACTTTGACGTATTTTACTGGTGTTTATTATTTAAAAAAATCCCCGGTAAATCCGAATTGTATACACTCGTTTGTTCATTCAGCAGTGTAATATTACTATTATTGTTAAATCTAATTATTTCTAACTGCTCAATTACGCTTAGTCGAAGTCCTTTCCCACAGTTATGTAAGATGTCGTAGGCACATACTGTATATAGTACAGTAAATTATACATACATACATTTACGCACAAGACCTACGTAATTAGTATGAATTCACTTGTTAAAGTGGTATGCGGCCTAATTTGTTACACGGGTGTAATGAATTACATGTAAAATAATCCGCATTCACAGATTACACGAATACATAGATGTGGAACTGCGGCTCTTGTATGTTAGGTATGTTGTACTTCGGCCGTATAAATCTATAGAGACTTTTTGCAGTGTGATATTCTCTAAGAGCCTCTAAATGTAATTCCTAAAAGGGAACATTTTGTTTGTGAGACGATATACACTAAATTGCTTTGTGTCACCTGCCGCGCGCAAAGAATTTTTCATTAAGACCCCTGACAAAAAATAAACATTTTACAGCCTGCCAGTTTTTTTAACGTAATCTCGCAGTATTTTTAGACTTTTTGTTAAATTACCAAGTTCCGGGTCAGAAAATTAAGTTAAAAAGCAATTAATTTTTATAGGCGCTCTTAAGCGTTGGTAAACATAATTTTCAGCTACGCCCAAGAAAATTTTATCGAAGGTGGAGTTTCCAGCTATAAATCATAAAGTTGGAACTGATCTTACAAAAACAATGAGGAGAGCTGGAATGAGGAATTGTGCGGCACATGTTTACCCGCAAACGATAAAAGATGTGGCGAACATTGAGCGATTATTTGCGCATACAGAGCTGCTTTAGCTTGCACAGAGATACATATTTTTAAGTAGATATAATGACATTAATTTTTTAATTAATGTCACTATTAAATTAAAAAAATTATTAATTAGTGTCAATAATTTTTTTTAAGTAGATGTAATGAAGTGTTAAGTTTCCTATCTCAGTCGTAAACTTTTGTTAGAGTGGTTGCGCACTTTTGATGATGCTGTAGTTTGCTGTCAATTTATATTCCTAAATGTATTTTATATTTAGTAACCAATAACGAAACAGAGCTCTTGATGTTAGTAAAATGAGGTTGTAATTTTATTAGAGTCGGTTCACAACGGTAGCGGTCGCAAACTCGAGCAGAGGCAGACAAGTAGATATGAAATTCACTTACATTCAGTACGTAAAATTTAGGGAAAGAGGGTAATATTTAATCTGTCATCCTCGATGATGGATTGCGCTCGTTACATGACGTGGGAAAAACGTTCAACAAATCATCACCCGTGTAACGTATACCTAAAAGTATATACATACGTAGCTCGCGGCGCGCGGCGGTTACCATTTTATTTGAACATCATTATTTTTTACAGTTCATTGGTTGAGCGTAATTGCGCCAATGCCATAATGTTTCTAATATATTAAAATGAATAGGATATTTGAAAAGCAAAATTGTAGCTTAGATGATCATTGACTTTTTAACAATGTTAAGAAGACTCAGCAAAATCGGCCTTTCTGTGAGAGGTCGCTGATTTTCGTACCAACAAGTTTAATCTTAATGGTAATCCTTCACGGTGGTTACCACGGTTCTGAAAAAAAACTGTGCAAAAGTTTTTAAGTGTTTCGGTTTTAGTGTAGGATAGCTATAAGGATAGGATAAAAAGGTCTTTACTTCTATCTGGGCCAACAATGCATAGGTGACGCCTGTGGTGTTGCGCTCGAGCCTGAACCGAGCTGAGCACTTACTATCAGGCGGTCCATCTACCAGTTTGTTGACTAAAATCGTTATTTGCTCAAGTCTTCCTTATCGCTTACGAAAGGTGCAGCTTTTTATGGGGTTCGTTTTTATAATGAGGTTCCAAAGTTGATACGTTATTAACCTATTGGAACTTAAGCAATGTGTTAATGTAAAGCTTGTAGGTAAAGGATCTTATGGTGAAGATGAATTATATATAGATTACAGGGTAGTGTAAGTATATATATTAATTAATCACCTTCGTAACCGGTTCCATGCAAGTTAATATTGTGTAACTTTCGCATGTTGATATGAAAAATCTGCTGAGGTGTTCCATTCGCCGTTCCTGCTCCTCGTTTATCATACCTTTTCGAAACGGCAGTAGAAGCAAAACGTTACATGTATAGGTTTATTTAATTATTGTAATGATGCAAGCAACATAAATACTGCGTATTGAAAGAATAGAAAGAATAGCAGTCAACATGGCCTACTTCATGATTTTTCGAATTGTATACGCACCAATTATTGAAATTGAAACCAATTATTAACTCCGTTGAGTTACCTTGGGATAGATCTATCTATAAATTTTCCTAATCCTATGGATTGCGACACAAGCATCTCATTTGATGGCAAATATTTTAGCTCCATGTCCTCTAGCTATTACCATCAGTTGGATAGGTATAACAAATTCGTCAATTAACTATACACACATTTTTATCAACGGCAATGTGTAAAATTATAATTGGTCCGAGTCGCAGTAGCAGCGCGCTAACCTCGCGGGTACGACATAGAGCATGATTGATCACGCGCCAATATCAGGTGCGGACCACGCGTAATCAATCATGATCACTTTTAATCAATTATTCTTCCCTGTATAAAGTATAAAATGGTATTTGTAACGTGCTCCTCTAATGAATCGTTTAAACAGGGTGACCAATAATATGTCGATATATACATTTTTATATTTATAGTACATTAGGTAATCTGGAGTGTGAGAGTATGCTGATAACAATAGCGAACGTATCTGACAAATATACTGTTGCGTTTAGTTCAAATTACTATAAGTTGGAATATTCCCCTTGTCAAATTAAGTTGAGTGTATAAATAAAGTAGTTTGCCCCAGTATACACGTGTAGTTAGTACAACAACATTGACAATACTATTTTAAAAGTTCCGATGAAAGAACGGATGTCTTCTCGAGAGGGTAAATTTTGAACTCATGTGACTTAACCAAGCACAAGAGCCGATGTGGTGATGTCCGTAGTATTATTATTATTATTTGAAGGGATCACTTATAGCCCATATATCATATATTAATATTATTTTTACGCAACTATTGATATGTACGCATCTTATCGTCTGGTCACCACACAAAAGATGCATCTTTAACGAAATTGGTAAGATAAACGATGGAGCTCTGCACTGATTACATTATTCATTAGTGTTCACGTTACCTATCTGAATTGATCTATGCTTTATGCAATTGAATGTTTGTTAAAGAACTTACTTAATAATTACGTGTGTTTAAGATATTCTCTTATTAATTCCTTATTAATTGAATCTCCAACGTCCACGTTTAACGTCTTTTGTTTCAAACTTTGGCAGGTGGTACCTTTTATAACGTAAATTAAGATAGGAATAATGGAAATTTTACAAATAATGGCGGATGGATTCTATGAAAATCCTTTATTTTTACGTCGTGATTATTGCAGATTAAATTCAGAAGCATTTGAGTTTCATTGTAACGTTTAAATGAAATACATATTATTATGGAAATATTTGCAGAAATTTCACCGTCTTAGGAGTTACAGGGAATAAAACTTTGTATTCAGATTTTATCGAACCCTTATTTATTCGATTTCAACTGTGTGTAATTAATAATATAATAATATAGACAATAAAAACAATGAAATACGTGTTAAATTATGATTCTGTCATATGCATGTGTCATTTATGTCATAAATAAATTTAAATTTTGAAATTCGAAAATTTCAGCATATAGACATAAAATGACATATCACTTATGTCAACCATTTATGTTTTGAAGTTTTTGAGTTTAATTATCGGTGACAAAATGTGACATTGTCTGAACAATAACATAGTCCTCTAATTGCGTTAAATGTAGAAACCATCGGAACCGATGTGGTTGTGGTGAGACACTACTTAATATTTAAGAAATACTGCATGTTAGCAATTAAACTGTATATTAGCAAAGTAAGAAGAGGATTTCCAAAATTATTTATAGATTTTTATACAAAATTTATTCTTTTTTATCATATAGCAAACACAAAGTGTAAACCAACAAATGAACTGTATCAAATTTAGTTAATTTGTTTCTTAAAACTTTGAATCTGTTCGTTTACCTTTAGAGTACAAGTTAATACATATGACATCACGAAGCTTACAACTCGTCCCCCCCTTGTCACGTGATGTCACACTTTGTTGACCCCCTTCCGTTCCTTATCGTGTGACATAATTTATGGATGGGTCCGTTCAGAACACAAAATGCTTGTGAAATTTTGCTGGCGCTCACTCATTGCACTCGCAACGGTGAAAGCACCGTGTCGCTTACCTCGCTCGTTCACTTACGACTGCAAGGCTCAGGGCTACGACCGCTTAAAGAAAAAACTTAGTTATTTTGAGTATCTACGTAAGTACTCAATTTATCGCCGGAGATGGTCATCCATTACCCGTGTTTGTTCGACCGTGAGGTAACACTTCATTTTCTTTTCATACAGCTCCGGGCGAAGGACAAATTTGCGTAATAAATGTTCACCCTGTTGCCTTTTATGCTTCTTTGAATATTCACCGGGTTGGTAACGAGTTATTGGGAATCATCCCAACGGGTATGTGCGTTCTGAATAAAACAAATATGTTGTGCTGTTGTTCTTTGATCGTGTATGTCATGGTAGAAATAAACGTAGCAATACATTAAGTGATTGAATGATAAATTAAATTTTTAAATTCATCTCAAACTAGTAAAATGCCTTCGCTTCGCCATCGCTTCGATTTAGAGAATTCCGTACGAATACATACATTTCCCGAGATGAAAAGTTGCCTTTATCTCCCTGTAGTGGGACCCGTTAATGTCAAAGTAAAAATACAGACACACCCGCTCATATATACTAACACAGTCACATAATTTACATTTAACAATTTAATTTAATTCAATATTTATGAACCCTATTTAGATTCCAACGCAGGTAACCTTAGTTCGAAAGACAGTATTATAAGCAGATGTGCTGGTCGGCTAACAAACATAGAAATTTCGTACTCTTTCACCCATTATATTTTTTTCATATTAAGTTTTCACAATTTTTCAAAGCTCTACAAAAATCTGGACCGTACTTGTAGCACCGAAATCTCCTTTCATAACATTTTTATGCAAAGTGTAACCCAGTTCTCGCTCGGGCGGCGGAGCTTTTCACTGTGCCCGCATTTCAAACTTTAATAACTGGAGAGTACTTAGTATAATGAATGCAGTAAGAGTTTAGGATACAGTTTGTCATTAATTAAAGTGTATTTTTTCTTTATTGGTAGAACTAGTCCTTTAAAAAAATTAGCACGCGGTACTAGAATATAGCACACTTTTTAGAATAAAATCAAAATGAATTGAGCGGGCTCCATCTATCCTTTGGTCCGAGCCAACCTTCTCTGCTGCTAAACAAAAGCAGTAGAAGAAATGTTATATCGTTATATCGTTATACACTATACGTTATATCGTCAGACGCTACTTATGTAGCGTCTCCATGGTTATTCTGTAGATGGCGGATGATCAACGTTTGCCAGTTATTGACGTCAATGTGATGTGACCGTGTGATGGTAAACTGTCATCTTCGCTTTTTCAACTCAAGTTGATCCCACCTCGAAGGGTTTACTGGCAGAGTCTGGCCATTGGGCGTTAAGTCCGTTCATTGTAAACCCTACCAAGAGGATTTCAATTGAAAGATTCATGACTTTAAATATGAGATCAATTATATATTTAGTTAGCATTTTCTGAGAATCGTAACAGTGGAAGAATTATATATAAATGAAGGGGGTGGACGGTCTTTCGGCGAATAGCAGCGGAATGGGCAAAGGTCTAACCTTTGGTGATGAGATTAAGTGAAAGTTAATATTTAACGTTTAGTTAAATATTGAATAAATGAATAAATAAAGGAGTGTATAAACAGTGTGGACGGTGTTTTATTATACAATAAGGGTTAGAATAAATACATATCGGTAGAACTAGTTGCGTCATCAATACATTGACGCCCGAGAAGAAAGCGGTAATCTCTTAAGTTCTTTAGCCCACCTTTACTGTACACATGGGTGGTGCACACGAAACAATACTATTCTAAACGTTGGGCCATGCCACAAGAGCTTGCGTGCTGTGATTGAAGATCGGAAGTTGCATATACCATGAAAAAGAATTAAGAAAACTCGATTCAAGAATACCGTAGTGACATATCTTATCGTGTAGTGGAAAGTGACTACAAAGTAACAATTGAAACCGGCGGACATTAACTAGGTTTGGAACAAAGAGATACAAAGTAAATTTGAAAATAAAACTAAATTACTTGTTAAAGTATTTGAAAAATTATTTTACCATCTGAAAGGTATTTTATTTGGCTTGGACATAGGCTATACACCATGTATGTATATACTTCATTGTTGAATCCGAACAAAAACGGAGCACGCCGGTAGTAATTCACAAAGATACTAAGCGCAATGTTAGTGCTACGCGTAATTTGAATAAAAATAAAATATAGTGTTTTGCTTGATAAATGACACATAAATAGATGATATATAAGGAAGATAGCGAGATAGACACATGATACATAAAAGGTAATTTAAGTAACAACGCAAGAACTTACACAGTAAGTGGTAACCGTACAGAGGGTTAGAGAAATATAACCAGAAGAAGAAGAAGCGCTGAAAACTTATATATATTTTTTGGTATGGGTATTACAAATAGATTTACAGTCCATCTAGCTAAATAAACATTTTTCCTTTGATCTGAGCTGAGTAAATGTTCCTAAGAAAAGTAAAAAATATGGATTAATTTTGGCGGGAATCGTATTGGTGAAAAAAGAATGAAAAATAAACCAAGAGACAATTGGTGGCGGGAATCTCTGGGAGTGTTGTATGGGAAGATAAGTGATAATTGTTATTCAATACTGCATTTCTTAGAATTGTAATTAAAACCATAGTACTAACGATATTTGTACCGCCACCGTTGCGTCTCTTTATAGCTAGAGTGTTGAATGGCAGATATAATATATATGGCATTCAGTATTCCTTTGACTTATTATTTTGTACTGTTCAAAAAAATTTAATTGTGAATACTAGAAGTGACACTGGCTGTAAATAAAATACTAAAAAATAGTTTAGATTAGAGCAAGACAGGTAGCAGTATAGTTTAGAGAAGTACGTCTATTCTTGGCAGCCTCGCGCGGAGCAGGCACGCTACAAAATGAAGGTGACGACGTACACCCGTACTCTGTCTGTACACTCTTCTGTATTACTGAAATGTCGCACAACAAACGATGGAATTGTATGTATTGTATGCAAACGAGCAAACTGCGGTTATCCCCTTTTGTTTTCGGTCGGCAATGCGTCGGTGATGCCTCTGGTGTTACTGATGTCCATGCGCAACAGTGACCAGTTACCGTCAGATGACTCGTTACCAACGCATTGTTGACCGAGAAGTGAAAATTTATAGTTTATTTTAAGAACAACCGGGCTTATTTAAAAATTTTGTCACCTTGCAGGAATATCTTGGTTTTAAATTATATAATATACATTTTAGAGACCTCTGAATAAGGAATCCGCCTAGCCCGTTACTTTGAGGACGAGATAAGTTTACAGTCAACATTAGATGGAGCCCTACATAATATGATTTTGTCAAATCGCTTTTTTTAACATAACCATGGGTCTACTCGTATGTTGACATGTATGTCCTAATTTGAAGTATTTCACAAAGAGTTTGGCACTAAAATACGCGGCCGATTGACAAATAAAGGTGTTTTCAAGCTGGTAACAAATAAGTATACCAGGTATTTTGTGTTGTAGGCGTCACAATTTACGCTGCTCGTTATCCGGTCGTGGTACAACAGGTGCATTAAGAGATACTGGGACAGAACACTTATATTCTAAGTGTGCCTGCGATTGGAGACATCCCATCAGTTTTGAAAGGTTTGGAAGGAACGCAAGGGTTTCGGTGTAATCTTTCAGCAACTTTTAACATTGCTGTCATCTTCACTCTTATAGAATATATACGACCTGATCTATCTATACTAGAACTGTTGAGATTTTCGTGTATGAATCGAGATAACTCAAAAACCGCTTGACTGATCTTCGTGGAAATTAGTATGTAACGAGAACACGCAATTGTGCAGATGATAGGCTATATATAGAATGTTCGAATTGTTTTAATGTCATGTACATTTAACAGTCCTATCCGAACGAAGCCGGACGAGACCGCGAGTATAAATATATACGTACGTATGTAGATATTAGTACGCAAATGATCCCCACGATTCTAGTACTAATGGCTATGGTCATGATGGTCGACATAATTGTGGTGGCCATGAATGTGATGGTAGTATTAGTGGTGGCGATGGTATGATCACGTTAACAAGTATATAAAATGTATTATATAAAGTATTAACATGTAACGGGAATTCGTAATGTACATAGTAAAAAAATAAGTTGACATCTATCGGAATCGAGAATTTGTAAACATGTTAAATTCAAATTAGTTACGTTAAAAGCAACTTACCTTACATGCCAGACACAGTCGAGAAGTAACAATGAATGATACTTTAAAGGACTTTGTGGTTTAGTTGGTAGTGATCCTACCCGCTTAATGAAACGTCCCAAGTTCACTTTCTTGCTGATGAAAATTTGTTTTCGTCTATTGGCCGTACGCGTATCAAATATGTATGTGTACGATATATCTATGCCACTATTAGCACGAGGAATGATAATGAATGTTTGATTTTATTTACCGACTTAAAAAAAGGAGTAGGTGCTCAATTTACTTATTTTTCCTTTTTATATTTCTTACCTCAAAATTTTGTCATTTATTGACCGATTTGGGCAATTTCTTTTTTGTTTTACTTGAGGGTTTACTTCTGGCTCCACTTAAATAAGAAGAAAAAATACCACCCCGAAGAATGACAAATAGAAGATAATAACAAGAATTTCATCTTCTTTTAATTGAAGTCGGTTTTTGTTAAAATATGTATATGTTTTATTAAAATAAAAGCTTTTATGGAACATTTTAGGATGCTTCCTAAAATATGAATTTTAAAGTCTCTTATTATTAATGTTGTCAGGTTAGTATAATTATTTATCTTGCCGGTACAACATGGTACAGAATGTGTAACTTGATGCCCATAGATTTTTTTTATGGTAATAGCCGACAAACAAGCAGACGGCAGAAGCAGACCTGATGGTACGCGGTCACCGTCGCCCATGGACATCAGCAAGACCAAGGGTATTTACCATAAATGCATGTTTTCCTTCGTGGTGGGGAAGGAGGTTCTATGCATCTATAGAAGTATATACAATCATACATTGTTCTTGTGGATTGTTGCAAAGTAAATTAATACTAATTTAATAACAATGAATTTCCGCAAAGTAACTCCTGATACTATCAATTATTATAATAATTTTATATATGTCCTATTTAACAACGGACTAAAATAATACATATAACCAAGGCGAGGTTAAAAGTATTTAGCTCTTGATGTGAAGCCACATATTAGTTCACATTTATGTGCAGTACAATAAAACTGAATAAAGAAAATGCAATGCTATTACAATTTGCGCTCGTCCTACATTTCTTGTTTTTAGTTGGACTTTATGTCTGTCTAATTCTAAAATATTGTATACTTATTTGTCCGTCTTGAAAGCGTTAAAGATTATAATAACACTTTAATAGTTATAGTTGTATTTAGTGTTACGTATATGGGAATTTCAAAAGGTAATGCTTCACACTTTTTTCCTTTTCTCTTCTCATGTTTCTTGCATTGTGGTTTATTAGTGATTGTGCTCACCGAGCGAAGGCTCCGAGTTCATTCTAGATATAGGCAGACTTTTATATGACAAAAAAATTAATTATTTTCCTTGGGTCTTGGGTAATCGTATTGTCTTATTTGTTTATGTCCAACTCGTGTATGTACACACTCGTAACACGGAACGAAAAAGACCGTATGAAGGTGTGAGTGTGTGAGCGTTAATTTGTTTTTATTATAATTCTAAGTTATGTGCAGAATTTCAAGTCTGTGTGTGATTTCAAAGCTATTTTACGATTAATTGCCAAATTCCTACAGAGTCATCATACAAGTAAGTGATTTATTGGAAGCCTATTAATTAATGAAGTAAACGGCATTATATGCAACTAATTTTCAATTGAAAATGAACAAGATTTTTTAATCTAGCGCAGTGGCATAGTTGAATAATACGTAGCAGGTACGGGGGTAGATCTGTAATGTCAGCCATAGAAATTTCAAACGTTAGAATTTTCCAACTGCGTAACACGACTTCAATTCAAACATTAAAATACCATTGCATTTTTATCACCGTGGACAATTTGCGACCCCCGTATTCCCCTTAAACTTAAGGGGAAGATCTACAAGACCATGGTCAGACCTGCTGTCTTGTACGGATCAGAATGTTGGGCCACAAAAGAGATGTATGAAAGATAACTGCATGCAGCTGAGATGAGAATGTTAAGAGGGATGTGTGGTATAACGCGAATGGATATAGTAAGGAATGAGTACATAAGAGGAAGTATGAAAGTTGCACCGGTAACCGAAAAGCTACGCGGAAACCGGCTATCACGGTATGGTCATGTTATGCGGAGGAATGAAGAGCATGTTGTACGGAAGGTATTAAGTATGAACGTAGATGGCTACAGAGGTAGAGGAAGGCCAAAGAAGCGATGGATGGATTGTGTGAAGGATGATATGGCTAGAATGGAAGTTACTAGTGTGATGACGGCTGATAGAGAAGTATGGAAGAAAAATACATGCTGCGCCGACCACAAATAAAATTGGGATATGGGGCAGGAGGATGGTGATGATGCATTTTTCTCACCGGTAAAATTTCATATGCATCAATTATCGTCACATTTCTTAAATATCATAAATTGTTTGAACATAGCGAAACATGTTCATCATTATTCTGTGGAGATAATTATATTGTTTTCTTTTCACCACTATAAGTATAAATCTTACATATAATAAATCACATCCCTTTTAGATATGCAACAATGTAGAATTCATTGTTTTCCCACATTGAACTATTAAATTATCATAGTTTGCAACTAGTCAAGGACATCACATCCGAAAGCCGGTCGGCGAGCCCTATCAGCACGCCGCTACCTTGGTATTATTGGTGTCATCGTGATACATTTGCGAAAAAAAAAACAAATTGATATTTATATATATATATATATACATATATAGAATTAAATATAGCAGTAACTCGTCTCGCCCCATGCGGCTCGCAACGGAGCATTCTACACAGAGTAGCCAACAACACAACCTTACCACCGCGTAGTAGCCCGTCTCACCCCAAGACGCCCGCAACGGAGCACCCCAGGTCTGCAACGGAGCACCCTACACAGAGTAGCCCGTCTCACCACATGCGGCCCGCAGCGGAGCACCCCAGGCCCGCAACGGAGCGCCCGACGAGTGAGTTAGAACTCTAATTACGCTGGAACGGAAGTGAGAACCCGCAATAAATATCTACTCATATACAAATATGTTATAAGCATCGTTCAGTTAAAACAGGATTTTCAGTTAAAAATGAAACTATTTCTGTTCCATATTCTGTTATGTTACGCGAAGGTGTTAAAATATTAAACGTATCTAAATAAGAAATTTTGATTTATTAAAATATTTAATGTATCTTTTTATAATTTATATTTTTATACTTTGTAAAAGATACACTGTCTGTAACACTGTGTGTAATACAGACACTTAATTCACCTTAAGTAAAATACAAAACTGTCATTAAAGTATGTAAGTAACACGCGACCCAACCATCTTCTACTACGTAGTTTGTTCACGTATTGACGTTCCCTTCGTTCCCATCATTTTTATGTTGTCTGTACACACAACAGTGACAGAGTTCTCGCTTTGTTCATTGACCTAAATGTACACTGCTGCTCGATCACAACTTCACTGTTTATATTTCAGTGAAGTTTTTACAGAAAACAAAATTCCTTTACTTTCCTTTTGAAATTATTTTAACAAGCCCGTAAATCAGCAGCCAGTGAAAACGGTTTGATTCTGTTTTAGTTTCTGATTCTAACTATAGTTCGGTTCGATCTCGATATAAAGTTCGTATTCACGAACCAAATCGAATCGAATATCAAGATCGACTTTCGTTCGTTAGTAAGTTCGTAAGTGTATTCGGTTGATGACGTTACAGTCAAGCGCGAGAAGTACATGTACATATATTGTACATATGGATATTGGATATAAAAAATGCTTAAATTAATATATTTCTTAAAAAAAAATTGTATTTACTATTTTTATATGAATTTTAATATATAAATACATAAATATAAATTGTATTTTGGTTTGACAAAAGTAATTTAAATCGCTTTAAACTAATATATGTTTCACTGACACCACAAATAATTTGACTACTCTGTGATCATATTTCTACCAAGAATACTTATGATAGGCCGTCTTATTTACAGTGCAGGTTTACACTGATGTAATACAATGGTTCAATTAAGTAAATTATAAAGTTAAAGAACAGTTCATCGGTAGGCAAAACACTTTTATTAAGTTAAGCAACATTTTAGATACTTGCAAGTACGTACGTCTGGAACAAATATTAATTCCAAAACTGCGTGAAACTCGGGCAAAGTCAAAATTGCGCGTAAATTAAACAAGAGCGTCTTACCGGTGGTAAGTAATATTAAAATTAACAGCAATTTGTAGTCTATGCGTGTTTTACGTAACCAGGTTTTGGTTATATTTGCCGTTGTTCCTGGTATACTATGTAAAGAATCGTCATGATTCCAGTCGATGTTTCTCTATTTGTTACCTGTATAAGTGTTACCTGTTGTTAGCTGTTGTAAATTGTTACCCGTGTAAGGTTCAAGATCAGTAAAGTCGTTTTAAAGACCTCTAGCCAAAGACCGCAAAACCACATGCTATTTGACATTTTGCCCTGTCTATTGCGTTACGACCGGTCACGCGCAGCGTGCTGGTCCAATTAAAAATGGTACGCGAGTTCTTTTGGACTTTCGGTTATACTGATTGACACGATTAGCATTTACGTGTCAATTTATAATGGTAAACGGAGGTGCATGGTTTGAGGGTTTTTTGGACTGTAGTAACACTGTCACGCTCGGATTCAAGTGCGATATAACCGTTTAGGGTGCCATGGCGAACTCATTTAAAAACTACAATGTCATATTTTACGTTCAGCATTTAAATGCAATATATTACATATACATATTTAAATGCAAATATATTAAATAGGCTATTAAAATCCGTTTCCTAAAAATCCAAAGATTTCAATTTCCATACATTAGAATTATTTATAGAACTATAGTTATCATGGATGCATGTGATCCATAATTTCTGAAATTTGTTTAATCATACGAATGAAGGAACACCAAATATTTCAAACAATGTGAGTTACTGAAGTAATTACCGTGCAATATTCAGTCGAAAGTTGCGATAAGGCGAGAACTCGGGGCTTATCTTCCCTGTAGTAGGTCGCTCGATATGCCCTACGTGATGTGAATTATAGTCACATTGCAGGATTTCCAGCGTAGACGGAAGCTGAGCTTTAATAGGTTTATTCTTGATATTTATGCCGCTTTTATGGTGTGTACAAATTACAATTTATGTTTTGAATAGGTAATAATAATATTTTTATACATCATAACGCAATCATGACGGTACAGAAACGATAAAAGTGGCTCTCCTAATAAGCAAACGAAAAGATAATTGATTTGAACGTTGGGTAGGCGTGTATCTAATAGTCTTACAAATAAAACTGTTAATTGGCGCGATTCCAGTAGTTTCCAGATAAGATAATGTAGATAATAAGGAGCAGTAGAGTTTTCGATATAATATTAGGATATATGCGGTGTAAGTAGTAACATTTATTTTGGATTCCAAAGCAATTTCTTCTGAAATAGCTGTACCTTGTAGAGCTACGAATGAGACAAAAGCACCAGGTCCCTTTTGTCGCTGGGCTCTGTCCTAGTCACTTAAATTCGGATAATACTCGTAATTGATAAGTAAGTAATAAGCAAAGTTTTTTACTTGCCTAGCTTCTACCCTCCTAGAAATGAACTATAAAGTGATCAATGTTTCATTACTTCCTTTTGGTTGACAACCGTCGCTGATTCTTCTGGTCGGCGATGATCTCATACTATCACCACATGGCCCATTAATTGGGTTGCAAGGTTAAGACCAATAAAAGTTATGACTATAAATTTTATTTTCTGTAAAATGTAAATTCTTTAGTTTTTACATGATTAATTGGTGTAGATTTGTCACGAATAAGTTAGTGTCAAAGAGATGCGTGCGTTGACAAAGACAAAGCTACAATATAGGATGAACATAGAACGCACTGCTAATCTCTTATGTCTATGCTTTCAATAAAGGAGTTAGTTGGGGGACAAATGTGCGTCTTTCAACTCGCGGACAATAGACTGGCCGTAAGCGGAATGTAGGTTATATGCGTTTGAACGTGGATAGGAAGTGACGATATAGAGACGATTTTATATCGATAAAAGAACGAGGATTTTGTTTCTGTTAATAGTCGACAAACGAGCAGACGAGCCACCTGATGATAAGTGGTCATCGTTGCCAATGGACATCGGCGTTGTCGGCCAGAAAATGAGAAGAAAGTAACAGAGAATGTACTGTCTCATTTTTAAATAGGTGGCAGTACCCAGCAACCTCCAATAGATAGTACTTGTCGTTGCATAGAGTGTTTTATACATGTTCTTTTTACAATGATGCCCGTTACTCCAGAAAAGTTGTAAAGAAAATACAATTTCAGCTTTGGAAGTACGTGAGAGAAATTATTGAGAAACCTGGACGACAGAGGACCAACATGAACACAAGTTATATTGTGGACGAGTTAAAACGCTCCTAACCGCCCCGCTTTTATCGATCATGATTGATGTGGTCAAGAGTTGTGTGCGTGCCACATAGTCACATCAAGTTTCACTGTCGATTTTTATCGTTAAATAGCAGTAATTTTGAGACTTAACAAAGGACGCAGAGGCCTTCGAACGTATAAGAATTTTGGATACTGCGCTGTCTGACATTCTCGTACTGTCGAATATGCTCAACTTCCGCTACCCGCTGTTCTGTTGTAAATCGCTAATGCTTGTAGCGGTGTGCGATAGTACAAAAAGGTCTAATATTATCATTAATCTCATAATTGTCTCATTGCTAGGCTCAAGTGTTCTCTCACAATGTTAAGACCATATTCCGCCATTAGGGCCGAGTGTTGGTTGACAGACTTTAAATACTTTTGTGAACTCTCAGGAATACAGATTTCATGACGATGATTCCCTTCATCGAAGCAAGTTTTAATTTATTTTATATGCACAAAACTCTGGAAAATTAAAATTGCGCGCAGGATTCGAACTCCAGTGCGGGCAAGCGACGTTGTAACCACTACTGCTGCAATAATAAGTGAAAGTAAAGTAAAAATAGAATTCGATTGCCATATTCAAAACAACATCTAGATTAGATAAATGGTAAATAAATAATAATCTCGTTAGTCACAATAACCGCACGGTGTTATCTCAGAGCAACAGACGTACGAGGTGATTAAACTAATTGCCAGCTCATTACTACAACAGTTCAAATGCTCACTGCAGCGAGGGTCATTGGCACTTAAGTGGTATTTTTGACACTAAATTATATCCTACTTAACATACTCTGACGCAATACAGCTTTTGTAAGTAGTTAATGAGTGAACATTTTCTATTATTTGCTACATAACTCGTATCAATAACCCGTCTTAATAATATTAATATAAGCCGTATAGTTTACAGGTGAAAACGTTGTTACTCCACTCGATGGACTTGGTTCGAAAACTATATACCTTTGAGTTATAATGTTATGTGATTGTTTTTTAATGAAATTATAGATTTGGTTTGGTACTTTGGTGCGAAGTCTTCCAAATCTTAATTGACCAGCGTGCCGGACTGTATCATGAAATCCTTACTGTAGTATAATCCGTCTATTCTCTCATTCTGAAAGAATTCTAGCCCAGCACGAAGAAGCTGTGGGTTGAAACAATTAATTAAATGTTAAACAATCGAGTGATAAACATTTATCACTTAATTATATTTATTTATACATATTAAATTATTATTAACAATTTATCTGTAAAACCGTTTTCTGGTAGTTTTAGTATTTTACTTTAACCGAGTTCCCAATCATTGGAACTCTTCGTGTATGTTCATACCTATAAATGTAGTTAATACCTGTAGAGTACAATAAAAATGCATACAAGCCACAATAATTATCTCTTAACTACTCACAAATAAAATTATTTCTAGTGATAAAAAACTTAGCTTTGATACACTTATTGTACTAATTAACACATGAGTTATTTGTTAGTTAATTGAACAATACGATCAGAGTTCGATCTACTTGATAGACACGATTTTAATACATAAATAAAGGTATGCTTAGTGAAGCACCATCTATGGGGTATCTGACTGATCCTATCTATATTCAAATTGAGCGCGTCGAACCAAATCTAATTAGAATCCGATATGGCTTATGCGTAATTTAATATATCAATTGTGGAGTGCATGTGGACAATTTAATAATAAACAGACAAACACTATTCCTGGTAGGATTTCTAGTGCTCTGGTTAGCACATCTTTATTTGCCAATTCAATCATAACCCGATATGCATTTAATTAATATATGTACACGAAAAGCTAAAATGATAAATCTGGTAACCATTATGAATACCACTAAAGAATACTATATTAACATATTTTATTCAAGAATACGCATTAACTTCTAAAAATAAGCCTATATACATATATTCTCATTTCTCCCATTTTGCAATAGTTGGATAGTGTAATATTCTACATAGTCATAGTAAATAACTTAATACCTTGACTACGATTTCCAGCTCCGCAAACCACGTCTATGTAAGTGGCTCATAATTTAAACGTTCAGTGGGCGCGAACGGAATAAAATAAATATATAATGCGATAATCACTGCATTGTTCTGTTGACATTTTGTCGTAAATCTTGGAAGCTGTTATTTACTGTGAATTATTTTATGTTTAAAAATTTTGCAATCTAATAAGATTGCTTTCAACGGGTTATGCGTGACATTAAAATTATAGGCTTGTTGTTGATGTTGTCTTTTTGTTTACTGCTAGGACCGGTAGATGTAATTTTTTTTTCACTATAGTACAAACTATCGGCTAAATTAACCGGCTAAATTCGCATATTATGTATTTGGTGATATCGTCGATTTTTTTCTAATCAATACCATATTAGCCTCTTTCATATAAACATAATGACTTCTTCGAATTTCGACATCGTAGGGATAAATAAAATTGTCGACATTACCTAAAAATCTTAGACTGTGGAGGGAGCCTTCGTCATGTTTCGTTGTGATTTTCAATGCGGTAATAACCTGCATTGTTTGCGGGAGCCGGTCGTAGATCTGGAGTAATGAGTTTCTATTGTCAAAGGCGTCAACGCAACAAAGAGAAATCATTTTTAATTTCATAGTTGCGAGGTAAACCGGTAACGCGCCAATATTATGGAATTTAGGTTAATTCTTAGATATAACTCTTTGATTTATAAATAGTTATTTACAATATTCTTTTACAGTATGCATATTTTTATTTATGTGTAAATTATGTTTACGTGCTTATTTATGGTTTAAGTTGTTTATGTGCTTGCGGATTGTTGCAAATAAATTAATAACAATGAATTTCCGCAAATTAACGCCCGATACTATCAACTATATATTTCAATTGTTTGGCTATGTACACTTAATGGGAACTTCCGAGTTCGATTTTCGATCGAAACAAATGTTATTTACAGATATTCTTTGGTTTTTACGTTTTGGTACCTGTATAAATGCTTTTGTCTATCAGTGGATAAACTAAAAAACTAGGTATATAAAATATAGTAAAATATATATACCAGTAGATATGTAAGAAAAATATATAGACACGCAGAATAACTTATAGTAACAAGCACTTCCATTAGTTTTGAAGTTGGTTTTTTAATTCGTCTAGTTATAATTTATTAATTTATTATTTGAACTAAATTAGTAATAAACTTTTGAGTAAAATGAATTATAATTAAACGTTAATCCCGTTATAATTAAACGTTGTCAGTTCGATCATATCTTTTATAACCGTTGTCCATATTAATTTCAAATTTTGCATAAAGAAAGTGATTTAAAGAAATATTTTAAGTGAATCTGTAAACTCATAATCATAAATAACACGTCGTGATCCATACATAAATTGCAGCTATTCTTAGAAACGTTAACGCGTGCAATAAATTGAGTTCTTTATTTACGAACCGCACTATATTTTAATCTCCGATTTATATTACGTTCCAGAATTTATTTGTTCGTTGCGAGCGACATGCGAATTTCGTGTCGCTGATGTCTCCCGCGGTGTGACAATAAATAACTTTAAATAATCATACTCGAACTAGGGCTTGAATTCAGTGGGCACTCAAGGGGGCGCAGCACAATGCGTGTTCCATAAGCATTACTTATACATTAAAATTATTACAAATTGCTATTGAATGGGCTCGAATCACATTACCCACTACGAACAAAAGCCGGTTTGGACTGTGCACATTGGATCGAGAAGGACTTGGGGTTCCATCGAGTTAAAATCTAATTATGAGTCTGTTGTCTGCTTAAACAAATTTACTCTCGCGCGCGCGTGTCACCCGCTGCACAGAATTATTATTCCATTTCCGCGAGCATTCAAAACTGTAATTAAGTTTCGCTTATTGTACGCTGAGTTGGAATGTAGGTACAAGTTTTTCCTTGTATTAATTTTACAAAGTTGTATACGGTTAGTATGGGAGTCGTGTTTTACAACCAATTAAAACGTTTACCGTCGAACAACGCATTCATCTACTCATTTTAATATAAACTTTACTGGTACAGACTGCAGAGCTTAGAAATTATTACTACTTACTACAAATTTCACGATTCCCAGACTAAAATAAAAATGAATTAATAAAAAATACAATTCCGTTTAGATATGAAAAAATGAACACTCGGCCATTTAGATGACTCTATGGCCCAGTTGATCGAGACCGTGTCGAGCGGGGCAAAAGGTTATGGGTTCAAATTATAATCAAGTCAGACGTTTTTGGTTATATATTAAGATTTATTCCTGAGCATTGGTTGCAGGTTGTGGCTCAATTTTATGTCGATACTGCTCGTGATAGAGTAAATACTACTGGAAGGATACAATGAAGGATATGACAATTAATTATTTATTTAATCTATTTATTTGTGTGCGGTTTAGGTCATCCGAAAAAGTGAAGTATATTATGTGTCAGACTTAAGTCGAAAAAGATCATACTATAATTCTAAGTGAGTATTTTTGATTAACCGGCCGCACAAAAAGTTGATTCTACGAAAAACCTTTTTAGTAAAACTACATGACTAACGAAGAATGGACTCACATCGATACGTGTTCTTGCAATTGTTTGTATTGGCCTCGCTTGTAAATAAATCCTCTCGGCCTAGAATCTCTCAACCTATAATACCCTTAACTTCCATATATAAAATAATATATATATCAAACGTTTTCCAAGTATCAACATTAGTTATACCATGACTATGAATTAGTCTCTGGCATTTGGAACCTAACTTTGGGATCTCAACCCCCCTAAAAAATTTCAGACTTATGTATATTAGATAACGTTGTTGATGGCTCGTGAAGTCTGCTAAGCCGAGCTTGACCATAATGGGGGACTATGGCCTTAACCTTTTATTGTGAAAGGGCCACTAGCAGCAGTTTCATAGCGCTGATTATTAGGCAACGTATCACATTCCAAACGAAGTGGTAAGATCCAAACGAAAAAACCTTTCAACGAAACTAAAGAAATTAGTTTGTGTATTTGGCGGGACCGAATTTCACAAATACAATTTTATTTATAAAACTATTCCAAAAATAGCAGTCAGCTTGGATTTAATCCTCGGGTCAAATGGTATACACTAAATTGAAGGTTCATCTGTGCAAGCGATAATCTAATCTCTTAAAAATAGTTTGTATTGAGCCGTGATAGTGGATCAAATGGGGTGCGCTTGTTGTTCACCGACAGGCGACAACACCATTGTTGGACACATAATAATAATACAAGTATAACACAAGCCACTGATACTAGCCCAGTATGTTACAAACTGATTTTCGCTGGTATATGACTTGTAGGAAATGCTACTGGTATTAGTATATATACATATGTCGGCAAATGCCAGTAGTTTCAGCAGCATTGTCGAACATAGCGTGGGCGTATAATCGTTTAACACTTTTAATTAATTGTTAACAAATACTTCACACCAGGCAAACGAAACCAGTAACAGTTCCCAGTGCGGAGGAACCGATCTCTTTGACCGCATAATGTAAACTGAGGCTTCATCCACGTCACTCCACTAGCTAGGCTCTGTTGTAGCACGATGTTAGCCGAGTATCGACGTCATCGCGGCGGTGCTGCCACCACTCGGATATCGTGCTGAGTTTCGTTTCACGTCTATACTAATGACCATCTCCTACATATATATATTGTTAGGGTTTTGAATTTAGTTACGAAAATTCATCTGTTGAAGTGGCTTTGACGCCTGTAATCTCATCTGTTCATAACATTGTGATTAATTTATAGGTTCCGTAAGTGATGGTGCCATATCTCATAGGTCTAGAAACAAAGAATAAGCAAATCACACTTATCGATTGTTGACGGAATATTGTATGGTTTTAAGAACAAAAAACAATGAAGGGGATTGTATTGGTCGGTGGGAATGGAATATCAAGGCATTCGGTCTTAGACAACCAAGAAAGATGATGTTATCAGAGCATACCAAGTTTTGTTGTCATGTTAAACTGTAAAAGTAGTCAGAGTATTAAATAATTGTACGAGTATACTGTTATTGTTATTCAAGACACTCCTGACAGGGGGCTTCCTACAATATAACAACTGACCAACAAGAGTGGCCACGGGATGGCAGGTGGTCACCGCTGCCCATGAATATTGGTTACGTCGAAGGCATCTCTGTCACGTTGAAGGCAAAAAAGAAAAGAAGAGCCTACATATTATTAACTAATAATACAAACTTAATCAGACTTTTAACAGGGATACTAATTTAATGAATTAATATCTCTGTTAAAAGTCTGATTAAGTGTTTTTTTTATTTTATTTCATAACTTTATCAGAATAAAATTATAGTATTTTTAATAAAAGCAAAGACGTGTCTATCGGTAGTAATAAGCGTAACACTAATATAACGAATATGACTTTGTGAGTTTTTTCACGCATCTAGATGAATGCAAACTAATCCGGCATTAAACGGCCCGAATCCCATAGAGACCGGCCATATGTCGTCTTAAAACTCATTCCGACAAAGCGTGCTGCTGTCGCTAAGGATTCCCAACACAATAGGCTTAGCTACATACGATGACATGTTTGATTTCACAGGGGTTTATATCAATACAAACGGTGTGAAATTGCCAAAAGATTTTTTCAACGTAACCTTAAACGCGTCTGTTAAACGCTATTTGTATTATTGAAATCGGATTCTGCTAAGCGAGAGCTTTGATCGATTCGATACCTTTTGTTAGGTGTACAGTATACAAATGCCCGATTCCCGGAGAGCGTATTGAAATGTCGTGAATGACTGTCGAGTTCAATCAATGTGGTTTACATTAAGCGCGTATTTTGTAATGCTTAATGTAACAAGTATATTGCTTTGCTAAACTTTTTTATAATCAAATGTTGACATCTGTAGGAATAATCAGGTAGTGTAATGTTTCAACAATCCTATATAAATTTGAGGTTAATTGATTTAGTGATATTCAAGGCTCCTATTGATTTACATAGATTTTACC
The DNA here is from genome assembly GCA_003671415.1 of Megathymus violae. NCBI lineage: Eukaryota > Metazoa > Arthropoda > Insecta > Lepidoptera > Hesperiidae > Megathymus > Megathymus violae. The sequence continues at coordinate 1,850,892 of PDGT01000063.1, read as the reverse complement.
CGTACATTCTGTAAAGCCAGTTAGAAAAATCATTGTCCAATGCATTTCATAAGTATACAGTGTTTTTAGTCGATGGGCCACCTCATGATAAGTGATCATCACGCTCATTATCATTTGGTTGACCCATTGTCGGCCAAAAAGATCCACGAAATCTGGTTATTAGGTTTCTTCTGACGTTGCAATTGAAACTCGTCAAAATATTTTGACGGTGGAATACCAACCTCATGAATATTCATGAGGTTGGTATTCCACCGGTCAAAAAATGAATCTACCACCATGCACTAGTACTGCCCGTATTATATTGTAGTACAGAGGCTAGAGACCTCGAAAAGGAGATAGCTGGAGCCGGAGCCGTGTCCGTTGTTGGCTGATATTTTTCATTAGCAACAACAACTTTAAATAGGTCACTAAACTATATTACAAATATTAATAAACATTTGGGGACATTACATAGTGGAAGTGACTTCATTGTTAGAATGTTCTTCGGTCATTAATCTGTTACTAAGGTAAGTTACAGACGGATTATATAAAAATAACAATGAAGGCTAAATTAATTATTTAATTGTAATTTAACTGTTAAATTTGTCTATTTAAAAGCAGAGTAAACGAGAATGGTATTAAACTTGTCCTTTTATTACATTAATAAAGCACAGTATATTATTAACAATATATTTATTTCTGTAGATTGGTATACATTGCGTCTTTAAAATGAAACCAAAATTAGGGTTATATTTTATTTTTAGTGTGAATGTAAACAGAAAACTAAAAAGAAGATGGACAGCCTTGACTTAAATAAATACGGCTTAGTGGGTGACTATCTCTCACATACAGAGCTTCCTCTTTCATTTTCAAATTTATTTGACCCCAAACCGTGAAAGGGATAATGTATTAGTAAATGCTAAATAAATCGTTTTCGCACCCACATAAATAACTAGATTTTTTGAGCATTTTACGCATCAAAATTATTGCGAACAAATTGGTGTGCTCTGAAGCTGTTTCAAGATGTTGACATACATGTATTTGACTTGGTTTGAAGCGGTCCGTTATGAAGTTAGTTCTGAGTGATTAATATGTATACAACATTAAAAAATACGAATCTGCGATACGATCACGTAGGACATATGTTTTTTAGCCGCAGTGAACAACACTATGATAAACGTAAGATATTAATTTTGATTTTTTTATGATTGAATCTTTAGTTTAGTGAGCAGAATATGTAAATACATAATTCATTTACTTTTTATTGTTCATTATATTTAAGAAGTATGTAACAGAAGTCGGATTCAGTGCTACTTTGTTTCAAGTTAAAATTTTCGAGAAATTACCTTGCTTCGGAAAAGAGCGACCTTGAACAGTTTTCACTATTCAGCAGGTAATTCACGAGCAAGGTAGGTTAGTTTGGAGTATCCCAAATTTATAAAGAGCTTATTAATAATTATATAAACTGCATAGTCGTATTATATGCAAACTTTTAAGTTTATCTACTATGCATTATGAGGTAGTACTACGTTTAACAACTAAGCTCTATTTCCAACGTATATCAATGTTTTTTCTGATATTTCATAAAACCTTAATGTGAATGATATTGTTGTCATTATTTCACGGAAAAGTGGGATGGCAAAGGAAGGGGAATATTTAATAAAACCCCATTTATACGGGTCCATAATGTGGGCCCCGGTTTGACTGACGGTGCAGTATGTCTTGTATATTGCCGTTAATACGTCAGCGATTTGCGTATCGGGCCATAGCGATCTTATAAGATGTTTTCTTTTACGTGCTACGTGATAGGTGCGTTGTCAAATATCACGACGACCTCTAATATTGTCGTGGAGTGAACGAACTTCCCCGATATCAGACTAACTTTTCTGCTAATAGTACCTTTCTTTATGTAGCTTATGTAGTGTTCTGACAGCCTTGTGGACAACATGTCAGATATCCTAAATGCTTCTCGGCGGTGCACTCTACCCGCATCTGCGAATCATAAGAGTAATTCAGATTGGCATCTCTTCCATCTTCATAAAATGAAATACAATAAAATAGACATGGTTTCACATGGTTGGTACATTATATAACATTATATACATTGTGCTCCACAAATGTTGCAAAGTAGATTAATGCTAACAAACACAATATGAGAACAAAATATACGTGACATTCACAAACTTCATACATATATCTTAGTTTTACATAAATATTATAATACTATTTGAACGAGTGAAATAAATACATATATTATGATATAAAATTAAATTTTATTGTAATTTAATCTTATATTTTGAACTCAAATAAAATTTGAATATGTAATTTAGTAGCTTACAGAAATAAATATTTAATAAAATGCGATAAAAAGAACTGACAAAGAATTCTAAACGTTATTAATCTTAAATTCCTGTAGTCTAACATCACAAATATTTAGTACCGTGAGGAGTTTATATAGAAGCGTATTCCGACACGTAGGCTAAATGCGACCCATTTTTCCGTTTGATTTATAGGGCGGGCGTGAGCCGCCACACTGAGCGGTTGCTTTGCTTACAAGCAATAAGAGACAATAATAAAATTAAGAACGAAGACATGGAATTCGGAAAATTAGGCGGGAGCAAAAACAAAGTTTCCATAGCTGGTCGGTTTGTGACATCTTTACGTGATCGACCACATTCTGAAACTGCGAGCGCAGTCGGCTACGTAACAGCCAGTGGCAATATTTGTTAAGCGTTTAGTGGTAACATTTGTTAAGCGTTTAATGGCAATATTTGTTGAACATTTCAATGTTTCCAAGAGCACGTTAAGGCGCCGGTTTTTAGTTAGTGTCAGTAAATTGAAATCCTTATGTAATGTTGGGTGGTAAAAGAGCTTCCAACATTTTGATTCAACTTTTCATCAATCTCCTTTGGACCAGCTGGTGGACTATGCTCTAAACATTGCTATCAGGTCGCTAATAGATTGAGGTCGATCATAAACTCAGCAATGATGTGCTCTTACATGAATAACACTCCTTTGCTAGATTGTATCAATGTACGGATAGGTGTCTGCGTAGTTTTAAATAGATAATATCTGTTTTGATGTAAGAGATTTTATCCTTGAGCCAAGCGCTCGCGGTGCACCCTGCTGAACATCGGATAAGGCAATGTTGTCAGATTTCTCCTATTAAAGGTTCTGGACACGGTACTTGTTATATTTTAGTTACGACGGTACCCAAGCTGTCAAATTTGCAGCTCATGTGTATCAGATTTGTATCCATTTGTAGGTTATTTTTAATTTATTGTATTTAATAAAAAAAATGAATGCTGTTAGTGTTCAGTATTACCTCCTAGGCTTCCCACTGTTTTTCTTTTAAAATATACCGTGAAATATTTTACTGTGTTTTGTTTGTTACTACAACAATACTTAATAGAGCTAAAATAAATCCACCGCTTACTGTTTGGCCGGCAGTACGTTGGTGTTACAGTTACGTGGCGGTACTGATCATTTACCATCGAACATCTGCTCTTTTGTCACCTAAAGAAAAAAAATGTAAAGCTAAATTGATATAACTTTATTAAGCTAAATATTTATTTCAAATCAATATAATTTAGCTGCGACCATCTACGTACTATATACATATATTCGTAGGTAATATACTTATAAAAAGTATCATAATATTAACATAATATATTTGAAAAATTTTATTCGGAAATTTTAGGCCAGTACATAACATTACTGCAATATTGTATATTATGTAAAATATTGCATATATAATGTAAGATTAATAATAAAAATGTGATAATTATAATATCTTCATAATTATTTTAACATTGACAACTAACAGTACTATCATCGCCATATGTTTTGCGAACATTCAGAGTACTTAGTAGGAGTAAGCATTTGGTTTTTCTTTCAAGTTACGACTGCGACGAAATTAGTCCTTGTTTTATTTTCTTTTTAGAAATATTTCACACTCCTATCATCTACGTCGGCCGATCCCTAATTTCGTTATTTATAGCTGTAGACGTAGAAATGTCCGAA
>PDGT01000063.1:1631430-1846441 GCA_003671415.1 Megathymus violae | reverse complement strand
TACGGATATATCTGAAATACGTAATTCTGTGCAATATACACTAGCAACTTAAAACTGTTCACAACTTTTAAAATCAAAAATAACATGAAAACTAATAGCTTCTATTATCGAAATAAACACACGAATAATATTTTTGGTTCAATACATAGTGAACCATGATTGGAATCCACGAATAAAAATGCTGCATAATGACTATACAATCGATTTTCTCATTCCGATTATTAAAATAAATTGTAAATTGGTTACTTAAAAGTTAATAGTTTTGGTCTTCATTCTTAAGACATTTTACAAGCAGGGAGACTACTATAAATAGACCTGTAGTTTCAAAGAAATATAAAAATAATTTTATTGTTTATATTTTATAAGCTCCACGGGCATAATACTATATCATAAACGATTTATCATCTATGAATAAGAAATTGACAAATGCATTCAACCGGTACGAAGTCAGGGTGTCTACATAAATCTGGACTCGTTACTATGTCTTGGTTCAGCTCTACATCTTAATATCATTTTCAAAATGAACTTTATATTAGGAGAGATAAAATTTACATTCGATCGAGACGGGTGTTGCTTCGTACGGTGCCAAGACACAACGGGAGGCAACTCCTTATTTGCATACGTTTTGTTTGTTCGCCCAAATCAAACATGGCCGAAGTGCAGGTCCACTGGAGCGGATGCATAAATTAAACGCGCATGTTCGTATTAATCGTGTTCCCCACTCTCCGTGTTTATGCTTTATGGACATTGACAGTTTGTGTGGTCATTAAGTGAGTGGGTTGCCAAGTTCTGATTGTTACTTGTAGGCAATAACATTTGCTGAGCACAATCTCATACTTTGTCATTTAATTATAAATTATGATTTTAAACTTGTATCGTGGTAGACATTATACATTTTAATTTTAACGGGTACCCATAATTTTTTTTTGTATATGTAAACAGGTGCTTTAAAATGCGAAATAACCTGCGATAAAAGGGATATGTTTATAATAGACTGAAAATAGTATTGTGGTTTTGTTTTTTTTTTCCAATTTAACAATACTCAGATTTTCAAAGTAACAATTATTACAAATTAACATTAGCTAAGTTGGTAATTGATAATGTTAATGAAAATTATGTTTTAATTTACATCAGCGCCAACAAGTAATGTACTAACACTTATCTTGTTAATGTCCCACATTATCCTCGAGCTCATTTTGAGCAAATACGGGATGAGGTTTGAATAACATTCCTTTCGTACTAACGATAATAAACGCTTACATTACTTATTTATAACGGCTTATTCACGTCGTTGTTAGTCGGATTCGCCCGACGACGTGAACGTCAACGTGAGAGAGCCGTTAGGTATATACCTATAGTTATGTATGCACTCAAGAATCATTTAGTTATTAATAGTTTATCACTTAAATTTCTTATCGTAAAGATACACGCTACATTTTATAATAGTCAGTTCTAATATAAACACCAAGTGAATAGAGTTTATTTGTACTGGTATTGGGTACACAATGTAGTTGACGCATGTAGTGGTAGATAGTATATATATTGGCATAAAATGTATAAAAATGTATGTATTATCTATACAAAACAAATTCATTTATTTACAATCTGCGCACGTTAACTACTAATTTAAAAATATAATTAAAAAGTGATTTATTTATTACCGTTTCAAGAAATATTACAATAATTTTATTGTCAAATTATTCAATTCTTGCGCGCAGCTTCACAGTAATCTGTTGACTCACTAATCAAGTGATAAATCCATAATAATTTGCAAAAATATAAAAAAATTACATGGATTTAAAGGTAGATACTATTATAAATAACTAAGGAAAAATTAACTAATAAAAATAAACTAACTATTTAAAATAGTTAATGATTAACATTAAGTACGGTTAACCTGACACTGACAACTGGAATAGACTTTGTTAAGTCATTAATCGCACCGCGGAATCCGTAGTGGCTTCGATTCGTATCTCACGATAATTTTAACATTTTGTCAAGCATGAGTCAGGAGAGTAGTATAGATATATATAATATAACAGTAACTTCAACAGTTAATTTTTAGCCTAGTTGATAATAATGCTTACCGAGTAACGAGCCTCAGGTTAGATTCCTAGCATGAATAGACATGTATGTGGGGTTTGGGTAATGACATGTAGTTTGATAGCAGTGGTATCAGTTTATTTATTTTTGCCCTCTAAGAACCTATTCTACGTTACACAAATTCGCACTTTACACCTTGATAGTTTTCTAATGACAATCAATTGAATAGAGATTCTCCTTCTTTCATTCCGGTCATTCCCCACAGCGCTCCAATCAGCTTCCATGCAATCAACGGTCACTCCTTACATTCATTTATCATTCTCGGCTATTTGTAAACACATTATATCACATTTGATGCGTTTCATGAAATGATTTATGAAATTAATTTAGTAAATCAGTAAATTTAGTTTTCCTTCGAGTTCTCCTTTATGGATATTATGTTTTTGGAAATTATCGTGTGACGGAAACTAGGATGTGGTGGGTAACATTGCATCTATGGAGAAATAAAAAGATGGCCGCGTGACGTTAACGAGATTAACGCACAGTATTTTGATACGTGAACAATCGCCAGTGTTAACACTGTTGAAGTTACCGGAATTCGCGGTTCTCACAGGCCGCAAATGTGTTTGTGTGTAGCCCTTCCGCCAACATGCCTAAACATTACATCCTACCACATTATTATTTATGTGAGAATCGCCGACATGATTCATGATTTTATCTCGAACATGCTTACTGTTCATGTTTTCAGCGGCTGTTAAAGTTAAATGATTTATGTATGTGTCACGAAGAATTATTTTGTATTTTTCATCATTGGTTGCTTTAGTTCACACGACATTGCTGAGATACTAGCATATCGTCAGTACCCAATCTATAGTGATTATGAAGTTGTTACTTTCAATTTAAATACTTAAGAAAATTTTAACCTGGGTTTGCTTAATTATCTTCATAAAGCCTAAAACATATTGTCTGCTGTATTTTTGTTAGAATGCAGTCAAAAATTACTGAACAATTAAGTCGAAATTTTAAATACTGAATAACTATTATTATGTATTAATATATATGGTTTTTTGTATGCTAGGAAATGGATGTGTTACCCCGGGATTAGAGATAAAAGTTATTTCGGAGTTTTGTTCTGGAACTGCCACGTAAAGTAATAAAATTGAGTAAATAGAAATCGCCTGAATGAACAACGATGAATGAATGAATTGTGTTCGGGGACGATTTGAAACGTAACCATTGATTCTCTAAGCCCAGTAAGTGCGGGATGCCAGAAGTAACTAAGTAACTAGTAAGGATATAAGTATGTATGTAGTAAAATTAAATGATCAAAGGGATAATTTAAACCAGATCAATAAACGTTAATTTTATGCGTTAAATCAAGAAGATAATATATAAATACCAATTAGTGGCCGTATTGGTGCCGCCTTTTTTTTTTAACGCTGGGAAATGCATTTACGCATCCCGCCGCGCGAGGCGGCGGGTATGTGGGACTCGCTGGCATATCAAGAATAACCGACTCCAATCAGCTGGCAGATCAGAGTGTTACAAGAAGTGACAGAAGCCGGACTGCTTGGTGATAGGGTTTCGCGTAAGGATTATATTAACAATATTATTAGGGCACTACTATCATTACTGGTATTATTATCCTTCAGTAGAGCCTGGTTAGCTTTGGGTGGTTCTTTTGCTTCAATCAGCCGCCAAATGTCTCGTCGTGTCCGGTTAGGGGCTCGAGAGTCAGTACTTTCTTTCTTTCTTCTTCTTTCTTGGCTTTAGACATTAGTGATGCCTTTGATGTTACTAATGACGGTGACCATTAGGTGGCTTGTCTGCTCGTTTGTCGGCTATTTACATAAAAATATACGGAAATTCACATATTTGAATTACTTGAATTGTGGCTAATGAAATTTCAACATACAGTTTGGGCTACTGAGCTGTCTATCAAGGTTTACAAAAATAGCGAGAAGCAGGTTGCGTATTGTGAAATTAGCAGAAACGCTTCCGTTATTTTCCAGTACGAATGGAGACTATAACCTGCAGATGGTTTTTTATAGGTAACAATTTTGAGGGTTTTAATTAAGAATTCCCTGCGTTGCGGGTGGCATTGACATACAATATTTTGACATCACATTCACGACTCGAGAAGAAATGTCTGCCCCGGCCGGAAATAGAATTTGGGATCTCTCGCTCGGCAGGCAGAGCCATTACCAGCTGAGCTACAAGGTTGTTAGTTTGTAAATCTTCAATTTTTACATAATTAGTGCATGCTATATATATATATATATATATATATATATTTCATAAGCTATACATTTAACTATTTTAACCTCTGTCGGCCGTTAGAAAGCCGTTAGCTGTTAAAACCCTTTCTCTACTCTGATACGTAGAAGATAGAACCCACAACCGTTAAATATGACTATTTTTCTTTGTTGATACAAATTGCATTTTCCGTTTAGTTCAGCAAATGTAGTAAAAGGAACACGGACGTGTCGTAATGTAATAAATTACCCAGAGGCCGCAGAGCCGGCCGCAGGCCGTGGATATCAGTAAATGTACTTTGTCCTACTTTGTAGTAAGAGGGTATGACACTTCTATCCAATCTAAAGGTTCTCAGAAAAAATGTAGTAAAATATTTTTTTCCCGCTGCTTTTTTTCAATTTACTTACATACAGTCAGTCACCTCAGCCATGTTATCCAACACTTATGCACATCAGTTTTTGCTTCCACTGGCGCTCCAAAAAGGCGTTTTGACATTGACGAGAACAAACAGTGAAAGAAAATCCTCAGCCTCCCAACGTGCATTCTAGTTGTGATCTGGGAAGAAATAGATTAACTTTATAATGATTATCAACCGATCGTATAGTTTTCATGACACCATGGTATCCCTTGGATTAGTAACACGATTTCATACAGATTGAGATTCAACCCCAAAACAATGCAGACGTGTCTGTTTACCGACAAAAGGATCGCTTATCTTTGCTCCTACTTTTTAAAATGTATCCTTGGAAAGCACTGACCGCCTTCAATTGTTGGGAGTTGAAGTTTCGTCAAACCTCAACTTTGGACGGTTTGTTGAGTCCAAAACTAAAGCGGATGCAAGGAAACTCACGGTCATTGCGAAGGTACGGAGGTACTTCACACCGAAGCAGACTTTAAATCACTACAAAATCATATGTGGAGTACCGTCGTCACATAAGGGCTGGTGCTGCCAAATCTCACCTAAATTTATCGTCTTGGGACTCGATGGAGAGGCGTTCAAAGAGGCTCCTTGGAGACACAGATCTGGTCCATTATCTTTGTACGGGCAAGCGCGTACATTGCACTTTTCATTCGCATTGCAACATCATCATTTTATAAAATTAATTATGTAGTTTAATTAGTTTTGTATTCAGTACGATTTCGGTCATCAAGAGCACCGCATCATTATTTCAGTTTAAGTTTTGTTTAATATAGTGATTTATCTCGTATTTTATCTTTTATTTAATAATCTCATTTAGTTACGGCCAGTCCATACAATCTTCTATCGAACAACCCAACGTACGGCGAGTATTCATCCTTATGTCGTGAACATCCCGCCTGTACGGACGATGCGGTTTGTGTTGTCATTCGTTATGCGCAAAGTACTGGAGTAGCCTGCCCTGCGGTGTTCCCACCTACTTATAATGTGGAAGTCTTCAAGAGGAGAGTGAATAGACTTTTTAAGTGAGTCCGTTGGACATTTTAGACTTTTTCACCGCTTGCCATCAAATGGGATTGTTGTCTATCATTAACTTATTTTATGTCGTTATCGCCGGAAATGAGCGCGCTAAAGAGCTTGCCAGGCAAGCTGCCGTGCACAAGATAGATTGCAGACTATAACAGATTCCCATCGTCGTTCGCTGCACATGGCATGCCGAATACACCACATCATTGAGACTTCGAACTTCAGTTCCCTTTTGGCTGGGAACCGTTCAGGACCCAAGTTCGTCAACTTCTGTTCCAGTGTGTTGCTTGCAGAACCGCAATTAAATAAATTATTTCCCTCCCTCTGTATAAATATAATTTATGAATTATTTCAAGGTCCTTGAAAAAATATATCAAGGGGTTTTTATTATAAAAAAATAGAAAAAAAATATTTTATCTAAAATAGACTTAGAAAGGTCTATTATGAATTTGGATATACTACTATATATCCAGTATGTATATCTTTGTTTTAGTTACAATTACATATGAATGTATTAATCGCATTAAGAATAGCAAATTACTAAAGTGTAGCTGTGTTTTGTAAAAAAAATATCCATAAGCTATATTGAAGAAATATTAACACCTTTCATTCTAGAAGAAAATAAGAGTACAAATGTCGCGAGTTGGAGTATTGTGAATAAATTTGTATTATGTGTAGCCATAAAATCCGACCGTTTCGATTATCTTTGCAAATTTCTCGACGAGATAATGTTTAAAGTGATTGTACATGTCCATGGACCACATTTGACGCTTACTTGCTTATTAATGGTTCGTGCCAGTTTAATATAATTATTACCAATAAAAAGTAATATTTAGGATAAAATTATAACATACCAGAACCATATTTTACTAAAATTCTAATTATCAGATTACCTATCTACTGCATGTATGACTTGTGAGACTTAGCTATGCATCCCCTATAGCTGGTACACGTTATTCTGTGATATATAAATATTCAGTCATTTCGATATGTGAATAGTTTGAATTTCTGTTAATTATTTTACTATGGCGCCGTGTATGGAATTCTAACTGAGCTATGAACTATTGCTCCATCACATTATATTGTGTGAATATGACCTCAATGAATCAAGTCGATCAGAAGTTACATGATTATTTACAGACACAGCAACAACTTTATAATTATACTATCATCACCCTCGTTTTCTCACCTCCATTCTCAAAATACTAACTGCAATTATAATCAAAGTTGTTTCTCATTTTTTACCTGATAAAAAAACTATAGTTTGTTTCATTTATATATATAGTTAACCTTTCTTGTGAATCACTCTATCTGTTGGTAAAAACCGCTTAATAATCTACGCAGTACGTAGTTAACAAACAGAGGATATTTTTTATATATCATGAAGAGATGCTATAAAACTTTAAATACGTTGAGTTGAGACTTTATCTGCTACAGTGCTGAAGAGTACGGCTAAGTTTTGACACTAGCAACTAGGACAGGTCTCTGATGTATGGTACTTACTGTAAAACTACCGGTGTGTTGCTAAGAATGATCTCTATGGAAGTGACAGTGGGTAAAATGTTTCTATAACCCGGTAGGTCCCCAATGGACACCTTTCATAACTTTTCTCCAAACAAATTTATTAAGGCTACGTCAATGAACGGGCGTGGATCGTTTATTATACTGTTTAAAGCTTTTCCATAAAATAAATTTAACTTAAACATACCTTTCGAACATGTCTTTCAGTAATTTTCATATCGATTTACTTGAACGTTTATTTTACGTACAGTAAGATCAGTACGTAAACAGTTAGTTAATTATAATGTCTTGCCGCGAAGCTTCAAATTACGTTTGCACACACGGGCGTTTTTTCTCATTTACGCGGGCTTTAATTATTTGTCTTAGTCGGTAGTGTATGATTAATACAGTCTATTTCATTAATTTTCTATTCACTTACACCACGAGAGAAACAAACACGTAGATGACCGAGATCCTTTCACAAAGAATACGTAATGTACGTAATTAAAGAAGTAATTTACTTTTTATTATTTTGCGAGTACTGTCCATTGATAGAGGTTTTTATACCTACTGTTATACATTTAAGTAAACAAATAGTATAGAAAGAGATAAAAGATACCGAGCATTCATTTGTACTCGAGTCATATAAAAACCTTTTATCTTTTGTGTACATCTAAGTTAAGATTTACTTTTCAGAATAATGTTTACGCGTCCTGCATAAAGGATTTAGATAGCAAACTACATGTATAACCTATGTACCCATTTAGTAGCTAAGATGCAGTTATAACTTGTGTAACACTAGAGACGGATTGTATTTAATTTGTGAAACCAAAAAATTAATTATGCAACAAACTTAAGTACCTATTCATTGTGAGGGTATGAATATTAGCATACGTGAGAGATTATACAAAACGGATACTCCGCATGCCGGCGGTCACAACGTTCAGAAAACGCCGGCGTATTGCGCCGCTGCAGCGCAAACGCACGCCCGTTGTCATCAGTCGATCTGTCCGTCACCGGTCCGATGCGTGTGTGCCGGCGACCTGTAAATGTGTCTGCGCTTGCGTTACTGTTTCCGAGACTATTTCCATTTGTTTTAGCTGCCTCCGTTTCGGCACGCCATGCGTCGTTTTGTTTAGCACACATGTTGTTGAGGATACGCTGGCTGGCATAAGGCGTTTTCCAGTATTTCGTTTTTTTCCATTGGTAATTAAGGACTGCGGTAGGTAGCTTCCGGCTTGGCACATTTTTGGCATTGGTCTATTAAAACTTCAAGTGTTTTGAAAAGTTTTTTCTGTAAGATCTTTCCGAAAAAATCGTCATACCAACATGTGTTCGGGTCTCCGCTCACAGCGTGAGCCTTAAAGTCCATAGTCTTCCACGCCGGACCGCGTGTGGATTCGCTGCTTTATAATACCTTAGAAACCATTATTAAGAACAAACGAAGATCCAAAAAATAGTTTTATCGAAAACAAAGTATGACATGACATGACTTATAAAATCAGAACTGAATTTTTTGTTCTAGATAATTATTAAATCATAAAGATTTTTCAGACTAAAATTTTTGTAGTTGGTAACATTTTATTTATTCAAAGGAGGTACTCGTATAACTTAAGGAAGACCCTATATTTTTTTCTATACGTAATTAGGTAGTAACCGATAAGATGCCGATTACATCAATTTTACAAATTAGATTAATAATTATTACTTAATTAAATAAAAAATTCGATTAAAGAAAGATTTAATAAATAATATTATAATGTATTTATTGTATTAATGAAATAGATTAAATGTGGAGTAGGATATTATATAAATATAACAAACACCTACTGTAAATATTAACAAAAGCAGATATTATCACAAATTAAATAGAGTAACCATTACAAGATGTCATCAGTGTCCCTAATGGGGTTACTTTGCTGAGAATTGGGTTACGGAGGCGCTTGAACCTAATGTTATCTCCGCTAAAATCGTACGAACGAGTTTATGGTTCTCCAAGCTATGCAAACTCATATCATTATAGTATCGAGAGATTTATGGCCAAGCTATTAAAAGTGGTTTTGTGATCGTCGTATTTTTTATGTTACCACATAAACTTTATGACGAATTCATTGAATAACATAAATGTCCTTTCCGTATAAGTCTGTAAGCCAAATAAATAATTGTGAACTGGAATTCTGAGAATTGAAGTTTAATACATAAAACCACGAGGAAGCGTTTAGAAATACGTCGTTGTGTCGATAAGACTTGAAATTTGGTAATTTCAATTCATTCAGTTCGATATTAAAAACGGATTATAAACCATATTAAAGAGCGCATCACTTTGGAACTGAACGTGAGAGATTTATCCTCAGTCACATACTTGCATTAACTGTCACAGTGTAATTATAGGCGTGCCAAAATAAATTTTAATTCAACATTGTGCTACCCTTCTTTCTCGGTCCCTTATCTTCACCCACTGGTACCAGATCGACCCGCAAGTTGCGATAAAATTGAAATCTCCCGACTACCCGCAATTGTGCGGTAATTTTGGAAACGCGAAGGGTCCGGATCGCTCGCGGTCCGACAAATAGCGGGATTATGTTAAACGCACCAGATATGTGTATATATCACGGTATTTTATGGTGACGTCACTTATTCGCTCACGAAAGATTCGCAATTCAAATTCAGTGCTCGAATTTAATACTTTTATTTACAACGGAAATACTCCTCTTTTTGATGTTTTTCATGAAACATAAAAAATAATTATGGTGCTTATACCAATGGACACTATATAAAGTTACAAGATGACATAACCTTAGAAGTTGCGTTTAATAGTACTATTTTTTTGGTAAACAATGAATATTAGAAATATGGAATTATCAATAATATAGGAAAAGATTACCTGTGTTACTATAAAATAAAATTATACAGTTAATTTTTTACCTCTTCTGATCCAGCGATAGACAGCTACGCCTCAGACATTATTTATAAAAAAGTCAACAAAATCAATAGTCAATTAAGTGTCTACGAAATTGTAAACACTTTTGAGAACACATTATTAAATTTCATTGTTTTTTAAGGGATCGGATTACCTTGAATTCCGTGTACGCTTTATTTCAAATGTCCGTCATTTTGCAATAAAGTCATAGATTAAGGTGAAATAACGTATACCGACACAGATTAATACAAATATATACAAAATTGTATAGAATTCAGTGTTGACCAAATTAAATAACCTAATCAAAAAATATCCCTTTTAAATTTTTCTTTGTCTCTCAGTAAATGAGAACTTTAAGTTGCTATTATTTACAGTAGAACTTTATATATTTTTAGATATACTAATCAGAATACGATGGAACTGAGCAAACATTCTATCGTTTTTTGTGGACAACCCATACCATAAATTATGATATAATAGGCGCTCCATTTCCCCTTTTCCGAAACATGGGACGGAAACGTATCCGTTTTGACACCGATGTAATTGCCGTGAGAGAACCCTGTTCAATCATGATTGTTCTACATTGGAACGAATTACTATATATTCTATCCCTTTCACTATTTGATTACATGTGTATGTTAAAAAGGGATGGAATTTTATGGCATGAGTTAAATATTATGGATGGGCAACCAGTATGGGTCAGTCTGGGTTGAATATACACGCGATTAAAGTGAATTGGAACTTTTCGATGTGGCATACGTACATTTTTTAACGTGTTTCGGTAGCAGTGGTAGAGAGCAAGTAGAAATGGACAGAACTCACAACCCTACAACAAAATTGTGTGTTGCAGCTTACATGGACAAATATAAATGAGACATACAAAAAAAAATATCCCATGTTGAAAAAGTAATATATATTAGTCATACAAATAATGACCTCGATCGGCAAACCTATACAGTACAGTGCTTATGTAGTAAATTGGATTATATTTATTACATTTAATTGGAAACAATCAAATCCTTCATTAATTTTTTAATTCCAAATCTCCTTTTTTATTCTATTTTTTTTAATTATAAATATATAAACACCCAATGGTCGTTAAGTATTAAATGTTAAACTTGTAGTTAAAAGTTTAGTGTTGATAACTCGATGATTTGATTAAGTTTAATTTATTATGTTAGTCATTCAGTGCTTCGCTGCTATCTATCTCATAATACAATTGTGTTGATGGACAACAGTTGCAGTTGATAGTGTTTAAAGTAGGGCCAAGTTAATTATTTTTGTTAAAATAAATTAAAAAATCGAACTCAGGATAAAATTTAAGAAACACAAGATGAAAGCAGAGTTTTTATATAACTTTTAGGTCTATAAGGTTATGGTCCTCTTAATTGTACTGTAGAAAATTTGTAATTGTACATCTTGCCATTTTTTCACTTATGACACTTAAAATTCAATAATTACTTTAATAGTGTATTTACAGAATACCTAAATGGTTAAATAATTTTCAATTTGAATACTAAAATAACGAAAATGTCAACGATTTCTCTAATGTTCTCCATAACAAGCAACAAATATTGATAGAATGATCAGTTATAATCTACTTACAACAACATATGTACAACTTGATTTATAAACTTATTTTAATACCAATAACATAACTTTGATCAATAAAGAAAAAGAACTTGGCTCTGACACTGCCGCCAATTAAATAAATCGGCGTTGAAAACATGTTGTGACGTGACAATAAGCGTTAAACACCAATTACATGCAGTTAAGTAATAATTGGGTGGCCTTAATTGAGTTTAAAATGTGGGGATTATATTCGAGATCTCGTTCAATACATTACAATATGTGAGTAAAGTTCAGTTAAATAAACAAAATGAGGGTGACACATACTATTTTATATACTCATAAATAATTGTTGTTCAAATTGTTTCTTAACATGCAACGATTTCACCGATTATAAGTTACTTCTTAATACGTGGTTTTTACACATGTTTTAAGTGTAAAAAAATGTATATATCTTTTCTTATTTTATTTATTGATTGATAGTATTTTTACTCAACTAGTTACAATAAGTTGCTTAAATATTATAGTTATTATAGTTTCATGCATATTAACATCCATCTTTAATTCACGTGAATGGCATTGCCACTATAAAATTACCCCAATAAACTATATAATACAAAACGTTGTAACAGAGTTCGCTTTAATAGTTTGAGGGTAAGTTAAAAAGATTGTTAGGGACAATAAAAGGACCTTAAATTTAAAGCTCGTAGATTAAAGCGATCAGCTGTCATGAACAAATATTACGCATTCGCGCGCTCGGTGCTCTATGGACATAATAATCCTGCACTTGAAATATGTTTGTTCGTTCAGGGTTCGTCCTATTTCGTTACGACGTTTATTTCGTTATTTTATCTTCATCTTTTTTTTTCAGAAATATATTAGAAGCAAAGGAGGACGGAACTCGTTCATGATGGAGGGTTTTTTACCAGGTTATTCTAGAATTAGACTAGTGGGATGGTAGCTAACCCCACTAGTAGAGTACTGGAAAGCTAGTAAGAAACAGAATTTCCACTTTTGTCTTGGTCGGTAAAGCATTTATACCTTTGGTGGTCTCGAGGTCTACGGGTGACATGACCACTTACCATTAGGTGGATGGTTTGCTCGTTTGTCAGCTGCTAATGAAAACCTTTTCAAAACATAGTAATAGCAAAAAGGGCACATCGTTTCGATGTATGAATTGATATCACATTGATTTTTAGATGTAATTGATAAGTTCACTCAATCAGCGTTAATCTCGTTCGTAGTGGTATTTTTTAAATTTGAAAGAATCATAGGATATAAGAATTTTTTAAACCTTTACATTCAGTTTATCTCTACTTTTATTAAACTTGTGACGGGGTGAAATCTGTACGTGAAATATTTAAAATAGATTTAGTCGATTCTAATATTTAGAACTTTTCATTCGTGGAAATGGATGTGTTCACGCGGAAATTTCGAAAACGAAGTTACAACTGGTTGGTAGTTATAATTGAATTTAAATGTTACGTCCGGCATTCTCGTTGTAATTGGGAACATGTGAAGCGTATGTCGCTAGTCTGCACAGTTGAATGTCGAGTTGAGTCGACGCAGTTGAGATACGCCGAGTGTCGGAAATCCGAAGTTGGAATCGGACTCCATGGTTACTAATATTTTATGACAACAGCGAAGCTTATGGTTTAACATGTCTTCAAATTGGCCGTATGATTTTCTCCGCCAAATTGAGATCGACATACGATATCTAAATATTTTATTTAAATAGGTTATTTCCGCTATACTGAGATACATACGGCATCTAACCTAAACTATTTTATTTAATAGGTTTACACAAATCATAGTAACGAAACAGAACTTTTTCGGCAAGGGGTAGGGTTTCGGGGGCTGCACGGAATCGAACGGCCTCGGGATATTGTCCAATTCACTGACAGCGTCTAAAGATTAACGCTAGTGTACCGGCGCTGGCGAGGGGCGGAATTAAGGCGACAGTCTCACAACAAACTGTACAACTGACTTGAAGATGAATATTACTTTCGTTCAGAATGAGAAGTTTAAGCTATAGTGGGCTATAGTTTCTTTTTAATAAGGTTTCATACGAGTACGTTTGATGAAAAAGCCTAAATTGAAGAGTTTTTTAACCTAATTTATAAATATATTGAGAAATATAATATATACAATAAGTACAAACTCTCATTTCATCGACTGTTTAAATATTGTTTTGCCGCATCCTCAAGTAGCCAAACCACGTTTCAAAGTAAAAATGTACTTGGTCAATAAGTAAAACTGTAGATAAATGTAGTCAAAAGTTTCTAAAGGATTCAATGATTCATCATATATTTAAGGTCCGTAAAAAAATATACATCACACTTAAATGATGTATGTCACACTAGTACTGGCAACTTCTTGTACTGTAACACAAAAGTTCCCCCAGGCTGGGGTTACGAAAATTCTCGAAAATTAGACCCTAGGGTGGTTACTGCACCCGACCTGCATATGTGCATTGGGTCGGTTGTATGTGATACTGAACCATGTATCATTAGCCTTTTTAAACTTTTTGCCACTAAAATAGACATACTCAAAGTACAATAACGGATACGAGCCACTGAAGGGACGATGAATTGTATGTCTATGGCTCTGCACATATCCACGCGTTATAATAAGGGAACCAAAGTTTAACGCAACGTAGAAATTAATGAACACGTTAACGATATACAAAAACAACAGACAAATTGGTCGGTGTCGAGCGAGACGCAGCTATATATAAAAGTAAGACGAGATGTAGAACTACATGTAAGTACCGGTTTCAGACCCTGCACGTATCTTTAACTTGTTAAAGCTTTTTTTATGCGAATACACCCGCTTCTTGAAGGTCCCCATGTCGTTGCACTATGGAATACCGATGGAGTTAATCCATACCATAATTTACGCGTACGGGAAAGGAAGTGCGTATAAGAAATTAATTTTCACTTTGGGACAGTTATGAACTGCGGCGATGATGAACATAAACAGAAATATAATGCTAAAAGTAAATACTACACTACATAAAATTGTTAAATTACGTCTCCTGCATTAAGCGATGTCGCGGAGACTCGTCCTCATCTTAATACTGGGGCGGTTGCAATGAAGTTATCAACCGTTCGGGGTCTCGACGGGGTTCCGTAAAAAAAAGCTAACACATCCCATTGAATTGCATTAGTTGCAGGGGAGACATAGTAAATA
Source organism: Megathymus violae (assembly GCA_003671415.1). Lineage (NCBI taxonomy): Eukaryota > Metazoa > Arthropoda > Insecta > Lepidoptera > Hesperiidae > Megathymus > Megathymus violae. The sequence goes on along the minus strand of PDGT01000063.1, from coordinate 1,831,517 downwards.
ATGCATGCTCCTATTCGAACTGTTAAAGTTTAAACTCCCCATTGACTGAACATGTTCTGTGCGAATGATAAACGAGCAGTGCTCTGCAGTTATAGGTTAGATTATCGCTTGATCTCGGAGCAATGCTTAAAATTAGAGATCCACAGTTTTTTTTTATTTACAATTTTTATACCGAATGTTATATAAGGCATGGATCACAAACTACTGCGGTTTGTTGGTACTAGTCTCATTGTATTAGTGGCTCATTACAATCTTCGTATACTTTGTGCCTTCTGTCGTCGTGTAAGCATATGGAAATACGAAATTTACCAGCGGTATTCATAAAATCAACTTAGTAAGTTTTAGCATTGTTATTATGTACTAGCAAATTCGAATTGGGATGCAGTTAGTCATAAAATGAATCAATTACTAAGTCCTTTTGAAATGTCTGTTGATAAAAACCAAGATTTCACCGTATTGGGGCGGCTTTAGAATACTACCCCCAATCCCATTCTGGCAGAACAGGGTGTCGTAAGAGGCGACAGAAGCCTGCCTGCTTGGTGGTAGGGCTTTTGGTCTTGCTGATATCCATGGGCGACAGTGACCACTTACCATCAGATGGCTCGTCTGCTCGTTTGTCGGCTATTAACATAAAAAAAATGTATAGAAACTCACCGACACGGAAATTTGGCTAAGTATAAAATGTGCGCTAACTTAATTTTTTTCATTTGACGGTGAGATAAAGACCAATTCTGATCTGAACACATCCAATTAACGTTTTCATCAATTTTTTCTCGTTCAATAAGGATTTTTCCCTTGATCATTAAGTGTAATCAGAAAACCACATTACAACAAAATTTCAGACTGGAGTTTTAGGCACTTAGAAAACGGTTGTTTAGCCCATATAACCGTCTGTATTTGGTGTTGCATGCTTTGGGTCACGTTTTTGATATCGATTTTCAATATGTCCCGCCAGGCAGTCATTGCTGCAATTGCAAATGTGTTCTATCGGATTTAAGTCCGGGCTGCGAGCTGACGACTGAATTTTTTTAATATCAACCCTTTGAAGGTTCACGATATTGGCGACATGGGGACCTGCATTACCGTGCATTAAAATAAATTGGTCATGTCCAGTAAACTCTGCAAAGGGCACAACATCTTCTTGAAGGATCTCCTGGACGTATCAAGTTGGAGCTGACGTGTTATTGACGATTACCAATTCTGTACGAGCATCAAAACTAACGCCACCCCGTATCATTATAGAGCCTACACCAATACTCACTGTTGGAGTGGTAGTAATCGCTACACACCATTCGCCTTTCCTTCTTTACACATGTTGTCAATCATCAGGAGCACGTAAAGCTATCCTGCATTCATCTGTAAACAAAACCGTTGCTCATTCCTCATGAGACCAGTTAGCGTGTTCGCAGACAAATCGAAGTTGAGCTACTCTGTGTGTGAAGCTGCGGGCCACCGGCTGATCTTCGGATTTTTAAATTAACTTCCACCATACGTCTTCTCAACATACGCTCATTAACATTTACACCCCTGAAAATTTAAAGCCAGTGACGGATATCGACGACGGTAGGAAGCGATTTCTTAAAATTTCTAAGACGATAAATCGATCTTCACAAGATTGGTGTGCGGGTGTAGCGGCCAGCTTCTTAATACCGTCATAGAGCATATTGCATCGAATAACGGGGTACGTTAAACATAGTAGCGAATTTACGATGGGTCAACCCTTGTTCGATGAATGCCACCGTTTGTGCTGACTTGGTGTCAAAGGGATTTTTTAAGAATTCCAAGGCGCCTTTAGGTGTTCAGTAATCACAAAAGGAAACAAAAAATTTCGACAACGTAATACTTTTAATTTCCAGAACACAATTTAAAACATCAACTTAGTCGGATCAATTACATGCTTTAACTCAAACTTCAAAACACTAAGCAAAATGCACTTCATCTTTCTTAATTACCCTCTTAGCGTTAGCATAAACATTATTTCTGTCTACCCACGTGATATGAATAAAGTTAGAAACACTTAATTTTTTTTATCGCAAGTTAAGACTTTGGGCAAGATTCCGTGCCGCTGTTTGTAGTATGTTAAATTAGTATATGAAGTTGAAAACATGAAGACAAATTCAATCTAGATTAATTTATTTCTCACAATATAAATTATCTACAAAACGGGTATTGAATAGGCAAAGAAGAAGAAAAGAAAAGTTTGAAATGCGACAAAGGACTGGACTGAGGCGTCGGCATCGGCGTCGTCGGACAGAGAAATTTACGCTTTTAATCAATGAAGTTCTAAGCTATAGTCTCACAGTGTCACACAAAGGAAATAATTGAGTCGGGAGATGCTGGAGCTGGAGCTTCGGCTTAAGTAATAGGCGACTTATCGATCGCTCATGGCTCGTCGCGGTCGGTTTCGATTGATTTTACATTATCGGTCGAGAAAGCAACTCGGGATGCTCGGATTTACATGGGAGATCGAAGACGATGGCAAAGAAGAAGCCAAACGAAGGTAAGTTGTTGTCTGTGATAACTGTACTAAAATATGTCATTTGTATGTGCCTAATTAGTACCAAGAAGTAGTTGTGACAAAATATAATATGTAAGGCTTTTGTCCTTAAGAAAACTTAGAAAGCTACCTACCGTACAAGATCTCGTTTATTACTAGGGTTATTGACTTTACGATAGTTGTTAATAAGTTACGTAAGCTAAAGCAGTCAAAGGCAGTGGACTTGAGAAACAATAGCTTGCTATTCTAAAGTCTATGACTACTTGACCTGCAGGATGCAAACCAGCGAGCGAAGCGGAACAAATAAATTCGAAAACCAAACAAAAATGAAAAGTTCTTTTGTGTTTTTAAAAAGAGAACTTTTCGAAGCACAGAAAATAAAATATGATTAAAATGGGAATGCAGAATATAAATCAGGTTGAATATGGTTCTGATGAAAGTTCGTTCTTTGACGATTGTTTTAGTTGTTTCATTTTTTATTTTCTTTGTATTAGTTTAGTACCTTAAGAGCAATACTAAAGTTGGAGAGCCCAACTACAAACTGGTGCTCCATTTTGTTAGTTAAGTAGATGACATCGTTGGAATTATTGATGTCCATGAGCGGCGGTGAACTTTCACTGTCAACGACTCATTTGCGGCCAGCTTTAAAAAAATATATTATTTAAACATTTATATACCAAGGAAATATTTTTCACATCGTGTTACATCATTACTTAGTATGCAAGAAGTGCCAATACTAATGCGATTGGTAATGACCTCGATTACTTTTCAGTGAGATTTATATAAGGCCAATTGATGCTTCGGAGGGTACGTTGAGGCAATGGTCCCGGTTGTCGTCGTCAGCAGTCGTTGAGCGTCATTCGGGTAAAATGAAACGAAATGAAATAATATTTATTCGAAGTTGGTTTTTATAAACACGTCGAACATTAAACTACGCCATCGTTTCAACAAATCCCTACCATGAGTGTCCCTGACAAAGAAGCGGCAAGAAACGCCCGAGGAGTCTTTTTTTTTCTACTCACAGTTGCAGAACGCACTCGTGACTAGATATTGAACTGATATCCAAGCAGTCTTATCCATAAAGTAATCGACAAGTTTTTTTTTTGTTTGTTTGTTTATAATAACCTTTCTGCATAAGAACGCTTTTGAACTGCGATTTTAATTTTCTATATGGTATTTCTGTCAATTGTAATGGAATTTTATTATATTTATACATCCACCAGTTTTGCTAAGTCTGAAATTTGGTACAATCAGTTTAGTTTTATTCCTAGTATTAATATTGTGAACATTACTTAATCTTCATAAGAAAACTATGCGAATATTTTTAACGTACATAATATTATCTAAAATATATTGTGATGTAACAGTTAATATATCAAATTTCTTTAATGAGATCTCTAAGCGAATCCCCAGGCTGAGGTTTTAAGTTGCGCGTACTGCTATTTTCTGTAATATAAAAATCAACTTAATATTAGCAGCATAAGTACTTCTTATGATTGCCGGCCATTAACTTTTTACCATTCTACATTTGAGAATGTTTCCTAAGCGAGATATTAATTAGTATCGGTAATGTATTACAAATTTTTCGTCTGTTTTATAGCAGAAAAATAGGTGTTGTAAAGTATGTATTTAATCACACCTTAATCTAAATCCGTACGACAGGAAACAATCAATCAACCCTTCCGTAATAACAATATATGCACGTATGACGTGTAACAATTTTTCCGATACATTCTTATCGTTTCACCGGTCGAACGAAACGAATGAGCCAAATGTCAAGTTTTATCAGTACGACGTGATCAAACAGTTCGTTATAAATATAGAGGTGATATCCAGCCTTATCGATCAAATATATCTTACGAATCGGTAAAACGCAGCTGAACTCACCGATATATAAATAACAACCGATAAATAATTATAAAATATTGTCATCATATTATTTTCTAATCATCGGAATACAATTTTGTAGATCTATTTAATGTAGGTTAGTTTTTTAATTATTTTTAAACGCTCACCCACACCATAGAATTTATTGTGTTTTATTGGCATAGAAATACACGAATGAGACGACACGAACACCCGAGAAGCGAGAATAAACATTTATCTGTCACATAAATTAATCACACAATTTACTTTGCTTTAACGCAAAATTTATTCGCAGTACGTTAGGAAAGTCTATCTTTAAGGATGAAACCGGATAGAGCAATGATATCGTTAATGGATGCGATTATATTTCTGCAATATATGTTTTCTTTACTCACCTTCTTTTTATCTATATTTATATTATATAGAGAGAGTGCGATTTTTGTGAGTTTGTGTAAACGCGGAAAGTAATCACCGGAACCACTGTTCCATCTGTTTGAAAAAATCTTTTACCATTTTAAAGGTGCATTACTCCAGATGGTCATACTATGGCATCGGTTTTGATACGGTTTTGACCACAATAAAGGTTTAGGTATATGACATTAGGCAAAAATTATAAAACATCTTATAAATCTGAGGCTTCGATTATTATTTGTGAACGAGAAATCAACTGTCCCGAAACGAACCGAGAGTAGATTACTAGTAATATACATATGAAATTGTTACTCTAAAAATAGTAATCAACAAACCTAAGCAATTATAGCTTTGTGTTTTGACGAAGTTCTATTTGATGAAAGAAAACACTATGACAAACTCTGCATAACTATGAGTTATGAGTAATGTTCTAGAATTTAAGTCCGCACGTGGCCAGCATGATGGATGGCCAGCCTATAACTTTTTCAATATGATAGATGGGTTGTGATAATGAATATATTTATAAATTGCTCATTTGCTACAGGACTATGACTGGCTGTGACACAGAATTATGCTTTCCATTCAGAACCAATTAATGAAAATATAAATTTGCTCTCCATTCTAACTTTATGCCACTTACTGCGCTTGTATGTTTTATAGTACTTATGTAGAAATATCATTGGTCTAAATATGATCCTTAGGTAAGTACTTAAAACTTGAGCAATTTTAATTATAATCGAGATTTGTGAGCTTAATCAAAATAAATACCTATAGTATTCAATGATCGCTATCTTCTGCGTCTTGAAGAAGCCAGTGGCTTTGACTCGTTATTGAATCGAGGCAGTCTGTGAGGCAGAAGTCTGGTTTCTGCTGATAGCTCCGTTGAATGAATCCGTGGAAAGTTGCCGCACCGACCGAAGAATGCTATTTCCTTGTTTAATAAAAGAATACTCAGTTGCTGGCTCCGTCGTTTTGTATGAATTTAATCCGTCCAAACAATAAAAGCTTATAGCCTTTTTGCAAGAAACACTCCCGTCTGCTATTTTATAAGGCTAGACTCGGCCACCGATAGTAGGCAGATAAATTGAAAGAAATCGTAGCGTAATGGCTTGTTCCTGAAATCGCGTTCACGATTGAATAGCTACAGACCCTAATGAAAACGTTTGGGATCAGAGAGAATGTACGAACAGAAAATGACTTTAACGATGTAGCCATGTAAATTAAAAATGCAATTTATCCGTGAGCATACAAAATAAGTTGCAGACGGTCAGACAATTGAGTAACTCTCTGTCTCTTTAAACGGAATGAGTTCGAAACGTAGCCAAAAAGCGGTGTCGATTTCATGAGAGCAGGCGAAAAGTTCTACGACTCAGTGATAAGGGACCGTAAAATAAAAAGGAGTGTCGTCAAGGGAAATGATCCCGAGTTTTTACCAACTTGAATTAGATTGTTCGTCTGAGCTCATAAACGTGATTGTAATATTTCTGATTCAGGGGAAATCCATATATAAAAAAAGTTAATACAAGAAAATACATAGATATATAAATAGTAAGTAGGTATGTTTGAATATCTTTGGTCGTTTTTATAACACTTTCCAAATATAAATTTTCTTAAATAGTTTAAGACTCCCCTGTGATTAATTGTAGTAGTAAAAAAAGAGACACAAACTTTGTTTCATATAACGTAATAGCAATAGAACTACAACATATAGGAAATCGGTACTCATATAAAAATCAACAATTGTTTTTAGTAGTCCCTGTATGCATCAGACACATGTTAATTTAAGTAGGTAATTTGGCATTAATCCTAAAAACCATTAAGGCATTGGCTCGTAGCACTCGCTTTGCTCTAGCCTACATTATGGAGAGTGCATAATTTCCCTTTGTGGTACGATTTTCAAATTAAATCTAACTTGGCAGTACTTACAGTACCCCATCTGGAGATTTTTAGATCATGATTAATTTGTCATAAAACCGAATATTTATAATTTATACGATAGAAAAAATGGGTGAATCGGGTTGACATGCACAAGCAGTGAAACTTTTTTACGTGACAAACGATCTATGAGTATATATTTTATACGATGTTTACAATAAAATTCTTCTGTATTCTCTTTCCTACTTTAATTCTTTTTTGACTTAAGTAATTTCCTATTATTTTATCTGGTTGCCAGGTTATAAATGAATGTTACTTTAATTTTTTTAGGCGAATACTGTACACTCCATAACGAACGCTATTTGTCAGGACAAATAGCGTTATGAGGCGTACAATAAGCTACCAATATTTTCATTCCTCTTTACTTCACTCCGCGCCAGTCTGACCCTATATTTTCTTTTAATATTAGAACTACCCATGAAAGATATCCATGTATCACGTAAAAGACATCATAGCATAGTAGAGTAAAAGCACAATCATAAAACGATCAGCGTAACGATATAAGTAACGCCAATATGAGTTTCTCCTTATAACGTACCTGGGTATGAACGAAATTCAATACCTCTGAGATTTCTGTGGCGAAAACAGAAGAAATACCTACCTTAAGAAATTTCCCTTCAACAAAACAACGGCAAATATACCATTGGGAAATATACAAAGCTATAAGTAATTTGTAGAAATCTAATTGCGTGTGAAGCAATAACACCTCGATATATTTCGTCCTGATATCACAATTCAGAGTTTTGTTCCCCAAAGCAAATTTCCCAACACACGACACACAACTGGCGTCTCAAATTTCCTTATTACTGAATTCGCACCCCAAAGTAATTGTGACATTGTTGGACACTTATTATCGGGCGGCCGTACGCATGCAGTAACGATGTCCTGATTGAGACGTTCTGAGTCACCGGGTCAGGGGTAATCCGCCCCTGTACTTAATGTCGCCTCACGTGCTTTCAACGTTTGGAGCGTTAAAATGTCTAACATGCATAATATTTGTTTTTTTTTAAACTATAAAATATATAACCAGTTTTGTCCCGGTCTTAATACCTAACCGGCTGTGGCAGAGCAGAGCATGTACGCAGGTTCGCCAGCAGCGCAATCACCAGCCGCGCGGTACGCCCTGACATCCCGAGCTAATGCTCTGAGTTACTACTCAGCTTTACATTCCAAGTGTTAACCTTTTTTTGCAATAAATAAATCGTTCTTAAGTCATGTCCGTGCTACGGTACGGTTATTTAATAATACGGTTAAGAACAATTAAGTTTATGATTTTACTGAAGCAGGAACTTCCAGTACATTACAGTACTTCCAGAACATTACGTTTGGTTTCCGTTCCCGTTGGTATCTCACTTAACAATGTTAATTTATAGTTAATAAAAAAATGGCCTTGATAAAATTATTATACGATTGATTCAATGTTTTTCTCCAATACTATGTTGTGCGTAATATTTATAATTTTTGTGACATGACACAAGTCTTTACTCGTAATTAAATACTTTTGGAGCTTGCTCTATAACATCTGTCCATTAGAAATGGGAAGCAAATTATTCTTTATAACATTGTAAATTACATTTTAGCGTCTTTTGCCTATTTTCATACGGAGACGTGACCGCGCATCAACTCCCGTACGGAGGGGATTTAACAAGGTTTCGTATTTGTTGCAATATGGGGTCACCGAGCACAGGGTGATTATTGACACTTAAGGAGGGCACAAATTTATGGCGTCATATATTTTGTTCCAATTGCCACTGGGGTAATCTTCTAAAAAATAAGGATTAGGCGGAGAGGATACTTTTCTTTTGGAACTATGATTTCGTGGTCGACTGACATCAAGTTACTTGTGAGAGACATAACGAGCCCATTGGTTGTTATTTAGGGGTTAAGACTACAGCTATTTTGTACAAAGGATAAGTTTAGCGGTACAGCGCGGCTATGTGGCGAAATATTTGGGTACGACGCCACTAGTTGGAAATTTTGATGACACTAGAGATGGGTACTTTACAAATTAAAATAATCAATGTATGTGCATACGTCGGTTTAATTCACACATCCACGGGAAGACGCCAGACATAAAAATAATTACCAACAAATACTTTTAACGGTGTTTTCTGTGCATTTGGTACGCGGTCAAAGTAAGTTTAATTGTCACCTACAGTTTGGATGTAATGGTGCGGCCTAGAATACTCCCCCAATCCCATGCTGGCAAAACAAGGTATCGTAAGAGGCAACAGAAGACAGCCTGCTCGATGGTAGCGCTTTGCGCAAAGATTATATTATCAGTATTATTATTAAGTCATTAATATTATTACTGGCACTATTATCTGTCCGTGAAGTCTGCCTGGCTAGCTACGGCCCTCTTGCTTGAGTCAGCCGCCAAACGACTCGTCGTGTTCCGGCTGAGAGTTTGAGAGCCAGTTCTATCTTTCTAACCTTCTTCTCATTTCCTGGCCGACAACGCATCAGTGATACCATTGGTTTTACTGATGTCCATGGGCGACGGTGACCACTTACCATGAGGTGGCTCGTCTGCTCGTTTGTCGGTTATTAACTTGAAAAAAGCGGTCCAAAATAAATTCCAGCATGCTATTTTCACATTATAGTTGTTACTTATATACGATCAAAATAGGTTGAGATATGAACTAAAATTTGGTAGTGAACTTTACAATTATTTACAAAGATTGTTAATAATTGCATCTTAGGCGGTGGTTATTTTGTAATTATTATTAATGTACTAATTCGACCCAGCTTCACTTAGGGAACCATGATCCTTTCATTCACAAGTAGTAACCGCACCCGAAATATTGTTACTGGGTTGCATCAGGCGTTTTATAAATTTTCTTCATTATACACCTGCTTTATAAATCACGTTCTATTAGTAGACACAAGATGAAACTTCATACAGCAGTTTTTGAAATTACCATCTTCAGGCATCTTCATCTATATATCCTACTCAGAACTGCCTTTGAATCTTGTAGTCAAAACCAAATATGGTTATAATATACTTTCGGCGCTGGAAAGTTGTGCTTAATAACACAAAGGATCTGATTAATAATGTTTACCAGCTGACAGAGTATTGTAACTCTTCCGGAGGACCGTCTAGAAGCAAAATATTTGCTTTGAAGGGACTACTCCCTGACATAAATACATCCCTGGTACATCGTCCGGTGGTCGCAAAAATCGAACCCAATATCGTTACTGAAGCAGTAACGGTGCAACATTAACATCTTACACGTGGCGTCGCGCGTCGAGTCGCGTGATTGCTTTCCGAAAGCCCTTCGACACATTGTATTGTTCGCGCAATTACTATACAACTACATTTATGTATCGTACTTCCGCTTATATTGGCTTCGTGCAAGGGATTATGAGAGCACTTTCGAGGTAAAGGCAGTGTAAAAGTTTAACTTTTTGAATAGTCGGTAGCGATATTAATTTTTAGTATTTTTGTGGCATTCGTCTTTTGGCTGGTATACGTAGACAAAAAAAATGTTTTATTCGTGGAATTGCATTGTAGGTAGATACTACGGGTTTGTATTCGTGGAATCGCTCAAACTATTGTTTAAAATCTTTCCGGTATTTGGTTGAACGTAAGTCATAAATTTGAGCTTACTCGATAGAGTGGTATTCAAATTATTAAGTGATACATGATGATAATAATTATTAAGTTTTATTTTATGTTATCTTTTTAGATTCTGTCAGTGATAGTGTAACATCTAAAAGATTAATTGGAGTCATATTCAGCCAATATATTTGTTTCACTGTAGCAATATTCGTAGTCATAGGCGTGCTAAGATGCCATAGATTTTTTTTTTGGTAACACACTCAAACCTCGCCCTAGGATTTTATGTGTTACGAGCGGTATGAACACAAATATGACCCCACAAGCACCCATTCCCGAGAAGAAACAATTATCTGTTATATGAATGTCTGCTGCGGCCAGGAATCAAACCCGGGACCCTTGCCACGGTAGGCAAGGTCACGAGCAACTGAGCCACAACATTCTTAGTAGAAATTAGCAAAGTAGGTGAGACGAAAAAAGATGAAATTTTAGGTGAGCTACTAGCAACTTCTACATTTAAAAATCAAATTGAACCATATTTAAATAGCTGCTGGCTAGCGAGTCATTTATCCGTTAGATGTTTTACATTTTATCTTATAAGTTATCAAGATAATGAAACTTTATTGTTATTCAGATACCAGTTAAACATTAGGCGTAACTAGGTACGACGAACAGGAACAGTAAGTTAAGCATACTGACTCAATTTAAAACTAACTTACTACATAATAGATTACAACAGAAAGCTCTCAGGACTTCCCTGGAAGTTCACTAAAAGCTTTCCTTTGTCCGTAATACCCGGGTGTGGCTAATGAGCCACACCTCGCTTTATTAATTTGTATTTTAATTTATACAATACAAAATATTTCGTCGGGAAAAAACTTTATAATTTTAAATACGTTATTAATATTTATTATTCTTGAGAATAAGTTTCAAAGTCAAAGTTTCTCAGTTTGCATACATGACTAAATGAACCATTTGGTTCATTGGTATTTACCAATTGTAACGAATTAAACCAAAAATTGTGGACTTATTACAAACCTTATCTTTTTCTTTTGTGTCATGTCTTAGTCATTTTTGCATTTATGTATATGTATCCTGATTTTTAATATATCTTTTATATATTATCATATTTATATTTCGTATTATATCATGCTATTTTTATATACATTTAGCACTATTTATGTAAGTATTTAAATCCAAAATATTTGACGTGTTCAGTGAATTGACTTGCAAATTGTAGTTAAGAAATATCACTCGATCTTATTCTGAGATCGGTTGTTTATGATCTCAATCACTCATTCCATTGGTCTCCGTCACCGTTCACTGCCAGACACATACATCTCGCAAAACATTATTATTTATTGGGATTAAACATTTAATAGTTTATTTGCATGCCCTTGTTTATTTTCAGATTGGCTGTCAACTGCAACAAAACTTTCTTAAGATGCAAAAGCTGCTCACGTTATAATTGTCACAGCACAGTATAAAACAAAGTCTGTCTGTCTGCATGCGATATCTTAAAACTACTAAACATATTTTATTTCAGTGACTGATAGATATATTTAGTGAAAGCAATTTTTGTTGACAGTAGTTGAAGTAAGTTATAATGCATAATTTTTACATGTAAAAAAAGGTTATCTATGTTCTCCTCACTTTTAATTTTAAAAGGTGTCACAAATTATTGAGTTTTGTAAAAAAATTTGGAGAAAACCTTGTTACAATATTTGAAAACCTATTTTTAGTTACGAGTACTAAGGATACCCTACTTGCTTATATTTATTGAATAAATAATAATACGAGTAGCTTGTGTTCTAATTTCTGGTCTAGAGTTTCTTCTCAGTAACTACAAATGATTGAAAAAATAACCATTTTATAGGATATATAAAAGACATCCTTCATTTTAATCACCTCTGTTACAGTCTTTACACGAACCATAATGTCCTGAATGATGGTTAAAATTATTCTCTTTATTGGTCCGATCTTTGCGATAGTACAGACGCATGTATCTCTCGGCCGACAATATTATTTACCTACTGTGACGTACGGGCGCGGGAGTGGACGAGTAAATCAACTATTTGCATTCTGCGCTCGCGCCGAGGCCTATAGGTGAATTTCAGCTTGTCCAGCTACATGGTGCGGTTTTATTTCAACTATTGTATCTATTTATGATTTACAAGTTTCGCCATGACTACGATCCGTGTAACTGTCTGTATAACGGTAAAATACACAAAAATCCGTATCTGTTACAACATAAAATATATATTAAATATTTATAATAATTTAACATTATACTCAATAATGTCAATCAAAATATTTTTATTCTATATATATATATATATATATATATATGTTTTCTACGCTTATAACTGTGATAATGTGAACTGTTTTACTCTTAGTTATGTACTTTGCGTGGCGTGTATGATGTTGGCATTATATAAAATAAATATATTATGAAATGTTTACTACATTATACTACATTTTAGTTTTCAACTCATAAAACCACGTATGATATATATTATAATACGTTGTAATCCTTAATAGTAAAAGTTGATTATTTATCACTTGTCACTTTGTCGCACTTAAAAAATCATTTAGCTAACTCATATAAGTTATAAACAACAACATTCTTTTAAGACTGAAAATAAAATATGCTGCAACCTACACATATAAGTGTTTTTTCTACTTACCATCTGTCGCAATGTAGAAATCATTAGCGCAAGTAATAACAGAACAACCTGTAGGTAGCGCGTGCGCGACGCGCAGCGGCTGCTATCTCGTTAGGGACAGGCGCCGTCGAGACAAATGTAACTTGTTACTTACTCGTAAGCTGATAAATCGCAATAAAAACATTAACAGACACATCAATACCGCAAGCTTGTGGTTGATTCCGTTATTACGAATGCTTACTTGAGCACTACTTTATACTGCTCGCTTCTTCATTTAAATCTAAAGAATACTTGTTTGCTGCATGTTTTTATGCTATTAGTAGGGAGACACACAGATTGCCCACGTCATGGTTAATGGTCACTTTAGCCCATTTACATACATTGGAAACACCAATAACGCTTTACTGGCCACAAATAAAACAGTGAAACCGCTAGTTATCCAACACGCGCACGAACACAAACACACACACACACACACACACACATAGCCAGCCATCCAACAATGAAGCAATCCATCTATAAAAAATATGCTAGATTTTTAAAAGGATAGTTTTAGATATTCGAGATTAAGATGGATGATACAGATGCCAGCGACGTTTAATAAGGGACCTAACTTAATTACCTCGTCCTGGGTTTCAAAGCGAGTACCACGAGCAGAGGAAAAGCTCAGAATGTTGGACGGGAGGAAGTCTGTTGCAATGGTTTCCATACTTTTCACGACTGTAACCAAGAACATAATCAAAAATCCAAATATGTCACGAATCATCTAAATCTGTTAAATGACTTCAGTGTGTTATGAATGTGCACACAAAAATTGCAGGAGTCTTCAAGAGAAGAGTGAATAGATTTTTATAAGTTAATGCGTTCAGCATCTCAGGCGTCATCACCATCTACAGGCGGGATTGTTGTTAACAAAGAAACTATTCGATGTACAGGTTCCACCAAAGACACATTCGTCCAGTTGAATGCCTGTACTGTACATGGAATCCATAACCACGCATAACTGTTTCACTGTTTCGCTAGTTAAGTTACATATAATACGATTGTCTAATTTTGATTACATATCAGTATAAGACCAAAAGACCTACGTGTTTCTAATAATGGATATTACATATGCTGGTCGTACGTCGCGGGATCAAGTGCGATAGTCAGGAGGTAATATATAATCCTCGTTCAACGTTTTAATTGCGAGTCGTTTAAATGAATTCGCATTTGCAATTGCAATTGCGCGCCCATTTGTCAAAATGAACTCGACGCGTGGCTAAAAGTGTTGGAGTGCGGTGTACATGCAACTTTAGTATGAATTGAATCAACGTAGCTACAAAGTTATTGTTTGAATAATTACTGCGAGTAAATCTTTGTGACGTTTGGTAAGTAAATAAAAGCGGAATTTTAAATATATAAAGTTTGAAAATCTCTCCAGTGTTTTTGTTGTCGTTGCGCCGTTGTGTACCAATTCACTATATTATTGTTGTAAACATTTACAACCACGTTTGAAACAACAATTGCTGTAGCTTATTGTAAACGGTGATGTGGATTATGTAGTGTAATTAACGACGAAATTATAATTTTAATTTACAATTTTTATTTTACACTTTTAAAAGTAAAAAAAGTGATTTCTCCATCTTTTACTACTTCCTCTGGTAAACTATTGTAGGATATGTTTGATGCAAGGAGAAGCAGTTTAAAATAAATCAATCTGAAAATACGCTGCGATTAAATGGGATGACTTGCAATAAAATAATTATATCCAAAACACATCCATTTCAGTAATATTGTTAATTGGCGTGAATTAAAATTTCGTTAATATTTTACGTAAGCATTTCACGTGCTTCAACGTTAACTTAAACATAGTACTATACCATTTTACTTTAATAAGAATATTATTACACTAAAAGGATAGAGCAGAACTTTATTAAAACATCCTCAGTATGTAAACAAAATTGCTCTGGCAACCACTATCTCAAAATTAATCCTAACTTCTGGGTCATCTGTCTTAGTAAAACGTGACTGTTGACACAACAATACTTTGGCTTGTAGCCAAAGCCTTTTTTATATTAATAACATCAGTAACATAAAATAATAATACATGAGTGGACGACGGAACATCGTGGATTCGCTGAGTTAATAATTATAAAACTAGGCAGCATATAAATGTACAACAGATGAGAGTTTTGTGTAGTCCAATGTACGACTGGAATAATAAATGGATAGTTCCTCGATTTTGCACAAAGACAAAAGTGGATCTCAGTTCCATTTATTTCTGTTTTATTCATTTTGAAGGTACCATTTATCAGATGTAGAATTGTATTCCTAAACTTCATCAACATGAGAGTCTTTCTGCATATAGAACTCAAAAACCGCAGAAACTACAAAATAATATGATCCAATATTGTTTTTGTGGTAAACCGAATTTGTGCATGTTTTAAAGTAATACTTACGATTCCGGATCTTTTACGTGAAGGACGGTGTCATCACCACTCGTAACGGTGACAAGGTAAATTTATAAATCTTTGAAAACATTGTTAACAACAATCATGCAGCTTTCCAAGCAAGGGACTATCTCTAAAACCACGGCCATTATTACTATATATAAATAGGTATAAATCGCCCAAGTAAAATACTACAAAAGTCATTGCACGTGGCGCCCTTACTTTGAATATCTTGTTTGTTCGTAATTATCCAGTCATCACTCTTTATTTATTTAAATTAACATCTGCTTTAACAGCTTAACATATTTTCCATTTGGAACACTGAAATAGCGTGGGCGAAGCAATACGATTCTTATTTGGAAGCATGCGTCGACGCTATTATTATATCGTATACGTAGGAGAGCTAACATGCGCCATATTTGTGAGTCGATTTTTCAGTATCATGTTTCAATGGTTAAGATATATGGCTACGTGCATAAGCGGAGCGGAATAAAACGATACGGATTTACTAAGCATTTAATCAAAAATTGACAATAAATATTTTTAAAGCCTATCTATTAAATTTGCATCAAATATTTCTTTTAACTCTACTTTGCTTTATTGAAACGATTGTTCTTGGAAATTATAGTATTTTTGTATTACACCATAATAAATTTAAGTATTCTAATTCATCAAATATTTAAATTAATATTTATTGCATTCAAACATGTATCACTGTAATTGAATTGTTGTTAAAAATATTGAACCGGAAAAACTGAACTCATTCAGACAAAAAAATATTAATTATGAAATTACATTTCAATCTTAAATGTAGTTTCACAAGTTTAAAGTTTAAATGAGTTAATTATATTCCATTCATAACTCCATAAGTTAAGACAATTTATAGCGGCAGGGTAGTGATGAAATATCGAAAAAGAAAATAATATTTTAAGCATGAGTAAAGATTTTTTTGTACCAGTCGCTCTCTATCATACTTAATTTCAACCATCCAAGTCGTACTTGACAAGCGAGAACCACGTGCAGTAGATTCAGAGATAAATATAAATAAAAACATACACTACACAATATAGAAAACGACCCCGTCGTAAATTTGTATCCGCTTATCGCATATTGAAATCGCGTAACTTGAGACCTACGCTGTGGACTGATCGATGACTTAGTGGTCTTCCTTCCCGGAGGAAAAATATGAGGTTACAATGTAATGAAAGTTGTAAGTCTGATAGCAGCGGATATGGCATAAATGTTAAATGATGTATAAAACGCCTGGATGTCTATATTTTATGAAGGGAATTTATACTACACGAGAAAATGGTGTATAAAATGCCAGGATGTCCGTATTTTTGGAAGGGAGTTTACACTGTAAGAAATGTAGATTTTGAATAATAATTTCACATAACGGATATGTTTTAGATAAACACTGGTTGCGGTAAAAAAAAAATGTTTAAGCAAGAACCAAATCGAAATACAAAACGTATACCTAGCGGGTTATAAGTCGATGTAATGATCGAAACGGATTCTAAGTGTTTCAAGGAACGTTGTACCTTTGGGTTTGCAATGTTTGCCAAACTACATTGGAGAGTAATCTGAACTTTAAGCTCTCTCATTCTAAGAATAAACCTGATAATAAAAGCATGTGATATTATAGTTAAATTGGGCAAACGACATTTGAATTTTGTGCTTTACTAGTAATTAATTAATTTTTTAATCGCTCTGGCATCAGATCAGAAAGTACGTACGAGCTTTGATTAAATTATTGCATTTGCGCCCGAAACTTTTATAAATTTTTATCATATAATACATTTAATTTTTACACGGAACATTTATTTTTGTTTATTGGATCGGTTTGCTTGTATATAGTGTATAACAACAGTTGCAGAAAAGCACGCAAATTTGTTCGATAGCCTCTTAACACAATGTTCATTTTCACCTATTTTTTTTCAATCACGCGAGAACAAACACTATTCTCGACGTGAAAAGTATCTGAGATAATTAATTATTCACAATAGTTATTTCCACGTGATTTGCGCATAGACAGATAGCCAGATAAACAGACAACACTTACTAATACTAATAAATAATTGTTTTGACTTCTATATCGTTATTTACTACTTACCTATTAGTGCGTTAAAGTTTAACAAAAATGTAATATATTTTTTTTCTTATTTTATTGACATGGTATGCCAGCAATTATCGATGCAACATTCAATTGTCACTCACGCAATATAGATTTTCTTGACATGTTTGGTCACTTATTTTTACTAGGATTTTTATTATTAGTATTCCAAACTATTCTATTGATATAAAGTGATTTATTATTTCGGATATTTATCTATTGGTATCTTCCTTATGTTGAACCCACCTAAACCGCCTTACTTCCATCCTGCGCATATTTCGTATGGCACCGGATGTTGTGTGAACGCATCGATGGTTTCCTAACGATTCATTACGGTCGTTACTGAGCTGTACAATGCTCACAAAGAAGGAAAAGAAATGGGGCATTGTACAAATTGGAATTTGTCCAAACATGTATGTATGTACGTGTACATACATATGTATCTAGTCAAGAATATATCCTACGATTATGTAATTACCGTCGGGACTAAACTGGGTGGTCCAGAACCCAGCAACCACCAACAGAAGGGATCGTTCGCCATAGCCTCTTCCGTTTTTTAGCTGAGTATACCAGGAACTGGGGCGGTTACCTTAGGCTCAAGAGCGGATTGGGTGGATCCCTTGACACCTCAACTGATTATACAAGTAAAGTTAAAGGTGAAAGAAATTATATAAAATGATCTTGTTTGGGATTCTTAACGTCATACAATATAATTAAATAGACGCACAGACACTCAGAACCTAACATTACAATTTCGTGTTACGGGTGGCATAGACATACATAAATGGGGCATTAGAAACAACAATAACCCAAGAACAAAAATGTATCTATCGCATAAATGTCTCCTCAGACCAATAATGAAAAACCTGGACAAGTTGTACGTCAAAATCAAGTGCTAGTTGCAGCCATCCAATTTGCTGCTGCAGTGTCACATTGTTAGTGCATATATATACACATATACAATGGATACACCACAATTATTTCTGTCTTGGTTTTAACTGGTTATTGAATATATCAAACATGATCACGTTACCCAAAAATAATCCACGTCCTGACAGATTTAACATCATAACTTCATAAGTTACCAGTTTTTCCAGTTACCAGTTTCATAAGTTCTTTTTCTCTCAGTCTGCTACGAAGCGGTAAATGAGCCTGATATACTTATGATAAATGGACCCTGAGTACGTCGAAAGGCTTAAGTATTATGCTTTATTGCCTCTCCGTGGAACAAACGTATCGCGTAACATGTAGACATGGGAAATAAGCTTATTTTGTTGCATAACACCTTTTAAAATACACACTACACTTATTGAAAAGTCATATAAGATAAGATATAGATATAAGTTTCCCCTGGAAGATGCCACATGCCACTATCGGTTGTTAGCCAGTATGTATATATGTACATGTATGTATGTATGTATGTATGTATGTATGTATGTATGTATGTATGTATGTATGTATGTGTACATATGTACATATATGTATATATATACATACTGGCTAACAACCGATAGTGGCATGTGGCATCTTCCAGGGGAAACTTATATCTATATCTTATCTTATATGACTTTTCAATAAGTGTAGTGTGTATTTTAAAAGGTGTTATGCAACAAAATAAGCTTATTTCCCATGTCTACATGTTACGCGATACGTTTGTTCCACGGAGAGGCAATAAAGCATAATACTTAAGCCTTTCGACGTACTCAGGGTCCATTTATCATAAGTATATCAGGCTCATTTACCGCTTCGTAGCAGACTGAGAGAAAAAGAACGTAATTGCTATGCGGCTGCGAGCGAGCGTTGGCGACCGGCGAGCGCGTGTTGGTACATTGTGTTTGTTTGTTTTGTTGCTGGCTTGAGGAGCCTGTCCATTGGAAAGGAGGAAGCGGATACGCCGTGAGCATGGCGTTGGTACCATTTAATGTCTGTGGATTGAGGTTGTTTTAGAGGGAAGAGGTTAAGCAGTTAGTAAAGTAGTTTTTATTGTTAATGCAAATGTTTAATGTAGTTGTTGTTGTTTTTCAAGTTGTTATTGTTATAAGTCAGTATAGGAGAATCAATATTCGTAAAGCATTGTCACTCTTCGCAATCAATTGAATGAATGTTTTACCGCTAGTTGTTGTAAGGTATATTGTCACAAGGTCCCTTAATTCAGAACAGTTTGAAATATATTAAACTACTTAATTTAACCTATGGATACGCTTAGCTGACAATTTATAAAATCTATGTACAGTTATAGTCTCTAGACAGTTCTTTTAAACTGCATTTCAATAAATCAAACCTTATATTGGTTGAATCATAAGGTGCCTATTAATAAATATATTGGACGATAGTAAAAGATCTAGAGAGACTCCACTACATTGCTCTACTACGGAAGTGAAAGAGCTAATGGCCGACTTATGAATGTAAAGTATTACGACGGCCTCCGACCCCGTTCAACGATTTCTATTTGTCGAACGAAAAACCGGGTATAATGAGTTATTATGAAGATAAAAATTTACCTTATTTCAGGAGCAGACGCTCATTGTACGTACACGAACTCGTAACACGGGCGTGACAAAACAAACACACCCTTTCGTGGTCGTGACTCTCGGTAGTCGGCTGTCGGGACCCACCGTCGGCGTTTCGTGAGACCTTTTTGTTCGTTTTATGAACTGAAAAAACCTGGGGTTGACTTATTTAAAATACGTTGGAGACATTACTATTATAATTTTATAAATATTAATAAAAACCAAATATATTAACGATACGTATCGACGAATTTATATGTATAATGATTAGTAAATATTTTTTTAGCCGATATAAATGTTTAGGGTGTTTGTTGCAAACAGTGTTCTTAGATGTGTAAATTCACCAATTTATTGCACCTCGTATAAGATTTCTAGTAATAAAGGAACTTCTACTAGTCAGTGAGCTTTAAATGTTTTACACCTAAAGGTAAAAGGTCACCAATGCTCTTGAACATCCGTAATATCAAAAGACGTAATTTTGAACTGGCTCCTCCGACACTGCCATCAAAAAATATTAAAATATTCACATCTTATTTGGGAAAAAGAAACAGGCAGGTTAGGCACCCGAACATTATTGCGAATATCAAATATGGGAACGAATACTAAAAGTAAATTATAAAAAAATCAGCTTTCTAGCCAAAATGTTTTACGAATTTTATTTTACCCGCAATTAATTACTATCATAAATATTTCTAACCTATCTGTCATATAAAAAACAATAAAATACACATTAGCCTTATGAGACTAATCAGGACAGCTATAAAAAGCGTAAAAGCCATTGGAGCGGCAATGTATTACTACTAAATTACCTCGTAAACTATCAATATTGGCCAAAGAATAATTATATACTAAGTAGAGATGACAGGCATGCGCGCGGAGCTGATAGTATAGTAGTAAGGTCGAAGGAAACTAAAAAGAAAAAAATTGAGAAAAACAGTAAAATAATAAGTGTGAATAATGAATGTCACACAAAGAATAAAAAGTTTTTTAAAAAGAATTAAACCCACTTCAAAAAGAAAAGCTATAAAATTGCAATAAAATGAGAAATCTAATTTAAATATAACATTATTATATGCACTGCATACACGAAATGTTTGTAATCGATTCCGGTTAGATAATTTAATTTAAGGCTTATAATCATAAGCGTTACTGCTGCCCAAAACACTTCTGTTCTTGTTTGTAATCTTAATGGTATCGCCTAAATCATAATGTTTAAGAGGGTGCTGTTGCTGTCCCGTTCAGCATTATTTGAAGATGACTCCCAGATGAGAACACTTTAATGATGGCTTTGCAAAGTATCTGGTACCAAAAGAAAAGAGCTCAAAACACTGTTGATTTTTTTATACGTTGAGGAGTTGCATTTTTTTTGTTTCTAAGACACATTAGAACTTAAGATGGACAACGATGGACTGGTTTTGCAATAATAATATTACCAAACATAGCAACTATTTTTACATTTGTAATAGCAAATATCTTAAGAAACGGCTGTAATATTGCTACTCGTATGCGCTGAGAAATTCCACTCTTTATCCTCAGAACCTGTCATCAGATCATCTCTATATTTAAAAGAGACTAGCTCCGAGTTATCTTTTGTACATTAAAAATATCATTAGAATTGGTACATTAACACAGACATAGATATGAATTTTTAAATATATGCACATGTATATAAAAACCTGTTTCTTTTTAAAATCGATTAAAAATTCGTGCAACTTAAATTTTAGATAAAGAAACTGGATTACCATGCTGTGCTGATCATTTAGTTATATAATAAATTAAAATTATACTCAGTGACATATAATTAAATATATTAACGCAGTTACGCCAAAGGAAATCTATACACAAATCGATAAATGGCAATGTGTCCTGCATTCTTTCGTGTCACCTTTATTTAAAGAGTAACGAGACAAATACGTCTACCATAAAATCATGGTTGACCCTCTATTTTATGTTTATCCTATGATATAAACAGAGACGTACAGGCTGTTGCGAGTGCGTGATGCAATTGCTAATACCATGTTATTACAGTTTAGTTTTTTGTTATGGCTTCATCAGCTACTGTATATACTTTTATATTGTAAAACTCATTTCGCTTCTTACTATAATAGCAGTAGATAGCGTAGATGTTTTTAAGTGGGAAAAGCTCTGCGTTATGTCTTGGTTGTGAAACCACTAATGGCTGTATGGCAGTCATGGGAGTCATAACTGTGGTCGGTTTCAGTAAGAAGTAGGATATTACTTGTGTTTTACGACATCAGGTTATGTTTGATTCACTATGGGACTAGTTGGCAACACGTTGAATAGTGTTTATTTTGTTAGATTTCGATTTCGAAAGTCGTGTTACGTGGTACTCGACTCTTGATGACGGGGGGACCACACCGCCTAACATCCCGCCGTGTGAGAGCTCGATGAATGAAGTACACTTCACTCAAAAATCGGTCAGACGAGCTCTTCAGTCCCTTGATATCAAGAAGCCGAGTGAGCCGGATGGTATACCCGCAGTGGTGTTAAAGATGTGTGCTCCCGAGTTGACTCCCGTCTTAACGTGTCTATTCTCACTATCCTATGCCACAGGAATTGTACCGTCTTCGTGGAAGATTGCCCTTGTTCATCCCATCCCCAAAAAGGGCGACCACACCGATCCGACTAATTACAGGCCTAAAGCGATAACTTCCCTGCTTGCTAAGGTGATGGAGCGTATAATTAACACGCAGCTCCTGAGATACCTGGAGGATCGCCAGCTGATTAGTGACCGACAATATGGCTTTCGCCATAGCCGCTCGGCTGGTGACCTTCTAGTGTATCTCACGCACCGGTGGGCTCATGCCCTAGAGAGCAACGGGGAAGCACTGGCAGTCAGCCTAGATATCGCTAAGGCCTTTGACCGGGTCTGGCACAGGGCTCTTCTTGCGAACCTACCATCCTACGGTCTTCCCGAGAGGCTATGCATTTGGGTAGCCAGCTTTCTATCTGAGCGACATATTAAGGTCGTAGTCGACGGTTGTTGCTCAGATATGAAATCTATAAATGCTGGCGTTCCCCAGGGGTCTGTGATATCCCCTACACTGTTCATTCTGCACATCAATGATATGCTACAGCACGCTAGTGGCATTCATTGTTATGCGGATGACAGCACTGGGGATGCTTACTACACAGGCCCTGCAAAATCCTCTCGGTCACAAGTGGAGGATAGCAGAATTAAACTTGTGTCTGAAGTCGAGGCCTCTCTGGAGCGGGTCTCAGAATGGGGTAGACTCAACCTAGTAGAGTTCAACCCCGCGAAGACACAGGTTTGCGCGTTTACCGCTAAGAAAACCCCATTTGTCATGGCGCCTCAATTCCAGGGTACCGTGCTCACCATTAGTAATAGTGTTGGGATTCTGGGCGTTGACATATCGAGCGACGTACAGTATCGGTGTCATTTGGAGACTAAGGCCAAGTTGGCCTCTAAAAAGCTTGGCGTCCTGAACCGGGCGAAGCAGTACTTCACTGAGAGGCACCTGCTGATGCTTTATAAAGCACAAGTCAGGCCTCACATGGAGTACTGTTTCCACCTCTGGGCAGGGGCGCCAAAATACCAGCTTGGCCCATTTGACGCCGTGCAAAAACGCGCGATTCGAATCGTCAACGATCCACGAATCACTCACGGGTTAGAACACCTAAGTCTTAGGAGGGACATCGGCTGCCTCTGTGTGTTCTACCGCCTTTACAACGGTGAGTGCTCCGAGGAATTGTTTGATCTGGTGCCTACTTCACCTTTCTACCACCACACCATTCGCCGAGGAAGAAAGTTTCATCCACACCGGCTGGACTTGTGGAGAAGCACCACGGTCCGATTCTCAAGATCTTTTTTGCCAAGAACGTGCAAATTGTGGAATGAGCTTCCTTCCTCGGTATTCCCGGTGCGCTATGACATGGGGTTCTTCAAAAAAGGTGTAAAAGGAGCTCTCCTTCAGGGCCGGCGTTACATTGGCGATTCCCCTGGTGTTGCCATGGTCAACAGGCGACGGTGACTACTTACCATCAGGTGGCCCGTCCGCTTTTACGTCGGCTCTTCAAGCCATAAAAAAAAAAATCGTTTGACACATGAATTTTTCCGAATGTGCTGATCGAATAGCGTTAATATTCGGGATGACTCTGTAGTGAAGTAAAATTTACCGAGTTTATCAAGTGACATTCGTTACGAACTGGACAAAAAATATGCAATTTTAAAACGCATGATCCATAAGATATTTAACAAATACATCATTTCGTAATAACTGAACCTAAAATTTCGACAATAAAATCATGGAATATCCCCTGTAGGTTAATAGAAAACATAAAGACAGTCCTATATCGACACATGACATCACGCTACGAATAGTACTCATTGCTACTGAGACAAAACTGGCTGCATTTTTTCCTTTTCGTTTCTTGAAGTGAAGCTTTTATGTCATCATTCTGCTCTCGGCTGACGAGAATTAAACTCACACTACACGTCACGTTACCACCACCATCACTGTTGCATTATGCTTCCATTAGCGCCTGGCATCACTATTAAGTTATTCACACACGCTTTCGCATTAATTACCCACAGTTTCTGATTTTAACATCGTGATATACATGTTATCTGAGTTACCTAACTTAAACCACCTCGGCTGGACCTCCTTGTCAGTATTAGTAGAGATCACGGGTGCGTTTCGCTGTTTTTTACGAGACAACTTCTATAGTTACCCTTGTACGAGCCCTTTGGTTATACATGTGTGCGTACCTACCACGTACGTCATACATACGTCCACCGACAACGCTCAGACGGATGTGACTCATGAATAATGCGAGCTGCATCAGGGTAATCGCATCGATGGGTAACTGTTTGTTAGTCAAATAAGCCATTGTACATGATCGCGTCTCATACCGGGGATCAGAGAATATCGACAAGAAATCGTCAAGTTGCCAGTTTAGTTTCGTTCTTTTTTTTTATCCTCTGTTGGATACAAAAGAGTTTCGATTCAGATTATATTTTAATGTCGTAACACTAAAATGCAAATGTCAGCAGAACTGACTTACTATTTTCTTTGGTTTAAACGTGTATAATTTACACTACGCGATAAAAAATAAAGTATGCAAAAAGCTTACTATTTTTCTACCTAAAATTAATTAATGCTTGACAACAATCCCATCTGATGGTAAGTGGTAAAATCTAAAATGTTTATAGGACTAACTTTTAAAAACCTATTCACTCGCCTCTTGAAGACTCCTACATTATGATGTAGGCGGGAACACCGACACGGACATATCGGAAGGTGTCGAAAAAATTTCAGTAAAAAAAAATTCATATAATAAAAATATCTACTGCTAGTAATGCCTAAAGGTATCAATTCGTTAAAATAATTAATTCGTGCTATTTAATAATTAATCAAGCCTTTATTATTCAATGTATTTATGTGCCAAACGAGCAATTGGGCCACCTAATGTTAAATAGATACCACTGCCCCATATCCATGGGGATATCCATCTATAACGCGAAAGACATCATCGGCGCTTTGCCGGCCAAGATTGATACTAAGAACCCGCATATCTCCAGGCTGGCCAACACTGCAACCGAAACACGTCAATAAATGTCACGATTGATTCTATGATATTGGTACAGCATATGAGTTAATATATGAAATAGCCAGCCAGATATTGAACCCTATTATAGTGCACGAGTACCATCGGCTTTAAACTTCCGGGTATGGTACTCGAGTCGATCGTAATTAGTCTAGTGGCATAACATCTCAAGCACATCAAGTTTCAAAGGACACGTTAAGCTATTAATATTAGTTGTCATAGTAACACAACAGTTATTTGGCCAGAAAGTCTTCGAGCGGTATAAAAATTCCCGAGCCGTGTTACGAAGCACATTTTAGGCCCATTACAGGAATAGCCTGCGCTGGGCTGCTAATGGGTTAAGCTAACCACTAACCAATAAATACAACGCTTGCTGTATATTAAACGTATCGTTAATTTCACGCGTCGCTGGCTCTATCAACCTTCTCATCGAGACCGGAGATTACTTGAATTCTTCATGATAGAATTCACAAGAGTGACAGGCAAATAAACTGTCCTATGTATATTGCGAGTATTTTTGTAAATAATTTTAAAATTAATTTCCTTAGTGAATGTCTGATTTTCACACGGGGGATCGTGTTTCTAGACGAATCTCTAAGTTTTCAAAATAGTGTTCGTATTATAAATTAATTATCACATGTTTGAAAGAAGAAAACCATTATAAGGGACCTGGGAATTCTCCATAATGTTCTAAGTTGTGTGAAATCTACCAATCCGCATTCGGCTGTTGGGGTGGCCTGTGGTCTTTGTCGCTCATTCATGTAAATATGTATGTATATACTCATGTATACACTAGTGAGACATCCATCCTTCCATCGGCAGACAGGATCTATATATTTTTTTAATTGTTATAAGTCAATGTCTCTTAATCTATCTATCTACAGGGCTCTCTGTTTCACAATTTTAGTGCGAAACTTCGAACGTTAATTAAGTTTAGACGGACGAAAGAGCAATGTTTGTTTTTCAATTTTTAATAACTCTTCAAGCGTACTCGTGGAGCTAGAGACTCCCTAGCGATTACAGTGTACTTATTCGGATAGCCGCCATAGCAGCTTCTACATCATACAGGTATAAGTCTGTGTGAAGCCTAAAATTATTATACATACTACATTTTAATTGTATGCTCATATATATGCCGCTTATGTAAGTAAAAAGTTTGTAAAAATTACAATCGACAATAAACGACATTTGATTTTGATGATAGAGTAGGACATTTACGAATAATATATAATCACGCATAAATGTTATAATAGCCCCGTTTGTATCCCCGTAAATGTTTATACAAAAAAACAAATGCGTGAGAGCAAAGAAACAAAAGCCAGTATATAACGAAATAATTAAAGAGGATTTATTACTGCGCAGTTTTGCACTACCAATGAAGCCAATTCATTTTTATTGATACGTTAATTTATTGTGAACGTTTATTGAATACAACGACCTTTACATACTTAAGTAGATAGTTCTTTGTTTTTAAGTGGTAATGAATTAGTAGGTTTAAAAGTCACCTACTCATTTTGCGTTACATTATACTCACAGGAGGTGGAGTCTTAAAATGTTCTGCGAAATTAAAAAAGCTTGCTTCAAATTTTGCAATTATGTATGAGATTATAAAAAATTCACGCGGGCCTCGTTTTGAATGTTGGTGGGGTTTGAGAAATCCAACACGAAAGTATTTTATTGTATATGTATTCTAATTTATATGTTACAGTTAAAACTAGTTTTTAGATAGAACGCGTTTTCCCTATTTAGAACTAGTTTTTACTAAATGCCTTTGTTAAAACTAGAATTTAAATTAGGTTAGCTTAGGTTAGGTTCTCGAGGAGCTGCGCACGGTGTCCCGCGTGAACCTCAAAGACTGAGGGATGAAGTAGCTCCAAATTCATCCCGCATAGGGACGGACTCTGTAGAAGAGCGAACGCCGTCGGGACCGAGGAAGAATGCGAGAGCGTACCCGCAGTCCCAACAAAGGGCGCTCAGAGGAACACCGTGGGGTTTTAGCCGGTAGGAGTCCGACATATCCTCGCGGGGGCGACTGAGAGGAACCCATAAGGGTTTCCCCACGTAAAAAAAAGGTTAGGTTAGGTTAGAATGAACGAGCACACAGCGCACGAATGGTGCTTAGAAAGGGATTCCCCCGAACTTTTCGAATTAGGTGACATCTTGCGATTAATGAGAATAAGATACGATAAACTTTGAGAACAGTTTTAACTGACTCACTTCGGAAAAACACGTTTTGTCTAGTAAGAACTAGTTTTAACTGATATTCAATTTTGAGCATTAGTTAATTCTAGTTTTAACAAAGGCATTTAGTGAAAACTTGTTCTAACTAGGGAAAACGCGTTCTATCTAAAAACTGGTTTTAACTGTAACATATACATATATGTTGAATTTCGTAATACATAATTCACCAATTTCCTACAATTTATTTTGTCTGTAGTGGTGAAAACACACGTTCTATTCCGTAACAAACAAGCACATTTTCTTTCATAATACCCGTCAATGAGCGATCACTTTTGTTCATCTCTGAAAATTATTTACTATACGTAATTTTTTTGTACCGGCCTTTACCCATAAATGGCATTTGAAGTATACCAAATTTCGTTCATTTTTTTAGGCGATAGTTGAAATCCCATGTTATGACACGAAATATTTTACATTATTCAATAAAAACTCTGGTGGTATAAATGACTTGTTCACACATTACAAACACTATGTTGCCCTAATGCATGGACATACGCATACGTGAAGAAAGAACACATGATTATTAGAAATAAATTACATTCACGTAGGACATTCAATCAAAAGTCATGGCTTGTTTATTGTGCCGTGTACAGACGGACGGCATCACAATGTATTGCATCCGGAATGATGCATTCTTTCTCCCATGGCATAAAACTAAACACGCGGTAGCCATTTGTTTACATGCCTTTATTATGAATGGATTATTCGTGACTTGAATAATTTTAAAGTTAATAAGACTGAGTCCGCGTTTACGCTAGTTCTCTGTTAAGATTAAGTTATTAAAGTTTTGATGAAGACATGCAGAACTGGAGATCGTATTCTCAGTTGGGGAGAACCCGTGAGTGATTAAAATAAAATATAATCTATAATACACTCTATTAATAAGAACTGTAACGGGTACTTAATAATTTTGTTTTTTACCGATATTTGGAACCAACTAATATCATGGTCACTTGTAGTATTTAGGTAATTACATGTTTTATAACTTTTAAACTATCGCCTTGTTAAACTTTTTTTATAATTTCCTGTATCTTTCATCCAGTTATTTTGTGATTTCTTGAATTATGATGGATGTTTTATTATCGTTGTCAAGTATTTAGCAAATGTCATAAATTATGGTCATTGTAGTTATTTTTATTTTTAATATGTACGATTTTGCCTACCTTTTTAATATATATACATAATATATACTATTTAAAGGAAGAGGAAACTAATAACAAACAAAATTTAATTTATCGTCACTATATAAATCTTGTTACAAAAGAAGGCAAAAGCGTACATGTTAAAAGTATAAGTAACTACGATATGTGTCTGTGTGTGTATATATAAGTTTCTCTATGTATTTAATGGAAATAATATTAACGATAATAATGTACAAATAATGAAAGGGTACTCATAGGACAAAAGTAAGATATAAAAGAAAAATTTAATATATTAATGACTCAGGCATAATGTTTGGCTTGGTACTAACAACGTACATCTACACCTTAAGTGACAAAAACATGTGCGGTTTTCTCAGCAGCCGTAAAGTCAGACGATAACACTAACTACCAACATCTGAATTTACTTAATGTGAACCCAAAGAAAATTAGTAATTTAGACGGACACGCATTACTCCAATTGTTCCTTGTAGCCTGCTCCAATCTACTAGTTATTCTAAAGAGACTCGTCTGCTTTTCCCCTAAGATTGAAATTGGCGAGTAGTTGAGTTTTAGTTTAGTTCAACTCGTCCACTATTTCAGGCAAGTGTCCCTTACGGTCTGCTGAGCAACGGGACTGGGTACTTAATTACGTGATAGCAGTGCCCATTTCGGTGAACCCTCTTGGAGTGTATTGTCCGGATTAAAACGCACATATACCATTAGTGTAACAATATTCCCACTGTGCCCACTGAACTCATTCAGCAAATCTCTATGAGCGTTAAAATTCATTAGGAAACTAGTAATAATAAGCTGTAGGTATACGAATCTGCAATGGAGCTGCGAGGAGAACGTTCTAGGCTTCCTCAACTCCGAGGAGAGACTCGCGTCTTGCAGTAGGATGGCTATGAATTGTGACGATAAGATTTAAAATATGGTTTATAATAATACATTGAGTGTTAACTGATAAAAACACAAAACAGTTTTATCTTCAATTTATTTATTTGAATTTAATTTTAACGGGTATATACGATGTTTGAATTTAATAATATTCATTTACACAGATTAAATTTAATTACTATTATTATTTAATAATTTAAGTCACTGCATTGGAGGGAATTCTTAATAGGTGACATTTGAAAGGCGGAAGTGACAGTTATATCTTTCTACAGTTTTTCCTTCCATATCACGACACGCGATATTAATGACGTCTCAAATTGAACAAAAATAGTTTCTGCGATGATAAGCTTTTAAAATCGTTTATCATTTGTGTATTTACATACCAATGTAATTCGGATAATGTTCACTTGGTGAAATGTTTTTCGAAGCATCGATTTTAGACATAATATTATGAGTATACCGAGAAACCAAAATCAACAAAAGTAAAAATTAATAAAGTTTACTCGATAAAATGTACATATATTTGTGAATTGATTTTGGACAGCATACTTTAATTAGGTACATGTATTTCTATCTGAAGCTTAATTTGTTTAGGCCGCATTTAAAAAGAACAGAGTGAAACTGAATTAACAGTAATGAATACCAATTTGAAACGGACAAATTGGCAAGACTCAAGACTGCTTGGCACTCGGATGGCAATAGAATACACACTTTACTAATGACATGTGGTAGTTCGACAATACAATTTAGTGTGGGTCGTTCTTTGGATTTAGCCGGACTACGTCCTTTGATTAATTCAGGCCTAATAGTCGCGTGGAATTTGTAATTTAGAGTTCTACGAGCAATTTACCTTGTTAGATTACAGTTCGAAAGTTTGCTCCCATGTGGTTAAACTACAGATGTAGCGCAAAATGTATAGGACTCTAGTGTGTAATAGTATTAAAATTAAAAAAAAAATACAATGGTTATTTGTAATAATTACAAATGTATCGACACAGCAACGAAGAACGTACCATTGAGATTATATTATCTGTTGTAACTGCTGTATCTTCGAGCTCTTTTAGTTTTGAGATGAGATTCGTATCCAGCAAACTCGCGGTCGTGGATTGTAGCGATGAACTATGTTGTTTTTTATTTCATCATCAAACTAATTTTATTTAGGTCCAAAAGCTATTTAACGATCCGATCGTCAGAAATATCTAAACAGAGCATCAATAAATCCTTAGTTCTGTAACCAAACTTCGAATCCGAATTGCGAACGAAAACAAATCCTTAATTTAAGCCGCCGAAAACAAACGATCGGAGTGGATTCGAAAATGGAACGAGGGCAATCACGAAGGATTGTGACCCGGGTCCCATTCGCGTCACATATCTTTAGGCCACTGACCAAGTGTAGATCTGTGAGAGTACGACGAGCGACCCCTTTTTGGTCTTATTTGTAGACACGGGAGGGGCAGGACAGGTCATACGGAGTGGTCGAATGCAACGCGAAGGGATCGCGCGAATGACATTTGCGTAAGCGTCAGCCCACCCTCGAGTTTAGCCGCACGCGATGACTTTGGCCATCGAGACAAGGGCAATGGAATATCGTAGATAAAAGATTTGTTATTCTACGAGATTACGTGTGTTACTGGCGTATTCACTTTTTCATGTTCCCCCTGCAAATGGAAGTTTCTCGAAAATTAAACCGGAATTTGATTTGCTAGTCACAAATTCTCGTGTTTTAAATCTCGATATTTTGAACTCCAAGTCATTTGACGACCCCGTAGCCTAGTTGGTAGTGACCCTGCCTGCCGAGCGTGGGGTCCCGGGTTCGATTCCCGGCCGGTGCAGATATTTATGTGACAGATAAATGTTTGTTGTCGGGTCGTGGGTGTTTGTGATGTGATAATTGTGTATGTACATGCCACCCGCAACACAGGGAATCCTAGTGCGGGGGTGTGAGTGTGTGAACGTTTATTTTATTTATTTATTATTTATTATCCTAAATCATATTTATGACTATTTATTGTCGGACATCAGGACAAGCGTGTGTGTAGGTGTACGATTTTCGTCCAAAAAAACTACTCGACTCGGATCAGTTTTGTCGTTTCATTGGATTTATTCGTTCTATATATTTAGAACCTTAAACGGAATATACTAGCATAAAGTATATTACGTTTATGTTTGAACGTTAGAGACCTAAATCTGATTAGATTATACCATCTCGTTCGGGTTGGATTGTTAATTATATATACATGATTATTTAAAGTTTCATATTTTTTGTCTTGATTAGAAATCATCAGGTTTACTGATGTTTTATATAGCCTGTCATGTGTGCAATCACGTGTTATCACTACATAACATTTTTCACCAAGATCGGTCAAGCTTTGCTTGAGTTATAACGGGACATACAGTCAGACCGACGGATAAAATTTTTCCAAATGATCAAATTGATGTCAGTGTGTCGTAAAACGAATATTTATCATGAAATTTGACAAAAAAATGGGATGTATAAACAGAGAGACATTACAGATTTAAATAGATATATAGATTTTATATAGCCTATAGTCTGTGTGATCATGTGTTTTCACTGCATATTAATTTTCATTAAGATCGGTCAAGCCGTTCTTGAGTTACCTTGAGACTTACACGAAAATCTCAACAGATTTATATAGTAGTTAGTATAGATTAAATTTTGTCATTTTCGATGACGATAGTGTCTTTTCCCTTTCTTATTTCCCATACTAAATTATTTCTAGAAGTTATGAGGCAATTAATATCTGCCTTATCATTTACGTAGTTAACTGTGAGTACAATCGTGGTATATGTCTAGTAGATGTAATTTTCTAGTAATACATTCACTCCTATAGTTTCATTACGAATCACCCTCAAGCATTGTAGAACTTTTCCATTAACTGTCGAGTTCAGTGAGAGAGAAAAATGGTGTTTTCTTCCAATTAATTTTCATGGATTAATCGTGAATTAACTTCACAATGATAAATGAATAAAGGTTTTGTTATTCTGGCAGATTTTTTCCTATTTAATTACAGTTTTATAACAGTAATATTTTGTGTCAATATTTACGTATTTTGTTTAGTAGTGTAGTTTACTTATTAATGCGTTTCAGTACTTTCAAAGTAACAAACATTCTTCCTGCTCGGTCTGAACTTTGGAAAAATCACTGTTTAGCGATGAGGCCCTCTTTACGTATGTCGATATTATTTAGTTAAACAATAAAGAGTTAAACTAACAGATATACATGTTCATTCAGATACAAGATACATAGTTATTGAGATATTTTTATATAATTTATTTGTTGGTGACGCTTAGTTAATAAAAAAAAACAAATATTTTTTACTACTCTCAAAGGGTCGCCCTTTGAGATCTACATTTTTGCAGATACTTCAGAGTGACGTTCATATTTGAAAGTGTGTGTGTGTGTGCAAGGCATTAGAGTTCAACTCAATTTTTACTGCACAAATTATTGCTTACAATGAAGTAATTAAATTTTGATTAGCTAACAAATATTTAATGTCAATGTACTTTCAATGGTATTTTGAAAATAAAATTGTAAAATATGACTTTGTTTTAATTTTGTGACGTCTTCGTAGCCCACGTAAGTTTTTAATTAAACAAATCTAACAAATGAATATGGCTATAATATAAAATAGGATTATTTCGTTGAATATACAAATTTAGTTGCAGTATATTTAGGTAGCTTACGAATAAGCTTCTTTAGTGATGAACGCAACATTTGCAACAGAAAATCCTTCATTACCGTTCAGTTAAACTTCAGTTCAAATATAAAGGATCTTATTCGTTTATTTGTTATTCCACTGATTCCCTCTAGTTCATGTTTTATGGTTACGACAGCGATTCAAGGGCTAGAAGTTTTCTCGTTAAACTTAACTAGCTCGGTTTGAAGATTACTTAACCGGGGATATTCTTGTTTTATTTATCTACGATCACACATCACTGTCTACTTCCTTGCCTCGATTCAATGCGAGTTATTATAAACTTTATCCTCAGACATCTGGGCGTGTGATCCTCAGAACGGTAGCTAAACTCTCTCGGCGCCATCTGTGCCCGTCTGACACGGGTTTAAGTTAATTTCCGTCAGCAGCCGCCGACGACCGGATTTCTAGTGGAGTTTTTCGTTTATCCCAATTCCTAAACCGTACTTTACCATTCACGAAAATAATGTCTTAAGAATCCTACGAAATAAGCCTTGAACGTCCAAGGGGCTTGCAGACTGTCTCAATACTCTGACAGCGGTCTGTACTATTGACCTACTTTCGTAATTCATTCGTACAAGGAAATCGGCTCTCGGCCAATTGTACATTGTCCATAAATAACTTTCGCGTTTAATCAAATTAACATTTGTTCAAAGAACCGGAGGATCCAATTTTTCGAGCGCGCGTGAATTATGGACGAGCAACGGCCGAACGGCGAAGACGATCAGTGTCAATAAAAGCTCACATCACTGAGATAAATTCGAGCGTTCCTGCGTTATTGAATCCGACGTGCCGCAACAAAATAAATACTCAAAATAAATTATCCGTTTCCAATAAACAGCATCCTTTATACGCTTTGCTAAGCGGTAAGTGTCAGCCGCGGGGGTAGAATGGACTATTTTGACTTTCATGCGTCAGGCAAAAGGATTCAATGTCGTTCGATGCGCACGTGCGGTTGTGGCACGCGACGACTCCGGTGGGGCGGTGGGAGATTTTTCAAACCCATCCTCCGCGCTTAATCGAGCGCGGGTAAACATCGCATTTTTCGCCTCTCACGGAAAATATCGATAGGGTAAGCTCGCATTGTGTGAAGCGAGACAGCGTAGAGATGGGCTTCCCACGAATGAATATGTTTTCGAAGACTGCAATCATTAATCATCCATTGAACGTCAGTACAATGCGCGTAATGGTAGGTTTTATCACGAGTGAGTTACTCATGAGCGTACGGTGGCGAAACCTGCTGGCGTAGAGGTACCTATTGTCTTGAACGCTGATAATTTATCACGTTTCACATCGCAGTTTGTTGCTGTATACTTGAGAAATGAAACATAATTAACGATAAGTATGATTGAATCGGTCTTGCCCGAGCTTTGGCTACTTATGTTACAGCCATTTGTTATGAAGCGGAAAACATTGAATGAACTTAGTTATTTGGGTTTGAAAATGATAGGGAATGCCTTATTATATTTGTCACCGATAATGTATAACCCATTGCTGACTTTTGCATGTAGCATATGTGGCTTATCAAAAAAGCAACGTAATGTAAGTGAAAATAAAGAATATATTAGTTTGTGGCTTAATGGGTGTTTTTGATTGAAGTGGCTATAGTCGGATGATTAAAAATGGACCGAGGCGATCCATCACGCGACAGTCGCCTGCGATACCCACCGCGTCTTATTTGAATAACGCCCTCCGAAAACAACGACGGACATGACACGAGAGGTCTTCATCCTAAAACTTTTAGCCAATAGGTATTTGTTTAACAACACAGCAAGGCCATTTTTGCTGCCGGTGACGAAAAGGAATCTCGAACAAATGAAGTAGCGCGTCATGTAATTAAGAATCTTAAACATAATGAACGCTAAGGCATGTGAGACAAAGTTAGCTTTCATGTCATATAATATGAAACTTTTAACTTCAGTAGTAAGAAAATACGACGTGCAAGCAAACATAAGGAAATATCGACATCATCAGGCACTACCATCATAGGCACTGCTACCACCGTTACCTTTATTAACCTCGCCACTAGACATCTTCCTCACCATTTAAATGACAAAATTGACTTTCGTTTACAGATAGATTCTTTTCGAGCTGGAGTTTTGAAATAATAATATAATATACTCCACGGTTTTCTCCGGCGCTATATCTATGTGATATGTTTCAATCCAGAAGATTGATCGCGCCGGTATCGACGAGACACAAATTGCCGTTCATTTTAATATTAGATGCGAGGGATCTTGCGGTGTACTTTGGGCTCCGTGCAGACTTGTATGCACCGCCTAAAGATTTCGCCAAGACCTAATAATGCCGTTATTTTGATGGAAGGTCAGTTTTTTACCTCAAAAGACGCAAACGTATAGACAGTTTATAACAAATTGAATGGATGTTCTTACGGAATAGGTAGTGGCGACGGGTTCCAGCTAAAAGAAATGGGAATTCCTGCCGCCGTTATCTCGTCCATTGTTCAGTGGAGGGTGACTTGGAATCTAGAATTAATGAAGGAAATATACGTAATAACAATATAATAATATTCTATCGTCCACTGCGATCTGCATCGTTCCTACAGATTGAAATTGTTAAATAATTGAAATGAAATGACTGGCCAGCTAAGAATAGTATAAAACCATGCAATATGCATTGTATCACCTTTAATAAAACAAATATTGTATTCAAACATAAAAAAGTAGACAGAAAAATATATGTATACAGAAAGTGAGAGCATTATGTAAAAGTTTTTTTTACTGGTAACTTGATATTTTAGTACAGGTAACTTTTAAAAAACTGTGTCTTAAAATATTCAGTTTGCAGTTGTAGTTATGACAATATATCATACACCTATCTCCGTTTGTATCTACTTAATTAAAAAATCAATTCTGTCAGGTTATAGACACAAAATTCATGTTTTGTCACCACAAACATTTTTCGTTGGTCATTAAAATGATGAATGGTGTCTATAATATGACTGGTGCCTACCATTGAATTATGACCGTAATGCCTTGTTTGTTTACACGTCCGTATCGCAACGGATTCACGCCTAGAGTACATTCGGCCTGGTTCTGACTAGTTCATACATACTGAGAGAACATGCACTATAGTACTATATACCGGTACTCTCTTGACACTATGCAGTAATATGATATGTACTTATATAAGATGACGCTGTGTTAACCTAATATTAGTGATAGAAGTTGCTACTACTGTGTATCGTTAACTTGAGATATGTGTATTTATGAATACTAGTAAAACTAATATTATGTACTGTGATTGCAGATGCCTTTGCTATTTTTATATAAAAAAAAGTTTATGACTTGATAGGAGTCTATACGTCAAGGAATATTACTGTTACTTGTTTATGTTTCAATCGAATTTTTATTATTTAAATACTTATATTATTGTAACAAAATATAATAATCATTTTTACCCACTTTTTAGATTAATTAGTAAACAAACAAAAAATAGAGACACTAGGTGTTATGACCTTTACTAAAATTCAATGGAAGGGACCAATTAAATGCCATCGATCACTGATCAGCAGGGTACCACGGACGGATGAGAAAGGGTTGCACTCACCTAACACTCTACATAATTAATGCCATAACATTTATAACTCTTTTCTTTTCGGAAATTTGAAATTTAAAGTAGTTTTATAATAATATTTGGATAATAGGTACATATGTACCTCATTCCTTACCAGATCCATTTGTACCGTCCACGGGTTTTACCCAAAGATGTCAAATAGACGTAACACTAAGTTTATTTTGTTGAGAGCCGGGTGGGTATAACTTACGCTGATGCTCGTTATTTTGTTTTTTTTTTTTGTTTTCTTTTTACATAAAATAAGTTAATGCTCGACACCAACCCCACCTGATGGTGAGTGGTGATGGAGTTTAAGACGTTGGACTCACTAAGTTATAAAAGCCTATTCACTCTCCTCTCGTATTCTGTACTACGCGTACAATCAACAATACTAATATTTTACAATTGCAAATAAATTAAGTTGGTGTACTTCGTACATTACTACATGTCAATTTTAAAAATTCTGGGACTTCTGGAGTTTCTCTTATATTTATTATGAATTCAAAATCCAGTACAAAGGAGTATATTGGTTAGTCTCGGAATTTATGTTAGTTATGTGAAGATACGATAAAAAATAAAATAGCAAATTACACAATAACGAATTTTTACGTATTGACTTTGATTTGAAGTTTGCCACGTGTCATTCTATTTTATTTATCGATAAATAAATACAAAGATTCACGAAAAATTTGTGACACAAAACTTAAACGCTGTCGCCAAAATTTTAATGGGAATATGACTTGAAAAAATATATGCATAGGGTGCTTGTATAAGTAATGGACATTTTTAGAAAAACTTTTAAAGTAAAATAATTTCATAATCCACTGTCAATTGTAATATACACAAAAAAAAAATCGTAGAATATAGTTTTATTACACTTCCAGTGGTACTATGGTTAGATGCAGTGATCGCCCAATATTACTATGAAAAACAGGAATTTAGGTTTTTTTACCATTTAAAACAAGAGAAGATAAAATAATCTCCGTGTAGACAATAATCAGTTTCCTATCCCGAGCAGGTGGAATCGCGGGTATTAGCGAGCTTCAGTCAGGTCTGTTAACAAGCTCAGAACGAAACTGAACGTGACAGCCGTCCTTCCAATTAACGTTTTACACGCACGACGTCTATTCAAATTACACTACCTGTTATGGAACGTGTGTAGGAGGGCCAGATTCGAAGGAGAAAATTGAGAGTCTTTTATTATTCGAATATTTTATAAACGCAGTTTTTATAAATTATAAAATAACTAAAATTAGATTTCTATGAGTATTTAAATAACAATAATTTTTTTTTATTTAAATTCAAATATCTACGTGTTAAAACCAGTTAAGGACTATATCTGCTTGATTTATTTCAAGTAAGTTACAAATATTAAGCTAAGTAAATATGTTACTTTAACTGAACTAAGATCATTTTGTTGTGATGCTTTCAACAAATCGTTAAATTTAAACTTTAATATATAATATAATAAAGAATAAATATAATAAAAAAATTAAAATGTGGTGTCGTGGGACACCAGGTAGGAACGAAGTTCCTTCGGCTAATGTAGAATCGACACAATTTGCAAAAAAAAATCCACGGACTTTTTCTTACGGTTTTACTATCACATTTTTTTTAGTTCGGTCGCGCAGCAAAATCCCGATTTAACGGTTTTATTACACGGACTTTTTCTTACGGTTTTACTATCACATTTTTTTTAGTTCGGTCGCGCAGCAAAATCCCTATATCCTCCAAGCCAGCCGTAAGGAACTTCGTTCCAAAAACCTGTAAGATAGTAAAATTTGAGACTCGATAGCTGGAAGTTTCTTGGCTCTGTGTATGAACAATAGCTGCTAATATGGCTCGCTATACGGCAAGGAAATTTGCAACTATTCTGGGTACTGCACCGCAGGGGCTTAGCAATGTATGTTTATTTTAACTTATATTATTTTAGTTTAATATTTAATTTAGTATACATTTTAATAGGTGTAATATTTATAACGTTTAAAGAAAATTCATTTTGAATTAAATTATATGTCAAATTTAAATGAATCTTTAAAAATACATATAATAAAATCTGTACTAATGAAAGTGTCAACATCATCCTCAACAAAATCAGACACATGGTGACCCTGTCGGTTCTGGATTAAAGTGACTAGTCTTACTTTGACCGAAAATAAAATAGGGTAAACGGTGGTTTTGTATTAACTTGCATGTCATGGGGTATGCGACAGCTCACCCACTTAGTGGACCAATTACCGCAGTACCTGTGGACCTCTGGTATAATTACTTACATTGATCTCTGTATTATAATTACCCTGGTTAAAATCTACACGCCGTACTCCATTTTTATGCTTTTATAATTTGTATCATTTTTATTATTAATAAATATTTCTGCTTAATTATGATCTCAGCCATTTGACGACCCCATAGCCCAGTTGGTAGTGACCCTGCCTGCCGAGCGAGAGGTCCCGAGTTCAATTCCCGGCCGGGGCAGACATTTATGTGACAGATAAATATTTGTTCTCGGGTCGTGGGTCTTTGTGATGTGTGTGATTTGTGTATCTCCATGCCACCCGCAACACAGGGAATCCTAGTGCGGGGATGTGAGTGTGTAAACATTTTTAAACGTATAATTTACATAGTGCTCGACCGAACAAGACTTATTATTGACAAAGCCAACTTCGTGTTACTTACACGATTTTTGCACAACAGGATTATAAAAAGCAGCGCTTTAAAAGCTTACTCTATCTGACAAGTAAATATATTCCAAAACAGAAAAAAAGCTGTCATTTATTTACACAAACACACACACACGACCCTCGATCCTCGACAACTGCCAGTCCCACACGTCAGACCCTCCCTGCATCGCGCAGTGATTTTTTTTATTTATTAAACTAATATTTATTCCATTTTGTTATTCTTCTACAATTTTCTTACTTTATTTGGGAGGGACACGTCCGCTCATTGTTTCGTTTTGCGAGGCAGTGACATGACGATGCTTTAATGTCATAATGGAAGTTCTTCGTCATCGAGGGAACGGGAAATTGACGAATAACAATCGATAACAATTAGATTCCTGACGAGCTCATAACTAGACGGGTTATGACTATCGTAAGCGATCAACTGAATTAAGCAATGGCGGCCACGGTTGGCAGTTGGATGGGTGACCACTAGTTCAATTTTGGATCCGGTTGTTATCGTTAAGCAGCAGTCGTTAGACTATGTCGGAGGTCTTCAGGCAGTGGAAATATACTGACACATGAGTTGACCAATAACCTCTTAGCTGGAGCGCCGTGGTGGACGTTCTATGCTTCTTAACGATTACCAAAGCAGTAGTACCAAAGTAGGTGACTGTTATTTTACCTAATACTCGTAGTCAAGTATTTATTTCTTAAAAGCCACGAGTCCATAACATAAGTTAGTGGAAGGCGAATACTGGACTGTG
Organism: Megathymus violae; assembly: GCA_003671415.1. Classification (NCBI taxonomy): domain Eukaryota; kingdom Metazoa; phylum Arthropoda; class Insecta; order Lepidoptera; family Hesperiidae; genus Megathymus; species Megathymus violae. The sequence continues at coordinate 1,790,940 of PDGT01000063.1, read as the reverse complement.
TAGAATAGAGCTTGCACGTTCCTTTCTGGGCAATACACTCGACAAAAAAAATGCATATACCAAACAAACAACCTTAATCTTGGTGCGTGGCGTCTGGTATACAGCGTTAAGGGGGTGTTGAATCTGCTATCTTGACACTAATAATATTCCAACTTCACGTAGTCACATCCGCAGGTTTACAATGACGAAATATAGTGGTTGAACAATCGAATCACTGAATTAAACGCGATGAAAAAGTGGCTAAGCTCGCGTACCGTACTTGAATTGCCGATTACGAGAAGACTCCCGTTCGATGCAGAAGGCCGCTAATATCTTAAGCTCTATAACTATATAAGCTGTAACAATGACAGTTCCCACGAGACAACATTTGATAACACACCAACAAAATTTGCCGTGAAATTTCAAGTTATATTTGTCTTTTTTAAATTGTTGATGCCGAGGCTAGCGATTTTTAAGCATTATCCAGTTCGCAGTATTTGATCTGTGATTTTCAACGAACTCAAATGGTGATGGTGAATAGCATAAAAGTAAGCTATAGATAATGCCGTTATCCAACTTGCAGCATTTTGATTTGATTACCCTACGTATTTAGGAAAAAAAACTCTATCGATTTGACTTTACTACATTAAATATTGTCTCGCATTTTATAAAAGAAAAATAAATTGGTTACATTCTTTTTAGTAGGTAAGTATCTATGATGTATTGATACATAAATGTCGGATAATCAGCTTAAGAATGGCAGTATAGATTTTTTTAGCCTGCAGCGTCTTCTAAATACGATTTGAGATTGATAAGGATTTCGTCATATCGATCGATGCGAATTGGCTTAAGCGGTTTAAAAAAAGCTTTATGTAAACCTTAGTAATGACTGAATCGATGCACCGTTCGTTTTACCAGTCGGTTTAAACCGACGCCTCTTCGACTGCTATGGGCCGATTCTTAGCAAACTTTGATCTCTATCGAGATTTTAGTCTTTTTGAAATATGTTTTTCGAAAATTGAAAATAGCATTACGTTTTCATGTATATTAAAGAATAGACAATGCAATTTTGTACTTTAGTGAGTAGAATAATTGATTGATTGTGCATCCTACGCGCATCTTCTGTGAACAAAACTATTATTTAGCTGGATGAAAAAACTTGTATCAATAATGCTGCCATTTTTAATTACTGGAAGGGAATACTTGGAGCAGGGCCAAACGAACGGGTCGGTACATAACACAGCATATATGAATACCTTTTGTCATGAGCAGGATATGATTCTGGCTCGTTACATTCCTGCATTGTAATAAAAAAACATGAAAGCGTTAAAAGCGTGATACCAATAACATTAAAAGTATAATACAGAAAAAACGCTTTCATCTCAGCCATGTTATTGTTGTGAAACATGAGGAACGATCGTGGGGAAACCTGCATACCTGAGAGTTCAGCATAATGATATGCGTAGTCTGCCAACCCGAGCCTTGCCAGCGTGGTGGATTATGGTCTTAACCCCTCTCATTGGGAAAGGATATTCGGCTCAGCAGTGAGACAAAATGAGTTGAAAAGATGATATACGCAGGCTAATTCGCGTTGTCTTTCGACATAGGACAAAATCGTCAGGGCAGACAGGAAACGAGGCTAGTGAAAAACGAAACGAGTCGTAACAATGAATTGTACGCAAAGCGCTGCAATTCGTCGATCGTTAGGTTATGTCGAATGTAACTTGTTGTGGGCGATGCCTATAAATAATGTTATTTGATTTTTTGCAGTGAACCTTAATTTATTTAAATGTATAAAGAAACGATACTTTTAAATTTAGAATAGATGCTAATTTTGATATATACATGACAGTCAGATGAAGTAAAGGACAAGGCATTATTGTTTATTTTATTTAACATATTTTCATTTTATTTTCGTGTGTGATTTAAACATATAATACTTAAATAAATCGATAAAATTAATTTTTGTGATCATTTACCTCCGTAGTACCGTATAACATGACAATAATGTTTAATTTTCCATTGAAATCGCTGCTATATTTTAAACTAAAATTTGGTAATACTAATGAAAATTTCGTCTGGCAACATTACATGTAATAACCAAATCGCAACATTTAACGTTTTCTACTACAGTTACGAGATGCAAATCGACGTCCTCATAATAAGCGACCGAGGAGTTGATGAAAATTGCTTCGTACATATAATGTTTCGATAATTATGGGTGCTTCACAAGGATTAACGAGTAAGGTATCTGTACAGAGGAGCAACGTACAGAAGTAAATAATATATTTATTAATTACGGTAATCATATTTAGATTAAAATATATATTAAATATATTATATTTATTATTTATTTATTTTTTTTATTTTATTTTATTTCATATATATTAATTTATTTAATTATTATAAAGTAAATTCTACCCACTTTATACGCGTCTATATCTATACTAATGTTGTAAAGAGAGTGCGAATTGTGAGTTTGTGTATATTCGGAAAGTAATCTCCGGAACCACGGCACGTATCTTAAAATATACTTTTGCCATTTTTTAAGGTACATTATTTCGGATGGATATAGATTATATGGTTAGTGTTTATATATGTATATTAATTATTGGTTTATCCGAAAGTACTAAGGGCAGGCCCCTAGTATGTAGTAATTTCCTTTTATGACGGAAGTTTAGATTAAGTAATTACATTTTAGTTCACAGCACACGCCAGCAGCGAACGTCCGGAAGCGCTCTCTGTGCACCATCTATGAGTGGTTCGATCCCAACTTTGGGAAGAAGGGACTTGTCCAAGTTTGTTGACGCCTACATAAACTCAAACATGTCTGGCCTTGCAATCCGCATTCAATACAAAATATACACCTTAAAGCGTTTCACAATTTGTAATGTTTATTGAACGGTTAGAATCAAAATATGTGAAAATTCATAATATATTTACTTACTTGGTTACAGAAAAATAGTATGAAATATATAAAAAAAATGTTTACATTCTACTCATATGAAGTGTATTCTCTGTACGTTATTTGCTCACGACTCAGGAGTCTGCAGTAAATCAATAACAAGCTCCGAATAATAATTACGTAAACACACGCATCAGAACATTATACAGCACAAAACAAACACAGGGTGATTCTGCACGATGTTCGGAACATGCAGCGAGGAATTAAATGCATTTTCGCTCATCAGGATTACTTTACAGATCTTTGAGTCATGTACAGTGCAATTGGAACTAGGATGTTTTAAAGTTGTTTTAATTTTTTATGTAAAAAAGTACTATTATTGTATTTTTATATGATAATTTATCAATATACTTACGGATTAAGTGGATGTCTCTTTACTTCTTATTCATATGTATTTAATAACGTGATAAAACATTTATCACTATATTGTAATTGTTAAATAAAGTTTTATTTTTTATCGTGGAAAACTGTTTGTAAACGCCAAACGATATCTATCCAAAAACTTTCTAATCATAAGTACAATAAAAAATATTTTAGTTAATATGTTAACGACAAATAGTGTATACATAGGAGAGTGAGTTAGTAACAATTCTCCTATTAAATGATTACGAATACAGTTTATTAATTATACGTATCATAATTAAGCGATACGTATGTGAAAATCAAATGAATAATTGCAGAAAAACCCTAAACATGTTGTCAGGTGATGATCGCTGAGCGATGCAATTTGCGAGTCTGGCGCGCCCGCGGGACTTTTAACGTTCGAAGATTTTGTGGAAATAACTTGTTTGGAAATTAGGTACATTTTGAACAAAATAAAGATATAAAACTTGAACTGAAGCGTTGTATTAATATACAATCACTACAAACATATTACTTTTATAAAATTCATATTTTAGATTTTTGTCGATCTAAAGACTAAAACATTGTCAACCGACCAAATAAGATTTTTTTTATTTTCTAAAGTATTTTATGAGCTTTTATAACTTATAAAGACGATGAAATGTAAGCAGTAGAAGTACTTAAAACTAACTCAAACAGTATAAATCGGAAAGATATTGTTTGTAAAGATATTTTAATACCTTTTTGCAATATCTTGCTAGAAGGGAAGCTCCCTGATATTTTTACGCATTCTAATTTTGTAAACTTTTTCGGCCCCTTCCAACTGCAATTAATTCAATGAAGTTACGAGATCCGCGGTTGTATACTATATTAATTGTAAGTTATGAAAGGTAATCATTAGAATTTTTTTTGGAGTAACTTATTTAATAAGCCAGATCATCAAGACAAAAATATGTAAATGTTAATGGCATATAGACTGGGAAAGACGGTAACGGTTTATAAACCCGTCGAATTAGAAAAACTTCGGCAGATAACTAATATTCATATTCGTTACTTTATGAATATATGCTGCAGAATTTTTTTTCTATCGCCGTTTTTTTCTTGACATAGTAAACATCAATCATTTAAACATGGTATATCCGTTGCGGTGTGAAAGTAATTTACGCAAATACAGTTCTCTGTGGAGCTCCTTCTGGGTGGACCCGCGGGATAACAGCGCGTGTGTTAAAAGCGAGATATCTCAAAAGTTTTGTATGGAAGCTAAAGCAAATTCCAAGAAGAAGAAAGGGACGAAGAAGAAGGAGAAGAAAATGGGGAAGAAGAAGAAGAAGGAGAAGAAAATGGGGAAGAAGAAGAAGGAGAAGAAAATAGGGAAGAAGAAGAAGAAGACAGTGTGCTTCATCCGACCTCCGGTCACTTGCAGACTTCGTCTAGACCCTATTCGCTTGAAAGCTGCAAAAAAGGAATTTGAAGGTATGGTATCTAGTAGTACAGCTCACCCTTCGGAAAGTCCATGGCCATCTGCACTTCACTTGATCACTAAGAAGGACGACGGATGGAGACCATGCAGCGACTATAGAGCTCGTACTGTTCCTGACAGACATCGAATTTGTCATGTTCGGGACTTTTCGTCTCAGTTATCTAGGTGCATGATCTTTTCCAAAATAGACTTGGTTAAGGCATACAATCAAATATCGATCAACCAAGACGACATACCCAAGACTGCAATAACCACTCCCTTCGGCCTATTTGAGTTTCCGTTCATGACCTTCGGACTTCGGAACGCAGCACCAGCGGCGTGCACAGGGTTATGACACTGGGTATGCGGCGGAGTACTCGGTCACAAAAACTTTTTCTTTTATACATTTTAAGCATAGTCACAGCCACGCGACGGATCTCTAAGTAATTCTCTAACCATGTCAACAGAACAAGTCTTAGATGTACTACTATTCATGTACATCTTCTACGGCAACGCAGACAAAACAGCGATCGATCGTCGCGGCGGAAGAAATTCTAATAAGTAAAATAATAAGCTAAAATATTATAACTGCTCACCTAGTCAGCTTCAATTTTCACATATTCAAGGTTCCGGTTACTTGAGATTACTATATCACCTAATTACCTATCACCTATCACCTAACACAAACCTCACAATTAAATAACATTAAAAAAAATCAACAAACGCACTAGTAAAACCAAATCACTACAATTATTATAGAAACTCAGTAATAGACTGTTAAATGTACACACTTTCAAATGTTAAAATTAAAAATCTTTTAAGAAAACCATAAATATACTGGCGCAAACAAAATAGTAAACAATGCTTAACACATGAAAAAAGTAAAATGGCCCCTGCGAAACATAAAACTTTTCTGCTATTTTAAGAAATAAAACCTTACTAAACAAAAAAGCATAATGTACACAAATGATTTATTAGTCTTTTTACGTCTATTATTTTTATTCGGATTATAGGTAACGAACATTTCCGATTTACTCCCGACCAACTGCCGAACTTCCGTAGCCTGCCGCATGAGTCGCGATTAACCGCGGCTTTCGAATGCAAACGCACACACGTTTGCGAATTGTGCACGGACACCTAAATTTCTTTAGATGTGTGCACAAAACTACTGCCGAACGCGATGGCATGCCTTGGTACATTATTTTGCAGCGCCGCTTGTTTATGGCCAAACGTCTAGCAAACATAATGTTTGTGTGCTTGCAAATTATAAAATAGACGTTTTTAAGTTATTATCTTTTGTTTATTCATTTATTTACTATTCATTAAAGTCATCTAAAACGTACGAAAGTTTTATTAAAATATCTGTGAATGGCAAGTAAAGCACTGCATTTCTGCCTACAAGGAGCGCACGCCCCTGCGCAGCACAAACATTTCAGCGATATATGGACAAGGTGCTGCGCGGCTACGATAGGTCGTCATCGGTCGCGTTGGTCGCTGCCGGGAGATGGTTAAATAAAAAACGGGTAGTGATTGGCAGTTATTGTGTTCGGGATTGCATGTACGATCTGTGTTGAAGGAAAATAGTTATGTGAAGTGAGTTAAGTTCTATAGGATCATACCAATATTCTTTCGTCATAGCCGCGATCAAGGGATTCCCCGTAACGTAAAATATAATGAAAAGGATATCGGAACTAAGATATGACTTTTTAAATGTTGAACACACGTCGTAGTTTTGTTTTAAAGCTTGGAAATTTGACTTTTTCACATATACTTTCTGCAATTTTGAATAGGATAGATACGATGTGCAAAGCGGTTAAAATAACAACACAGATTATTTAGAAAAAAAAAATAATTGCAAAAGAGCGATTCACATTCTAGTATCATCAATTTATACACAGACTATGTGGCCATACAAATATATTAGAAATGGGGTAAAATTATGGAATTCTAGAAGTTACTTAACTTTGCATTGATTTCCAGTACAACTCTTGTGAAGACCATGAGCGACCAACAGCTGGTTGGTAGTGTCACTGTCTAGTGTACACCGATCGTAATGTCGCAGATTTGTTTCCCAGTCGGAATTGGCATTTATATAAAAGAAACTTATCATTTCTCGGGTGATATTTGAACTGTGTTTGTCCATGTTAGCCGCGATGTGGCGGATCTTAATACAATAGTGTGAGTGACCATTTTCTTTCAGTGGAGATCACAGAATATACCAAATATTTATTTAATAACTTTTAATACAGTTTTATATTGTATAATATTAATTATTATATTAAAGGAAAATTTAATTTTTTTCTTTTTACATTATTATATGTGACAGTAGTACCTAATATATAATATCCAAGCTATATTAAAATTGTATCATTATGGTATCACGATATTTTATACCATATATTCGTGCGCCAGGTGTGTCATCAAATTGTGCTAATTCGCCCCGAAACCATTTATCTTACAAACTAAGAGCATCGTTCGAGGAAAATTATCAACTTCAGTCCTCCTTGAACTTAATATGCAGCTATAAGTTATTTTAAACAAAGGGGTGGTGACGGCGCGGTTCTAGTCAAGGGTGTCAGAGTTATCAGATCGTGTAGTCACTTAGAAATTTAAGCAAGCATCCGTATTTGAGAAAAAGACTTTGGAATAATATTCGAAATTAACGTAAAAATAATGTGAAATCGACGTGCTATTATAAATATGTTGACGTCACGATGACTTCAAATGTTTACGAGGACCACGGCTAACATTGAATGTCTCTATTTTATTTATTTATTAGTAGGACTCCTAAGACAGATAACTCTGATTTATATCGGTGTGAGTATTCATTATGAAAAACCTTAAACTTAAAGCTTGATGGCATTCTCTACCAGTCAACACTGGGCGCTATTGTTAATGAACTTCAAACTCTTAATATACCCGTAATTACAAGGTACCGTAACGTTATAATTACGGATAAATATGCAGCTAGACAACAAATAGTTGATAAAATAAAAAATGAAATTAGACATTACCCATATTTGATGTGAACCAGATAATCGATATATTCATGTTATATATCTCTCATTGCAATTGTTGCATCAAGAAGAGAGGGGCTATGGCAACCGGAATGTCGGAAAATTCCACGCTGCCTAATAACTTTCGAAGTGGATTAACGAATACTATCTATCTAAAAACCACGACCGACTTCTCACCGTGTCTCGCTGAGCTTGTAAAACTCGTTCATGCTTCGGAAAGATAAGGAAAGAGAAAAACTTAGTAGTTTCTCCACTATCGCTGTCTTATCCAAATCCCGATCATGCCCGAAGTTGTTTCACGAGGTTGATTGGCTATGACTCACGGTCTACGTTCTAAATTTGGTTACGCCGTGCAAAATTGTTGACAAAGTATTATCTATGCACGACTTAAAAATTCAAAATATCACATTTAAAAACTAAGAAAAATAGGAAGTTGAATTAATTAACAAATATAACTAGGTAAAGGCAATTTACTTTCTTGGCACCAATTATTATTAAACTCCTTAGGAAATCGGGATGTTTCTTCGGATGTCGGATGTAACAATCCTCCTTGTACGTCGCAAATTTGGAAGTGCATTAGTCGCAGGTGGTGTGCAATATATTCCCCTCGCTATCAAAAGCCTCAGTGGTTAGCTATGTGAATAAACTTCATGCTTAATTATTCACAGCACTTATGATGAAAATGTACGGTTCAGTTTTGCTTATTAATTGATGTAAAAATTTTAAATTAAAAATGATCAAATTGACTATTTCATGATTGGTTTCATTAAAACTATATAATGCGGTTTCGATGTTTGTGATATACTTTAGAATTTTCCGTAATGGTCCAGTAAAAAAATACATTAATAAAATACTATTACTTTGTTTATAATTGAAGCTAAACCATTTTAACAACTGAAGTAGGTAGTTTATATTTCTCACTAAGGACTTATTAGTATCTTTATTACTTATTAAACTCCTAATTTACTAATATATTGAGGTTATATTTATGGAATATAATTGTGTTGTTAAGATGATGGTACATAGCTATATTAGGATCTCATAGATGGCGCTATAACAAATTATGTTTATGAACCTGCTTTATTATTGTAGTTGTTTCGTTACACCCCAAACTGTTACTGCAAAGGACTAAGTTTTCACTTCCACAGAAGATATAATAGAACAGAGATCTTTGCCAAAGCGGAGGGGTCATGTATAATATTTTAATTTACTGCAAAACAATGAGGAACAACATTGTAAGACACACACGCAGCAACAGTTACATTTTGATATCAAAGAGGATTTGGTCTCTGGTCTTATCCAATACTGAAGTGGGTTCCATATGCGTAAAGCCTGTACAACGATGAGAGACCAATATTTCTTATATTTGTCTCCGTAGAGGCTTCCTACTGAAGACATAATTGAAAACGATTTGTATATAGCACATAAAAACACTTAACAAACATTAATTTAAAATATTTCGACGCCGTTCACCCGTCATGTCAAATGTCGAAACTTGAAATTCAAGTGGACCTCTTTGTAGAGTGACAATGATTTTTGGTGATAGACGAATATATAAATTAACGGTTGGTCACGTAAGTATTGCATTTCTTATTTTTAGATGTTTTTAAATAAAAAACCAAAAAACGGAAAATGGTTTTAAAGTTATATTAATAATGACATATTAAAAAATATATAAATTAGGTAAGGTCTTTGTTGTGCACGAAATGTACGGAAATATAAAATATATTTTTTTATTTTTCACCCAAAATTGTATTGAGAAGGACGTAACAGTTATTGTAACATGATTCTGTTTTCTTTGAAATATGCACTAAATAAAATTGCCAGTTTCATAGAATAATGATTTATTTTTACCGTATACTCGTATTGTTATATAGCGAGGGTGATATTTATTAGGGTATACGAAGCAGTTGGTCTCAATGTTCCAGGTTGTTATATAAATAACAATTTTACCCTAAGAACTGTCTCCACTTGGGTTATTCGATAACACCTCCATTAATCTACATTAAACTTGAGAGTATCGAAGTATGCTTTCTTAGTTGAAACAGATGCGTCCTGTATAATGGCTGTTTGTTTTTTACGTAGATTGCCGGTATGACCAATTTTTTTTTTATTTTAGTACTTAATTATTAGCACACTTGTAAAATTTATTTATGAATAAACCGCAAAATCTTAAAAGAATTCGTAAGTCTTCGATAACATTTTCCTTTAATTTCTGAGATATTTAGCAAATATAATAAGCGATGCGCAATAAAATTGTTTCAAAATACCAACGCAGACAGTGACAACACTTTTGTATTTTAAAAAATTTGTGATTTCCTTCGTGTTCGAGGGATACGTTATAAATACATTTTGCTAGTATTTCTAGCATCTCTGTGCACGAGTTAATAACAAGATTAAAACCGAATCCTTAATTTTTGAAATGCCTAGTCACTCTTCTGCTTATACGTCTGACATGAGGTGATTACGGGGCTTGTTTATTTTGTTATTATTATATTTTTATCTAAACACAATCGTGATTATCGGATGGAGCGATGTACACGGCCGGCGGCGTCGGCGCGACTCCGTGATTTCGTTCTTTTTCTTTTGCTTTTTATGGTTCATCCTTGACAGAAAGCGCCCACTTAGAGAATTAGTGGGAAGCTTGTATTAGGATAAGAAATTATAATTAATTGTTGGCAAACATTCAGAAAACAAAAATATGTTTTGTGTTACGTTTTGCTAGGTAATTAGCGGGGCAATTTTACTACAAAATAACTCTACTAACTTTAGTAAATCTAAGATAAAATGTTTTTGTCTTTTTTCTTATTTCAATTTGATAACATTTAAGAAATAGTTTATTTCGTTACTAGTGCGGAAAGTATGTCATTTCTTCAAATTGTATTTCGCACGTGCATCGAACGACGTTTATTAATTTTGCGAAAAAACTAAAATAAATCATCATTCAAATTTCAATCATTAAAATATACAGAAATGTAATTTCGCAGGAGCATGTTATTTTTTAGAGAACATGGCAAGGCAACTGTTTCCATGCATTCAGCCAATTCAATGACAATAATTTATCCATATTCAAAATAATTATAATTCCGTTATTTATTTATTTACATTATACGTGTATATTAAAAATATTTTAATTTAATTCATGTATTAATAGTATTTATACTGTAGAATAGTAATTTCATACAAAAATTTTGTACAAAAATTATTTGGTTATCACCTCCTTCATGCATTTTAAGGTTATATACAGGAGGAAAACAAAAAGCATTAATGCTGAAAATAATTACTTTCCGCATGTTAAACTCACATGGAAAAGTATACTTTTTGAACAAATGTATTAAAAATAATTTTTCTATTGAGATTGCACCACATATAAGAGTAATACGACTAATAACAAATAATTACTGTGACAATCATGCATACTCGTATGTAAACAGAACTTACGTTAATTGTAATGTACGGACGAGTGTCAAGAATGAATTTACTTTGCCTGTTCAATGTTAGAAAGCAATTATCCGAAACGATTTAATTATTCATGTATCAACCTATATTAAAAGTTCATTTCCTAATAATCAAATTCCGCATAAATATTTTGATACGAAAGTGCGTAGACGACATGAGAAACATTTTTCATCAGAAAATAGTGTCCTTTCAAATGTAACATGTCGTGTGTCGTGTTCGGGAATTGCTTTTCGTTGGCGTCCGATACATGAACGAAACATGTCGTGGGCCTGGTAACGATTTATGTATTTCAAGAAACGATATTTATTTTCATTTATTTTGTACACACAGAGAACAAAATATGTGTGAAAATTTTGTGCAAGTGCACAACTTAATCTATAAAGTAGAAAAGTACCCAAATAAAAAATATGAAATACAAAGATGATGATATAAATCATAACATATGTGTGTGTATGTGTGTGAAGATATGATATGAAATTAAATAAAATGTATATTTTACGAATGTGTTTCATGTATATTTATAATTGTATGGTGCACATTGCAATAAAACGTTCTTCTTTCTTTATTTCTTTCTTTCTTTCTTTCTTTCTAAAGAAAATGTATTTCTTTCACGTTTCTTTTTAAATTAAAACTCTTTAGTACGTTCTATATAGGTGTCAGTAAAGTAGATGAGATTTTTTAAATTCATTCTTTTGTTTTCAAATGTCAATTTTAGATTTTGATTTGTAAAATATTTGGTAAAGGAAAATGTGATATATAAACCTTAAATGTCGTTTCTTTGTTAACAGGTAAGCGATTATTTATAATTGTTTAGTTTTGTTGTTTTAGTTGAGGTTTTGTATAAATTGTAATAAAATAAATCCTAGCCTGTTAAGCAAGCTTCAGCGTGTGGTATTTCCTCTGGGCTTATCGGTTGAGTCAATTTTAGTCAATTTTGGTCGGTTCATCGAGTCCAAGGCTAAAGCAGCTGCAAGGAAACTTGGTGTTCTTGCGAAGGTGCGGCGGTACTTCACACTGAATCAGCTTGTGCAAAGCTCAAATTCGATCGTATGTGATCTGTTTTCACATTTGGGCTGGTGCTGCCAATGTCATTTATCAGCGTTGGACTCGATGGAGAGGCGTGCAAAGAGGCTCATTAGTGACCCAGATCTGGTCGCAACCAATCTGCAAAGCCTTGAGCACAGGCACAGGGTTGTCAGCCTCTCCGTCTTCTATAGGATACATTTTGGAGTTGTATAGGATATAAGTTGGAATTGTTCAAAATAATTCCCCACCGTTTCTCCGTCGAACAACTCGACGTACGGAGTGAACTTATCTAGTGAACATACCACCTATACGGACGGCGCGGTTTGCGTCGTCATTCATTGTGCGCACTGCAAAGGACTGGGATAACTTGCCCGCGCCGGTGTTCCCGCCTTCTTACAATGTGGGAATCTTCAAAAGGAGCGAGAAAAGGCTCTTATAAGTTAGTGCGTTCAACATTTTAGACTTCATCACCACTTTCCATCAGGTCAAGCATTAACTTATTTAATGTAAAGCAGCATAATATAGCATAATAAGCAATTACTATTTTTAACATTTATTATAAAAGACTTTTCAATTTAACAAACATAAATTAGCATTGTTAATGTTTAAACAATTTTATTAAGGTTCAGTGAACTATACTTAACATAATAATATCTATATTCACACTTCGAAATTAGCTGTGAGTTTAGAGAATTGCCGTGATTAACTTTAAAACTTGCCGTGAATATTGTAACGCACTGAAACGCGGTTGTTTAATCGCCGATGGCTTGTTTTGCCAATGGCACGGCTAGAGCCGTCCCCATGGGTGCTTCCGGTTTCCTTAATGCCTCTCGGTTAAATACGGAGAAATGGCACAAATATGTTAACAACGAATAACATACTGTATTATATTAAAGTCCGTTTCTTTAATATCTCTTGACAATCTATGTATTACACTATGGGGACAGCTTAAAATTAATAAAATACATGTATAAAAATTGATTGTAACCAGTGGTTGTAACCATGACGCTGATTTTAATGATCTCCAAAATTCCTCATGGAATTAAGATGTATTATTGCTTATACGCTGGCCATGTTAATTTAGATAATTATATATTTTAACTCTACATGGAAATCTGAAATTTATGTTGAGACACCTTCATGTATTTAGATATAATGCCAGAACACTGTTCCCATTTTCATATTTCTACGCTAACGAACGTGTACTATTCTCTGTGTGGTGCTGTACGTAAATAACAGAGCATAGAACTCGTTGAGGTTCTTTATAAAGGACGGCGGCTTTGATAAGCTGCAATACGTGTAATGACAAACAGCGGTACAAACAGGACGAGTCGCATCCTTTGTGAATCCTGTGCCCCAATTGGCCGACCTCTGCCATTGCTAATTGCAATCTCAACAGTTTTGTGTTATAAAACTTTGTACATATTGCTGCCATTGTGTGATTCTAACTGGCGTGGTGAGTCATTAAGTTAGGTTGCGACTTTTTTGCAGTCATCTAATTGACACGACTAACAGGTCAATCGGAAGTAAAGGGCGGGATGAGAAGTTTTCCCAGATCATTAAAACAGTTTTGGGAACAGCTTGTAGGGTAAGCGCAACTCAAATAAGTAGATATATATATGTGTATATATATGCACCGAAATCAAACTCAAAATCATTTATTATAGATTGGTTATCAAAACTATCATGAACATTATTATATCCTTACTCGTTTCGAAATAGAGTGTTATAATAGATAACAGGAAATGGCGAAAGTAACTCCTCTGCACATCGTTAAAAAAATTCAAAAGTAATTTCAAAAATATTTAAGAAATGTAACTTAAATGAGTGTCTGCGCTATAATAAAATATTTATTTTGATATAAAGTTTTCATTCATAAATATATATGATCAGCACTCATGACATACACATTGAGTTTATCAGATTCCAGAATCGTATATCGAGTTGTAAATCGAATGGAATATAATACGATTTTTCGAATTTGATATATACTTACCTATCCATTAAACTGAAAAAAGCTTACAATTTCAAATTCAAAATTGTTTATATAGCTATTTAGTCATAATGACCCTGATGCGCAATCAGCGATAATCTAAAGATCAAATTTAATCAAACCCGCAAGTAAATCAATCGACACCTAAATCATTTTGTCTTTACTAGCTCATTAATGGTAAAACAGTAATGACTGCGGCATACGACCAGTTCTAATAGCAATTCAAAATACTATTCTCTAACACGCATTGCTTATATTTCCACCGCAGGCGCTAACCTTAACATCAATACGTTGTGGAGAGCCCCTTAAAGCCCAGCTGCCTTTGATACCAGGGCAAAACGTCCGATACAATATGTTTGTGTAATTACGACTATAGTTGGAGGTACGGGAAAAAGGTTTTATGCTATCTGTGCTTGGAAACTGAGAAAAGAAATATGGTAAAATAATACTAGTTAAATCACACTATATATGAGTTCATAATTATTATTTTTTATATATGTAGCTGGTAATAAAATGTTAGTAGAATTTAAATTTGTGTAATTTGAATTAGGTTCATTAATTGCAAGAAGAAAGAAACAAATTGGCGTATGAAAGTAATGGTATTAAAAGTAATCAAGTGCAGAGACGTCTGCGTTTATAACAGTAATTAAGTATTTGGGAATTCAATACTGTTTAATACTATAATATGCATTTGTATTAAAATGTCTATTTCAAATTAATAAATATTTATTTTCGTTTATTTCTATGGAGTTTAATAGTTTAAAAAATTCAATCCCTAATGTACAAGCCCGGCTAGCTCAGTCGGTAGAGCATGAGACTCTTAATCTCAGGGTCGTGGGTTCGAGCCCCACGTTGGGCGGTTTTTTTCGAACAAATTTATCTACCTAATGTGATATTATTATTGCGGGTTGACTTTATTAAAAAATAATCAAAATCAAATAATATTTTTTAATATTTATATTCATATTAATAATTTTGTTATGCGTATACTGCCACCTAGTGTAAAACTTTGGTACTAAACAGCTACCTCATAAACAACGTCACAAATATTAAACGTATTTTCTGATATGCAACTTAGATGGCGTTGAGAACGTTAAACCATTTTATTAAATTCTGGTATGTGTATATTATTTTATTAAAGACTAATCTACTATTGGATTTTAATGAACACTTCAAGTTCAGCTATAAAATCTGACGAATACACAAGTAGCAGTCCCCAATGTCTTTGAACATGCCAGAACACCTAAAGAGTAAGAATGCAATTTCTTCTTCTCATTCATTGTTCCGAGAAACTTCAGGAGGAAGCTTTTTTTTAAAACGCTCAGACACTCACACTTCAACATAATAATCTTTGTGGCAAATGGCATACACGAATACAGTTAAGATTTCACGAAGAGCAAAGGCTTAAAAAGTTAAATTTATCTGTCACACAAATGATTTCGGTGATCGGATACAACAAATAAGGTCGGTAAAAACGAACCCTGGAAAGTGGACTCAAATACGATGAATGTTGATTGATAGAACTTGATTCTTCGTCCAGCATAGACTAAATAAGTTTGAATAATAATTCAATACTCTTGTATTAACACCTTATTACAAAAAATCGAGAAAACGCATTTATTTATATGTATACCACTATATTCATTTAATAGTCATAGTTTGTGTGTCTGTTTGTATGTCCTGATATAACTCTAAAACGTGTTGATCGATCTACATGAGAATAAGTATATAGGAATAATGATAAGCTATATTATGATATTGGTAATACTCATGGTTATCATAAAAAACCTGTCTCATATTCAGTCATAACATATTCATTTGTTTTTCCTCATACATGTTTGTCGTTTTCAATTGTTAAAATATTAATAGGTTATATAATGTTGTTTTTTAATTTTTGTTGTCATTAGTTTGTAAGATATAAAGATTACATGTATACCTTATTAATTATTATTATTGAGTGCTATATTAAACCATATAAATTGTGAAACTTTGTTGGAGAGATAATTGTTAATAAATTAATAGTTCAGATAAAATATTTTTTGCAATGGTGAAATATGTATAAAACAAGAGATTTTATGAAGCTCCGTAACCGTAACCAAAACCGAAAGATGTTATTTATATATCTGCATCCGTATCCAGATCCAAAAATTTTTTATCCATAATATTCCTGGTTAAAACAAAATTTGAAACTAATGTAATATCTGTGCAAATGAAGTAGCGGGCGTTTGCTTGTCTGTATAAATGCATGTATGTACTCGTATGTGTAGACTACAAGGTTGCCAATATAATACATATATCATTATGACAACTATAAAAATTCCTAGGTAGCTACCCAGAGTACCTACCAATTCTTTTTTAATAGGTATTCTTAGTTTCCATATATGGATTTAAAAGTCATTGTACGGTAATTTATCGTTCTTCGTGTGAAGATGGTATCTTTTAATAGATATTTACGTACATATTACAATGCAAACAGCTTCCTGTTTACAATGCATTGCAAAGAATGCGATTTCATTTTATTTATGTTCAATTAAGTGATGAATCTGTGTTTATCTTATTTATTTAATGCTATTTTTTTGCCTAAGTCTGGTTGGATTATTCCGTTCTGTCCCACTATTGGGCATATTCTACTGGGCTCGGGTCTCTTCTCGCAACGAGAGGTATGCAACACGGCCCCCACATGAACATTTGAGAATATTATGAAGGACTCTCAGATGTGTTAGTTTCCCCATGATGTTTTCCTTCACTGAAGCAAGTGCTAATTCAAATTCAAAATCATTCAATCGTATAGGTATTCAGTAAATACACTTATCAACGTCATTTTTTCCTTCTACCACCGTTTCGAAAAGGTGCTTTATCAATGAGGAGAAGAAACGGCGAAAGAAACTCCTCGGCACATCTTTTAAACAACACATGGTAATTACAAAAGTTTAAACCTGTACGGAACTGGTTTCGACACAATTATTTCCAGGCATCCTTGTCATTAATGTACTCATCTGTACTATAATATCCGTTGCCTATAATTTGTGTTTTAATGCGACGCTTAAAAGTTCCAATGGGCAACTCGCGTATTTGTAATACGTATTTGTAATTAATTTGTAATATGCAGATAATTTGAAAAATTAGAAGTGCGTGCAGGATTCGAACTCGCGTCTCCCGTGCGAGAGACAGACGTTCATGCGACTAGGGTACTACTGCCATGAGTTATACTGGTATTATAAGACTTGTTCCTGTAGCTCAGAACCAGAATACGAGCTACGGTATCCCCTGCCTGTCGTAAGGAGCGACTAAGAGCGGACGTCCGGGAGTCTGGGCCGTAAAAGTGGGAGCTCGAACCGTCCGGCTAGTGACCCCGGGAAGAACGAAGGTATGTGTGGCCGTGTACCGTTGATAAGATCGGATGGTGTGAAACAGGACATGTTGTCCCTCCCGGGCCGAGCCCGATAGGGGCACCGTGCTCAAAGGATTACGGTTACGTTCCTATAGAGATCTCCGAGTCCTCTACTTAGCACTGAGGAAGATCACCGGGGGTGTATTAAAAATGCCACGGCCCCGCGTATTATTTTGTTTTCCCACTAAAACAAAAAAAAAATGGCATTATAAAACTACTCAAATAATATGCTTGTTTACTAGTGTTACATTAATAAAAAAAGTCATCAACATGACTTCATACAATAAGTAGTTTTCCGTGGACATCTGCGGTAATTGCTGGACTTCCTTTGAGACATCATTTAGGGTAATTTGGGTTGTTCGTATAAAACGCAGGCGACACGCAAGTTAGTCTTTATGATATCTTGACTCAGGTAACATGTCGCGGCTGTTGACCATCTGTTTAACTTTTTGGGGTAAGTTGAGGCAATTAAAATAAGTATTTGTAATTTATCTAAATCGCTTTTCCACGACTTGATCGACTGAGCTAAACTACACGGACAGAGTCAAACGTCGGATGAGTTGCTGACTAGTGAAATACTTTCACGGGCGTGTTCGTGCTTCGGAATGTTATTTCGTTCAGAATGGTCACAGTTGAATGGTCACTGTTAGATAACATTTGTGAAGCTGTGTTCGAAGCCTTAGGATAGCGTAAGAACTTTAGACCGTCGAGTTGATCGCTTCCATCCCTCCATCGACTCCGAATGGAGAGCTTTTGTGGAATACATTCCACGTTTTTAATTCTGTTAGAAAAATGTGTGGAGCAATTCAGGTTTGTTCATTTGCGTCAGTTAGTACTTCTGCATTGTAGCGAGCTCCTGATGCATTGAAGCGGAGCGAAAATATTATTGTAGTAGAATGTAGAATGTAGAGTAAAATAAATGTAATGTAGAATAAAAAGTGAAAATAATTCAAAAGATTTACATAATAAATAATATTAGTTACATATTCGCAAATGTACTTAAAATGTAATTGAGAATAGGTCATTATTTGTCGTAACAATTATTATTTTTAAAATCATTTGCGGGGATTTTGAAGCGCTTTCAAAAAAATGTGACTCTCAAAATACAAGGCTATCCATTAACCATGACCATACAGAAATAGAAACAGAGTCCATATAAATATAAGAATATTGATCCCATCTATTTCAGCTATATTTGATATTTACCAATCAGTATCTACAAAATTGTTATTTGATGACGAAAAGACATCTTCAGGACATGTACCAAACTCAAGTAAAGAAGACCAAGATGTGGAAGTCAAACATACGATTGTGGTTTCTACAAAATTAAAAAACAATAATCGCAGAGGATTACATAACAATGACGGTTTGTTTGAACTTTATATTTATATTTAGTATGACGATTTTAATGTATGTAGTGTACTATAATGTATAGCAGCTACCTTTAATATTGCTAAAGAATACGTTTTAAAACAATGCGATAATTTTAAATAATGGTAATAACAATCGCAAAACATTGTTTTTTACTTAAAATACAAGTAATAGAGTACAAATACAGTAAAACATAATCATATTTTAGGAGACAACGTAGCACAAACATTTTCTGTCGGACCCGCTTTAAATGCCAAAACAGAAGAAAGTGATGAAGTTCCTGTTATAAAAGGGTACAAATCCGTTGAATCAACTTTGATAAGAACATCAGATACGCGTAGTAAACCAAACTTTCGCACAAATCCTGTATATGTCACTCGGAACATTCCATATGATTATAATACTTACCCAGTAGCTACCAATCCCTCACAATGGAAACCATCTTCGTTCTTCAATAACGTTAACTGGTGGAATGATGAAAATGTCGGAAGTTTTAATGATTATAACAAAAGAAGTAGGCCAGGCAACGAAAACCAGGCCAAGTGTCATCGAAGAATTACTGACGATGGTGTGAGAGAATTTTACTGTCGTAAATGTAGGGAAATGAGCAATGGACCTGAAACTAAAGGATGTTTACAACAAAGAAGTAATTTATGGTTCTATGAAAGTACGACTCCAAAAATTAAGATTGATGGCAAATTAGTAAAATTAAACTAAAATATAGCAAACATTTTCCGTCTCACGATCAAAATGAAGTTGACCAACATACTGTGACACATCAGAGATTCTATCTGAATAACCTTCAAGCGGAACATAGAAATTACGACGTACAATGCAAGATTATTTTATATTTTATTTCTATACAATCATGGTATGTAACCGTATAAGTGGTTTGTGCCATTTGGAAGCACTGAAGTTCTTTACCAACCACGTCTTATGTATTCACCTTCTAATTAAACGTAAATTCCAAATTACTTTATTATTTAAAACGCTTGTTCTGTTCAATTAAAGTTAAAATAAAACAAAAGATTTTTGTTTGTACAGCGCCACGTTTATTACATAGAATATTAATTCACAGCCTTTTCCACGCACTACCAAGTACTGAATGAGGTAAAGAGTAATTAGAACTTTTGAGATTACACAGAAAAAATGGTTTTAGATTAATTTAAATTAATAGCGCTGCAACATCCTGGATTTAAACAATTATAATTTAGTTTTGAACCTTGTAATGAGTTACCACTCCGTTATTATTGACTTTGGTTTCAGCACTCCTATGACTTTGCACCTGCCCATCAACATTACTCGACGAAGAGTACGAAGAACTAGATACACTGTAGAATCCGCCATCGTTAGGTTTCGAGTAAGTTTTGGTTACTTGTACATTTGGTATTTGCTGCAAGAAAAGTGAAGATTTAAATTATTCTTATTCTCTGACTGTCCTCGCAAGCTTTTGCATAATTCTCCAATCTATTGTGTTAATATTTTTAGTATTTGGTCACGTTTCGCATCAGGCCGACACGAATATGACGCACACCACATGGCACGCA
Organism: Megathymus violae; assembly: GCA_003671415.1. NCBI lineage: Eukaryota > Metazoa > Arthropoda > Insecta > Lepidoptera > Hesperiidae > Megathymus > Megathymus violae. The sequence goes on along the minus strand of PDGT01000063.1, from coordinate 1,770,391 downwards.
GGTATAGTTGTTTTACGTTCAATTAAGGTACTTTTGCGGTTAGGTAAATTGTTATTGTACTCATATATTCTTATAATTTGCATCTGCTTTATTATTGTTTCTTAGCATTCTTCGTTTTTATTTTGTTTATCTCTTTGTTTTGTGTTTTGAATGTTGTGTCTGAATTTATATCGAAGTACGAATATCGCTGATAAATACAAATATAATGTCTGTCTGTGTCCGTACAAACCAACACAGCATCCAAAACACGAAGATTGCAAAGATTGCAAAGACATAGAACTATTATATAAACATTACGTGTTATCATTGATGACAATTATAAATATAGCATTCAAAAATAAATTTTCGTAGTACTTACTGGATTTTCAGGGTTGATAGCAGCAACATGGTGGCTGTATCCAGGTCCACCAGCCGCTGCCGCGAATGCGCTGTTCTGCGACATATCGAATGACGATGGTCCACCGTGTCTGTTATTGAAAGTAGGAATTGGAGGGAACCTGAAGCCGAAGGATGGGCTAGAGACACCGACCTGATTACTCGTTAAGTCGTAAGCTTTACGCGCGGCGTTAAGTGCTAAATTTTGGCTCACGAAATCTGAATCAAAAGCCCTGTAAAGCATAAAAGCAGAATCAAACAGATTTCAGACAGAATTGAAGAGAAATCAAAATGACATGTAATAGGTCTGGTTAGGTACACGCGAGAAAAGGAACAGTGTTAGTTACCAATGTGGAAATAGACCAAAGATTGAATGGAAATGTGAACACGCACATAAAAAACCAGTGTACACACAATCTTACACATTAAGGTTTCATCCAAACTGACAGTAAGTCGAAGCGAAGCGGCAGTTCAAAATCTGATATTGCATATTGACGTGTATCATAGATGTATGTTGAGGTAATAAAAGACGCTCAAACTACCAATTTGTGCACGTCAAAAGGTATATTGATGTGTTTTAATAAATCGAGTATTCTATTATGATATAGTATGGAAAGTTTTTGATTGTCGATACGCTTCGATAGTGTGTCAGTGGAGCATGAACATTACCCACACTAACGTAAATGTTACCTCTTTATAAATCTTCTGAATTGAGGTCTTAGGAATCCGAATGAACTTCCATTTCTTATGCTATAAAATTATATTGAGAATAAATAGAATAAGAGAATAACAAATATTTAAATACTATTTAAATAGTAAATTCGTAACCTACATTACATAGATCATGAGACTCTCTTCTCTTACAGGTCTTTTTTAATAAAAAGGTAACTATGTATTCAAATCAAATATTTACATTTTTTTTTATATTAATTCAGGTTTACTGCTCAGAATTATTAAATAGTTATTAATATATTTTGTTAGAAACATTAGGATTTTTATTTGCAATGTTTCTAACTCCTAGAACTTAAGTCAAACGACTTCTAGAAAGGGAACGTTCGGTAAATATTAAATTTATTAAACCTCTGACAAAACTAAGTATCAATTGCTTTCAATTGAGTACCTACTATTAGTAAATGTAAAGGATTACCTTTCTCAAAGCGTAGCGAGGACAAATTACTTTTTAATATAAAAGCTTTCGGCCTAGAATCTTACTTGACAAGAATACTTTTTTGCCATATTAAAACAAGAACGATTTTGAATATTAAAAACATACTGGGATTACCGCTAACCGTGCACCTCCACCAGAACCTCCACCGGAAGCAGGGAAAACTAATTTAGTTAATGAAAACCTTACTGTTGGATCAGATATTCAAAGTTTCTCAAATACTCAGGGAAGAAGTTATCTACATCCGGTATGCCCGGGATATTTGGGATACTTCCCCACTGTGGTTGATCCAAGAATTGTGGTGGAGGATAGTCTCCTTTTACGTCGACCACCTGGCCGTCTCTTAACCCGTAAGTACCTCCGTACCTATTGCCAATGGTATCTTGATAAGCGAATGCACCAACGCCCTCTAATGGATCAGGGTAACCTGGAAATTTAATTAATATTAATTTAATCTGTAGTATGGTAAATATTTATTCCAAAAATATTTATTAGTAAAGGTGTTACAGTAATGAAGGGTCATTATCTAGTGTTATTTTAAATTTATAGTTCCTCCTCCTCCTCCTTGTATGTTGTGATGAATAAAAAGGGTTTTTTCAGCCTTTGTTAGCAGCAAATGATCGTTTTTATCGCTGCTACTGTACATAACCTCTCAATGTATAAACCACTGCCAGAAGACTATAAAAAATATTAGCAAATTGTTTCATTTTTGATATTATTTTGGGTTTGTTGATAATTAACAAAATAAGCGTGATTTGACACTTCGGCCTAGAGAAATTCAATCATATTCCTGTCATCTATATTTTTTCTAAGCAGTTAATAATAATATTAAAACTACCAGAATCTAAATGACTAGAAGCGTTTCTCATAAAATCGTATTTAATAGCTCATAAATAATTGGTACAAACATAACCTCATAGACACAATATCATCATGATATCAGAAATTACGTCATTGTGCAAAGAGTAGTCTTCGCATTTACAAAACTGCGAATCGCCGTGAAAAAATATTTTAATAACTTAGCAAAACAATGTTGCTTTAAAATAATCTTTTATATATATTCATATAGTCATAATTGTGGCAATTAGAGATTGTGCCTTCAATATCACAAGAAATCATCTTTTGAAGTATTACATGTTTGCTATGTATGTTTACATAGGATCTGTAGGCACGCTGCAGTCACGTTGTTAACAATAATGTTAATAATTTTCCAGATAGGTATAAAAATTGTTACATCTTTTTAAAGGATGAAAAGATACTGTTTTTTGTTAATGGCTTTACTTTGAACGATATAATCAGTCATCGCCCGTTTTATTTAATGACAAATAAACGGAATATAATTGATTACGTGGCACGATAAATGATCATTAAACGTGATAATCAAACGATTCACGACACAGAAACTAATGACAGATCCCATTAGCGAGATGAACAAAAACTCACGTGCACCTGAGATCATTATGGAAAATCCGTTTCAAAAAACATTGTACGTGTAAGTATTAAAACTGTAATAATAACATCGTGACCGCAATGGTTATAACATTGCGCTAAAAATATCTGCATACATCTTGAAATAATATGTAATTAAATATTGCGCAGGTATAAATAACTGACGAGGTATAAAATTGAATTGTGAATCGTTTGATTTCTTTCTTGAGCAGTAGAATTTATTTGTAATTTAGGTATAATTTTACCTATATTTTTCTCATTGATGGAAAGAACTCGAATCATATAACATATTTATTACGTAATTGGCTGTTTGCCTTTATGAAATGTAACCTTAAACATGAATTATACTGAATTGACTGATACTAGTGCGCTATAATTGTCTTACATTACAATTATGTTAAATGATTGCATTATATTTATTTCATTATCAATGAAATAACTAAGCTGTAGATATAATGCATATCGTTATTTAAAATTTACTTAGATCAGATTGCATACTACAAAGTTCTCTAACTTTACATATGAAAGAAAATCCCAGTTCACCCCATTGTGGCAGTCCAGTGTTTGGGAGGTACAGTATGGTTTTCATTAATTAGTAGCGTTCTGTTTGGTTTCAAGGTAATCCAGCTATTATATTGAACTTCTAGTGATCGTTTCATACTCAACATTAATTTATATCGTAACACATTAAATACGATGCGTCATCCTTAAAGTACCATGAAAAAGTAGTTATAAATATTAATAAAAATGAGTAAGTAAGTAGTAACTGAATCGTAATTGCAATGTAAACATGTCCGGTAAGATATACAATCTTCAAAAATAAGTATGACTCAAATAATCGTAGTTTATTTGTATTATGCATAAGCGTCAAGTAATTCTCTTGAACTAATGGAAGCGGTTGGGGATCTTCAAGGAAAAACTTGCCACGAATAGTGATTGAAACAAATTATCACATGGAACGTTCTTGAGAATGATTGTTTTGACTTTGAAGAAAACATTGACAAAAAACATCAATTAGATAATAATTATGATTAATTCAAGATTCTTTGGGTTTTTCTCAGTTTCGCTTTTGTAAGTAGGTTTTTATTTATGTTATCATCTAAACAAACAATCTACGGAATATAATTGTGTTTGAATGTGAAAAAATATGGGGAAATCCAAATCCATAGTTTATTTTGAGTTTGAAACTGTATTAGGACTAAATGCTTTATGATATGGAACCTATTGTTGCTACATAGTGAGGTGACTATTTATAAATAGCAAAAGATTTTTATAGATTTTAAATAAATATAATCTCGAAAATCGTAGCATTTTTGTAGATATTGTTATGAAATAAAATAATGGGCAGTAGTTATACAATTTCTGCGGGAACCCTAGGATATAAATATAATATTGTATAATATTTCTTTATACCAAAAAAGGTAGTCGAAAACATTTTCTTATCAACTTTCGTGTCTTTTGTCGATATTTTGTTAGGGCTTGGAGCAAATAAATTCAGTACATGAGAATGAGAATGTTAGTCCGAGTAAAACCATGTTTTTTCTAGTAACATTTGGAAATAATTCCAGTCTTCAATAAAATACCCTGTCAGCTGATTATTATTAGCATTATGATAATTGAATTAATTTACGAGAAACAGATTCTGGTCTCTAGAGGATGTAAAAAAACAGATTAATTATCGAATTAGGATATGAACATGGGTATGGATAATAGATAAAAATACCACTCATAACAATTAATTTTCTTTTAAAAGTAACATATTATGTCGGGAACAACATTTCATTGCTAAAAATATATTTAAATGAAGATTAAATCCAGCTACGAGTTCAGTCCTAACTCGAACTAAATTCCTAATATATTCATTACAACTACACTAACTTATTTCTCTATTTTATTATATTATTTATAATTATTGTAACTTTAGTATAAAATATGGAAAAGCCTTTGTTCATCGCAATTCAATTGTTCGACTGCTGAGCTCAAACCACCACTCACAACGTGCGGAGTATAAACCGTCGTTCAGCACTCAGGCAAAGTGAGGAACAGCAGACAGACTTCACACACCTTCGAGAACTTCATGAAGAACTCTCAAGCATACAGGTTTCCCCACGCAATTTTCTCTTCATCGAATTTAACGATAATTCATTTTAAATATACACATAATTTTGAAAACTAAAGTTCTGTGTATCTTTATATTGACTTTCCCGTACATTTAAATCACTAGACAACCATTGTTAGAAACAACATGTGCTTCGAACAAAACCTAATAAATTTATACTGATTAATTCAATTATAAGTAAGAGTTTCCCAAACCAATATTAGTTTTAACCACAACTTCACTTATTTACTCACTTTTAACTTTACAGCTGAAGAAATTTGGAAATAGAAAAATACAATAACATTTAAAAGTGTAGCTTCTCTTGTAAAAGCACAAACAAAACTAAAAGAATTGAACTCGAACAGGCGAGTCACAAGTGCGCAGCAGTATGACTAATGTTTGAAACTAAAGCCGTATTGATCCAGGTTTGTGTACAATACAATACAGTTTATTTCAAACAATAACAAGCGTGATGCCATTTAATTTTCACTTTATTATTTCTTAATCATGCGTAATTCATTGCTGTTCTCATCTGCCAGTTACTAAACTCAACTACTAGAGTTTTCTAAAAGCAAAACCGATAAAATATACCTATAATTTATTATTTATTTATCAATAAATGCTCTCTAATGTATATGTATATATAATTAAACAAACCTACATAGTCGTATATGATTAGTCAAGTCGTTGGCCTCACTCTAAGTCGTTCGATAAGTCACAAATTAAATTCTTTATCGGCACAATGCAACAACCGACTACCGTAAAAGTATGGTGACTTTGGCAAGTCCATAGAAATATCTATACAAAATGATCTATAGAAAACGACCCACGAATACTAATTAGTAAATACAAAGTATCACGACTGCTCACTCATAAAGTATTACTGTAAAAAAATACAATAAAGTAGATTTGCATATTAGCGATAAGAATCAAATATTACGCCCACAAGAGAAAAGAACTAGTCTTGTTAATTTGAAATTAAGTTCTTTTTTCGAATACTTGGCATATTTATAACTTAATAAGGATACTTAACACCCCTGGAAAATAATTTGTACCCACGGAATAAGAAATCACATTTGGTTTGTACACTTTGTTCAGAGGATAGGAAACTTTTGACTGCTTTTCTGTAATTATTACGATAAATTAATATCGCTAACTGATAAAACTATAAAAATTATGCATAAAATATTAAAACGAGACAAACCTGACATCTCTAAATACCTAATAAAATTGCATAATGATTGTATTGAGTTCGAGTGCTGTTTGAAGCAAAGCGGATGATGTGTTACTAGTTATTTATTGAACAAATGGGGCGTCTCTTCTTAAATACAATTGACTATTTCTAGTAAACCTTCTTCGTTCCGCTTCACAAACCTATACCTTACGCTTACAAATATCACTTGTAATAGGACTGGGTTTATCTCGCTCTGTGAATTAGAAAGTTTGTGCGAACTGGCGGAGCACTGTACTGGGAATGACGACCGTTGGAAGAGTACGGATCCAAGTAAAAAATAGCTTACCCTCAAAAAAAAATCTCAATACTTAGTGCGTAATTGGCGGGTAGGTACTTGTGTAACTACATGTGTATAAGGCTAACCTTGAGGACGAAGCTTGAAGATAATAATTTCTAACTGTTTTATATATGAAAGGATTGAAATGAAACCAAGTTCAAATATTAAGTGATGCTTACGGCAATATATTAATTAAAAACATAAAAAAAAAACTGTTTAGCCGTTTCTGAAATTAGCGCGCACAAACGCTCAAAAGAAAAACAGACACAAATTGTAACAATTATTGGTTTGGGTTCTATTGCGTTAATAAAGGCCCCTAATAATAGTTTCTCTCATATATCGTTCATGTACAATAAGTGATCAGCTAAAATTTTATGGTAATTATAGATCAGCGATACTACCAAGACTTTGTTTCAAATTCCAATTTAGTTTCAACCATTATGTAGAATAGAGATGTTGTGGAGCTCCGTAATCGTAACCTAAACTATCGGATATCTGAAATAAAAATATATCTGTAACCCTAACCGTATCCGCTAAAAATGTTTCGAATAATTTCGGGTAAAGTAAATGAAACAGATTGTGACAGATTTTCAGAAATAATTTCATATCAGTAATCGTAACCGGCAAAATATTACTCATATGTCCGTATCCAGATCCGAAATTTCATATCCGTACAACCCTAAGGCAGACCGCTTTGCTTCGGATGACGTTCGCAAAGAATATAATTTTAACGCAACTGTGACCTCGAAGCGAATAGTGCATGTTTATAGTTCTTTGACTTTAAGAACTGTATTCGGTCATATTTGGTAACAGGCGGTAATATAAAGCACTTAGCGATAGAGAATTAATGGTTTTTATGATATCGAAAAATTATTCAGTGTCGCCTGATTACGATAGTAATTTAAGTACCGTTACATGAAATAGTCTGTTTGCAATACTCTGTAAATATATGTATTATACATGCCAAAGATCATCATAAATTTACCTTTATACATTTAAATTTAATATTACTTATATATTTTTTTTGTCCCCGTTGACCCCATGACTATCGAGAGAGTGGTAACGTATTTGATTCTGGGCCGAATTTGTAAAAAATATAATAATGTTACGTCTTGGATAAATTATTAATTAAAAAATTATTCGCAATGCCCCTGCCTAGAACCTGGATGGAGTACGTGATTATTTATCCTGGAAAGTTGTTAACTTACTTTATTGATAGAATTTTATTTATTCCTTACGCCTTCTGCTCCTGGCAACTCGTGAATGTTTGATTTCGATTGTTATATTTTTTTAAACATAAAGAACTCAATCATTAATAAAAATAATTGGCGGGAAATCGTGTGTACCTAGTTTTTTATCACAAGTTGAAGTTCGTCGTCCGTGGGAAAAATGGAATTAAGGCGAAAAGATTTTAGGGCGATGATTTCTTATGATTTTAAAAGTTCACTGACTCCGCAAGACTGCACTGCTCCTTTTCAAAATGCTTTTGAGAGGAAGCACTTCATTTGAGCACCGCAAGGCGTTGGTACACAGAATTTGATCATGGCCGTGTTTCTATCCATGATAAATTTCATGAAGGTCGGCCCTCAACTACGACCACTGAGGAAAATGTGGCCACTGTCAGGCAACTAATTGAAGAAAACCGACGTATCACCTATGAAGAGATTCGAGGACATTTGGGGATGGGTCTGAGGCAAAATCAAAACATCTTTCATCAACATTTAAAAGTTAGAAAACTTTGTTGCCGCTGGATTCCTCATGAACTCACCCCAGAATAAAAACGGACTCATGTTGATTGGTGTAAAAAAATTGGTTCTCTATAAAGTCGGTTTACGGACGATAATTTTACGTGATAACGTCAAAAGAAACCATTGATAAAATATTGCATACTTTTATGAATTGAATTGAATTATTATCATTGAATTATCATTATTTTGTATAATACAAAGAATGAGTTAATTGAAAATTACAATTTTTTCGATAAATTAACATTTATTTGCACTCGTTAATTCAAATATTTTTTTATTTAAATTATACGGATTAATTACAAGTTATGTGCTATTAACAATTTATTTACAACTTATATACTTATATATGCGTCGGCCGATGGAGTGTAAGAGATATAGATGCGTCACAAGCCGAACGCTTAGGCCGATCGTGCCTCTCTATCGCTTGTTCCGCGCTCTTGCTTGCACGCTCGGCTTAGGCGGAACGTGACAATGAGTCATACTTTATCGTGCGTGCACCCGGCGTTCGTCGATTTATAAAACGTTATCACGTCAAAAATGTTCTTAAAGTACAATCGCGGACGTTCAAACGCTGTGTATGACATTGTAACAGGTGATGAAGAATGAATATATTATTACATCCCAGAAAGCAACAGTCTTCTGTATGGGTGTTCGAAGGTGACAGCAAACGAACAAAATTGAGACAGGCGAGAAACGTAGGTAAAAAATGTTTGCGTTTTTTTTTCGGATGAGTCCAGTCCCACGATCGCACGATCCCACTTGAAAAACAAAATGCAGATTATGCTGAGTGGTACACTACCATTTGTTTGCTCAGTGTCTTTGAAAAAAAAAAGGGAAAAACGACTAAGAAGCCGCAACCTATTGCACCATGACAATGCTTCGGCGCACACAGCGAAAAAGACAGTCATTTTTGGCTTCTGAAAAGGTAGAGTCAGTGTAGGTAGCCAGAGCCAGGTAGAGTCCATCCCGCACAAAATGCAAACTTGGCACTATGCGATTTCTTTATTTTCCCAAACATTAAAGATTTGATGAGAGGTATGACATTTACGGGGCCTGAAGAGGCCGTGATAACTTTCAACCAGGACGTGAAAAACATGCTCTTAGACCAATACTCTTCAAGTTTACAAAAATGATTTGACCGAATGAAAAAACGTTTAAAATGTAATGAAGAATTCTTCGAAAACCAGTAAATATATTACTTTAAATGTAAATTATTTTATTAATGAGTTACGTAAAACTTTTAGGGTACCCCACGTATATGAATAATGCGTATTAATGAATTATTCCATAAAAATAAGTTATTGCTTGACATTAATCATTCGTATATGAATTGTAGATTCAGCAGTTAATAAATAAATGAGTAATTGTATCGATATGAGTAATTTGAGTTTTTTTCTGAATTTCGTCCATTTTCTTGATTGCTTGGAATCACTAAAAATAAGCTGGAAAGAAAAATAAACTCGGCAGAAACCCGACTACTGCTTGATAATACGATTTTATGTAGATAATAATATTTGGAAACAATTAAAAATACATAGATTTTATTGTTTAAACAATTGCTAATATGACTAGAATTTTTTGGGTATTGGATTATTCTGACATTCTAAACATTTGAATAAATTGGACTTTGGGTTGTAAATGTAAATAAAATAAAAATATCACATAATCATGTTTACACTGTTTCGAACCTTGAAAATAATTATCTAAGTTAATTAAATATTCGAGTGAAGCAAAATCATACCATAGCAAAAAGATAATAGCGTGGGTAGACTCAAATTTGAATCACAGCAACTGTTGATATATGTATAATTTTTATGTATTTTATTTCATAATACACAGTTATGAGAGTCTGATATTGGATATTGGTAGGAATACGGTGGGAACGGTTGTTAATTATTTAGTTTGGACTGTCGTTTATGATTGTACTTTACTATGTATTAAATATATCTTAGATCGACTTCAAAGTAGCAATCGAAAAGTATTTGTAATAAACAACATCAAACAAAAAAATGTTATTATAACTGTCCATGTAGTTAGTTATCTTTACAGTTACAATTTATATTATTCAACACGATTATCGGGATTCTGGTTTTGATTTCATATTCATATGCAAATTTTAATGTATTGGCCAAACAAGTTTATTTGTTTTCTTTGTTTTGGTCGAATGAGAGGAATTAAGAAATTTGGGCGTGATCATTTTATTTATATGGCTCTCTGAATAAATTACACATCGTTAAAAATATTAGACGTCAGGTTTACATTTTTAATTTTTAATTATTTGAAACGCAGCCAATTTCGATTAATTGACGAGGCTGGGGAAAGTTTGCATTTAGAACAACATGTATTATTTTAAATCATTATATATGCTTTAAACGGTTGAAATATGATGTACATATGTAACATATAGGTTGGTATATACACAATATATTTATTTCAGAACTTCATCACAATCACGATACACTTATGAATATAATTCCCATATATTGTAGAACAAAATGGAATACATCGCTCGCGTCAATTCTGGAGATCGATTAAATAAGGTAGATGGTGAACGACGAGGTGATGATATGTTTGTCAGGGCTTAGTACTATAATAAACTAAAAGTAATAAATTTTATTCGCATCCCAATATCTCTATATGAACGCAATTTTTTTCTTCATCTACCATTACGAAAATATGATTTTTAACGGAAGAAAGTAAAAGATTCATAAAACTATGATTTATAAGGTGGAACTGGTTGTCGCACTATTTATTTCATTTCATGGCATCTTTTGTTACTGATGCACACTAAACAACCAGCCTACGAGCTATGCCTCACTACTTACAACTAACATATTTCTACTTTAAATTCTCGCTCAAATTTGTCTACTTACTATTGCTTAGCGATAAGATCATCTGTTGTATAGGTTTCCAAGAAGTGATGTTATTTTTTCCTATGCTCACTAAGGAGGATGCTTACTTACGAGTAAATGTTGCTTAAGTTGAAATATTTTCGTTCGTGTTCAGTAATTGAATGATAAAATTCAATGGTATTAATGTCAATTTAAATTATTACAAACGATATCAAATAAATAACCTAATAAAAAGGTAATTATAGCAGCATATCGGAATACATGCATCTGTTACGTGAATGCCTGTAGAATTTCTGTTTATATCGTTTATGCTACTTTCTACGCCGACGTATGGAATTTCAATCTTACTAAGAATATTTAAAGACATCTCATATAAAATTACTGATGTATCATTATTTATATTTTGTATCCTCATTAAATCCTCTACAATAAATCTTCTGTTAAAATAGACCACTGTTATACTGATCCGTTGCAAATATACATACATCGACTTAATTCCTGAAAAATGTGATTCGATACGTAAAATGAAACGTGTATGATTAGATCGTAATTCATAAAACCGTGACTGTGATTGAATTCCTACAGTCTGATTAAATTCTGTAAAACTATTCTAGTATGCACTACCACAATAACAATACATAAAAGTATTCTATTCTAATATTATAAAGTGATACTACGATTTCTGTGAGTTTGTGTATATGAGGAAATTAATCTTCGGATGTACGGCACCTATTCGAAAAAATCTTTTGCCGTTTGAAAGTTACATTATTCCAGACGGTCACACACACACGCTGCTCAGAGCTACCTTATCATCATCATATTGTAATCATCCACTGTAGATGGACATACCACCGAAGACAACCCCGAGGCGTTGCCGGTTGAGTACATAACTTAAGGACAGAGCTATGCTCATCGCTACAGTGGAGAGACTGACTTGAGCTCAAGATTGCTTTCGCTAGTCAAGCTACACATCAAGAACGGAGAAAGTAATGTCATAAAAACAATTAATTTCGGCGTTTCAAAATACTCTTCTTGTAATTCTTCATAAAAATACCCAATTAGTACATTACTTAGGTATTAAAAATTTGCCATTAAAGGAGGTTTTCCAGTAAATAACTTCCTATTAACACTGAGGTTCTAGTATTGCTGTTTATCACATTTATATTTGTCTTGATATTTGCTCCCTTGTTACAGATTTGATTCGACAGAAAACAAACACACTTTTTTACTACGAGTATATCTGTTTTTAAAATGATTGTATTACTTTCTAGAAATATGCTAATAATTTACAAATACATAATATCTTGGAATTGTTTAATATTATTGTTAAAATTTTTGTTATCAGTTATAATTTAGATTTTTTTTAATATAATGTTAATATGGTTATTGGTTGTCTATACAAATATTATAAAGAGTGAGAACAATTTTCTAAGTTTGTATATATGCGGAGGATAATCTCCGGTACTACGGCATTTGAAAAGTTCTTTTACCAAAGGTACATACATTATTTCGGATGGACATCGGCTATACATTTATGTAGTTTATATTTGTATAATAATCAATTGTTTAACCCGAATGTAGTCGGGGCGAGCTGCTAGTAATTTAATAAATTTAATTAAGTAAGAAAAATTAGACGTAACCTACACGTTTCAATTTTACGTCTTTCGAAATTATTATTTTTGGTCGTATTTTGACGTATTTACTCTATGTATGTATTACCCTCTTTTTTGTAATAATGAAGTAATAAAAGATCGACTTTTGACGTTATTCGATTATTCATAAAGGGTTAGACAGAATACAAAGGTTGGGATAGATAATTAATTTTTACTTATCATTATTATAATATAAGTATTTCAGAAAATATGTTTCATGAAATCGGACGTTGGATCAGAAAGTGAATTACGTCTAATTTTTATCATTAACCTTTTAGCTAAAACTTTGTAATGAAATTACCAAATACTTCTAAATAGATAAAATATTAATTAACAGTAAACTTATTTTAATTGTAATATATTTTAAAAATTAAAAATGTAATGTGGTAAATACATCCAATTATTTTACCGGGCAACATATTCATCTTGTTTTTAACTGATATAAACAGCATTTAAATATCTTAACTGTACTACTTAAAATACCGTAACAAACATTTAGTACAAAAAAACAAATACAAGTCACATTGACAGGGTCGTCAAGGTAAGTCGTATCGTCAGGGTAAGTTTTATCGCGAAATTACCGAGGTCAAATTCATTCACAAATTCACATTAACATCACGTATTTATCGACTTCCAAAACTGTTAGGGATACAAACATTGGTTGAGACTCACCATAACTAACGCACACCTGCAGCAAAATTGCACTTAAGACTGTAAATCCTTTCATTCTGATCAGTCAGTGTTGTCTGTGTTGACACGAATTTAGGACGACACACAATGATCAACCAGTTTTTGATGACTAATGCGTTTTTATTAAGAAGCAATGGATACGAGTGCCTTCTACGAACGCTCGAAGCACAATGTTGGGAAACGAAGCTTCGACTCTAATAAATGTTAACCTAAGTCCTTATCAAAGTACCGATGCCTACAGTTTTTCCTAATATCTTCGTGCGTGATAAGAGGTTGCCTAGATACGCATTTAACTGAATCGATCTCCTAATTTTTCTTCTCAATGTCGCCATCTCTAGGTTTCATGTAAACATCCGGGGGCAATGTCACTCGCTTCTTGCAATGTCATGGGAAGTTTCTGATGTAATCTCCGATTCTAATGAAGGTAAAACAAATGCTGTGGTTACGTAATGAGATATGTGAGACGCTCAAATTATTTCAATTTTAACGAAAATATAATAATAATAATATAATTTGCACTTCTAAAAAAAACTGTACTTAATAATTTGTTTTGTAATTGAAATTTGTTTTGTCATTGCTGGAAATTTATTTGTTATAATACGTAGAATTAAATTTTTAATATTTTTAACGCAATTTCAAAATAAAAATTATTACGTCGGTATGGTATCATACTTTGGTATATTAAGAGTAGAGTTCTTTAGACAGGATTGCAACTTTGTACCATGATAGCAACTATAATTGTTTTTATGTCGTTAGGATTCAAACAGGTATATGATACAAAGCGGGTAGCTGCATTATCGATAAGGATAGCCAGATAGTTAAAGAACCAACACGTATGAGTAGTGGGTTAAAAATATGCGGTACAAATCCCAGTTTCTTCAATAGGTACAGACACTACGACCACATCCGTAGTCTATTGCCGAGCGAACGGTCCAAAGTTTGAGGTTTGTCGGAGCTTATATACTATTTTATGTTTGTCCCAATAACATACAAGAACTACTGTACCATGTTTTCTATTTCTATTTGCTGTACAATGTACATTTATAACTAACTTGCAGCCCTGCTATTAGTGACTTCGAACAGACTACTAATTATATATACATGATTTAAAAACAAATCATATTTTTTGCTTTGCTTAGACATAATTAGGTTTACTGATATTTTATATAGACTATCATCTGCACAATCAAATGTTCTCACTTCATACCAATTTTTAGGAAGATTAGTCAAGCCGTTTTTGAGTTACCTCGAGACCTGTAGAGAAGCTGAACAGATTTATATAGCAGTAGTATAAGATTATTTTCATGACACCATGTATTTTATTGTGACTGTTATTTACGTATTCGTTTAAAACACTCGTACACCCCTAACTTGTTTTCTTTAAAAAATCCCTACCCAAAGGTTGCCTGAAAGAAGTCGCTTGTAAGCGACAAGGCCGCCTATTATACCACTATTATTAATTAGGCTCTTATGTTTTTAACATATATTAGTGTATAATAAAGACTTTGTTTTTGTTGTTGTTATATATGAATAAATATTAATTCTTGAGTATTGATTGTTTAGATGTCTCATTTGTTTATGTGTAATATACATATATAAAAGTTAGGCGTTGATCCTACTGACAAGAAACGTCGACAATAACCGTTCAGCACCTCGTTTAAGTTATATATTTATACGTCGAAAATCAGCTACAAAACTTTATTCAAATTTGTGTGTAATTAAAAAAAGAAGATCTTTCACTTTATATTGGCAAGATGGAGGGAAGTGCAATTTGGTAGTATACTAGAGCATATAGCAAAGATAATAACACATAAAATCACAATCACATAATTCTAAAAGCTATAAGTAATATAGATAATATAGAGTAATACTATTCACAGATATAATAATATGCGGAATCTGTCGTAATTTTCAGAATCTTAATATTTTCTACCAACTGTAGAAGCTCAACCTCACCAAGAATATTTAAAGGCAACGCCATAAAATTCTGCAATGAGATATTCTTCGTATAGTAATAGCATAGAAAGTTTAAGCCTGTGTAACAGGTTGCAGAACTATTATGGGCAGACATCCTTATTAGTAAAGTATTTATCTGTATCTACTGTAATATCCTCTGTCCACAAGCTGTGACCTTACACGTTACTAGCAAATTCAAACAAGGAAATTGTGTTTCTTTAGGATTTTATTATAAATACGTAAACTGAATCCCATAAAAGATCGTTGGAACTTGCTTTAAATTTAGATATTACTCACTAAATATTAATAAGGTGACTAAAATAAAGCGTACATCAAGGTCCGTTTTGTTATTGACAGGGTAGTTGTGTATAAGAAAGTCACGAGTTAATCAATTTGATTTTTGAGTAAGTTAGTTCCGTGACTACTCTCTATAGATGTAAAGTGAAGATATGTCATTGATCTTTTAGTATAATATAAACGTAATAAATGTAAAATCTTTTAAATAACATAAACGGTCTTTATCTGCATATAAGCGATTTTTATGTCATTTCTACTGTTAGATAGATCTATTTACCAATACGTTTAAGGTAAGGGCTAAACACGAAAAGAATATAAAAAAGCTGTCCTATTTATTGTCCTATCAGTCGGCATATGAGCCCGTTATGTAGAATACGTGGCAACATGAGAAGCCGTTCCGTCGATGTAACGAACCCACTTTGACACTTAAGGTCACTTTGAGATCATTGCACTTCCTACCTCTCACTTTTATTACACACAAAGTGGGCATGTTAATTTAAAAAAAAGTTTTAACCTAATGGCAACCTCAAACATTTCTCCTGCTATTGTTACTTTACAGATTCTCACATTTCAGAATGGCATCATAAATTCTTATTGGATAGCTTGAGAACATTGTTTAATGATACGATACAAATCCAGATCCTTATTGGATGGCGTGAGAACTAAGTATTAATGGAATACCTAGTATGTTATTATACACAACACGATTAATGAAATAGTATGTTATTATACACAACACGAACGAGATAAAACCGATTAACTACGCATAAAAGTGGCAGCACAAGATCAAGGTGAATGTCAACTGCCGATATACGTAGTTGTATTGACCCACTGTATGATATCTTGTTATTCATATTATTGTAAGACCCACGACTAACCTAACAACCTTGACCTTTCACTTGCTAATAAGATATCCACTCTATAGAAAAAATGGGGCTATTTATAGTAATATACAATAACAAAAAAATATCAATAAAAACAAAGCATTTATTTGAGGATAATAATTCAAGTAACTTTTTAGACAGCCATCACTGTCTAAAACTTAAGATAGTTTCAATATAACCATATACACTGTTAAGATTTCAACAATCGAATTCTGTAATTGGACTCGATCCTTATTAGGAAATATTATTCCCAAGCAGTAAAAAAAACGTAACTTCCATATCCTAGAAGTGAAACTGAATTTGGTTTTTTGTTCATAACTATAGACGAATAAATATATATAAGAATTATGTTCAAATATTCGAGGTTATTACTGTTATTAGACAGAGGGTGATAGCTAAACGGTGTAATCTTCTATTATACTTTTGCCTCGTTAAGTTCTGCTAACATTAACCTTACAACAAAGAAGTTATAAGGTATTGCAATAGAATAATTTTATTCAATTGTATTCCAATCATTACATAAGTTACAATAGTACTTGTATGGGACATGCGGCAATACGGTGCACATTACAGTGTCTTTAATGTACCTTTATCTGTGTAGAAAACTTACGAACTAGTCATACTGCCTGTATATATATGGTTCAGCATTTAACTAGGTTAAAGCATGAGCAAATAATATGTTACACTGATTTTGCATGTGAACTCGATACGCCTAATATAGTTTAATACGCCTTACACTCATACCTTAGACTCGTACCATAAAAATCGATTGGTCAAGCGGCTACAATCGTCGTAGTAAACCTACGTGTTCGATAACTTTCGACGGAGTATAGCGACTGCAGAAACTACTGCGACGTGCAAATATCACACAACTTTGTCTACCAATAGTGATTTAATCGCTTCTGCCTTTTGTACGCTTACTAGGGAAAGGGTCTTCTTGCAGAGCCTTCGAATTTTCTTACTACAGAGAAGTATATTTGTAGTTGCTGAGTTGCGGAGACCTGGAGATTAGTCCACCATTCTTTGATGATTGATCTCCGTCGATCGCCAATACCGTCTGGCTAGTGGATGACCCATTTAGAATTGTAAGTTTTTATGCATGTTTCGAACATGACTAAGGACTAGTATCTAACAATATTTGCCTTTTTTATGTAAATAGCCGACAAACAAGCAGATGAGTCACCTGATGGTAAGTAGTCACCGTCGCCCATGGACATCAACAAGACCAAAGGTATCACTGATGCATTGTCGGCCAGCAAATGAGAAGAAGGTTAGAAGCTCTCAAGCCCCCAGCCAGAACAGAACGAGTCGTTTGGCGGCTGACACAAGCAGGAGGGTTGTAGCTAGCCAGGCAGGTTTCACGGAAAGACAATAATACCAGTAATAATAGTAATGACTTAATAATAATACTGATAATATAATCCTTACGTGAAACCCTACCACCAAACAGGCTGGCTTCTGTCGCCTCTCACGACACCCAGTTCTGCCAGCATGGGACTGGGGGTCGTATAGTAGGCCGCCCAATACGGCAATTCAAAGTACTCAACTACCGACCACGTCCGAAGTTGATTAACTCAATATCATAATATATAACTTTGTTTGTTCCATGTGAACCATCCAGAAAACAATGTATTTGTGACTGAACTCAAATAAATTATTATGCTACTGACGACCAACTACAGCTTTTTGTACAGATACAATTTACTAATGAAGAAAATGAGAAGTGTGTTTAGCAAAAGAATATTAAGAATTATTAAATTTATTATTAGTATTACTTTATAACATGCCTCTTGCTCTAATATTAAATTTAGTATTTATTAAAAAAAATTTAAATACGTATAAGCAGAAAAGTGATACACACAATCATCAAACAAGAAATAGGCATAATTTGGTTACATCTGCATTTCGTCTTCAAAAGGTTCAGCGTTCCTTTATGGGGCTTGGAGTTCGTTTTTACAATAAGATTCCTAAATCGTTACGCGAGTTGCCCATTGGAACTTTTAAACGTCGCATTAAAACACAACTTATAGACAAGGGATAGATGTAGATGATAGCAAGTATAGATGAGTACATGAATGACAAGGATGCCTGGACTAAATTAGTGTCGAAACCAGTTCCGCACAGGTTTAATTTAACACTAGCTTTAAGCTTTAGGTTTAATTTAGCACTTTTTTAATTACCATATGTTGTTTAAAAGATGTGCTGAGGAGTTTCTTTCGCCGTTTCTTCTCCTCATTGTTAAAGCACCTTTTCGAAACGGTGGTAGAAGCAAAAAATGACGTTCATAAGTGTATTTACTAAATACCTATATGATTAAATGATTTTGAATTTGAATTTGAATTTGAATATTCGGAACAGGTATTTTTTCTTTTTTCACAGTAATCTACTGTCGCTCTGTCTCGGAAACTAGATTTTTACGTCCAGAAATAATAATTGCATCCTCAGTTTTATCAGGTATTATTTTTTTTTAATGTCATTGTTCAATCCAGACGATCTTATGTGACGGTAGGCCTGCCTAGCTTCCTTATATGGTTCTCCATCGCACTCTAGAATCTATCGTGAAAAAAACCAAAGTCAGCAAGTAGCTTCAGTTATGCCACTATAATCAGGTGGCCTATCTCCTCATTTGTCGGCTATTTACATAAAAAAATATTTTCTTTAGGACAAATATTCATTTCAGAAGGAATTCCTCATCAAATCATAATTATTGATACTAATTCATCCTTGTGCTGACACATACTCTATAATAATCTATATTCGTATCAACGTTTCCATTACCACAACTTCTAAGGAGTACTGATTTAACTCACAACATAATTACGGTGTAATTATTTCAATTCGTGCCCCACGCTTTGGTTGTCAAAACATCACGATGCTTGGAGCCGGATGAAATAGGTTTCTGGGTTTTTCTTACATACCTGCTGCAATATCTCATTAACTATTTATAAATATGGACACTAATAGAGTTCTCATTGATTAATTTTATAGTTCAAATTACCGTGTAACATTCGACACATAATTTGGTTCTTTGTACATCT
Organism: Megathymus violae; assembly: GCA_003671415.1. Classification (NCBI taxonomy): domain Eukaryota; kingdom Metazoa; phylum Arthropoda; class Insecta; order Lepidoptera; family Hesperiidae; genus Megathymus; species Megathymus violae. The sequence goes on along the minus strand of PDGT01000063.1, from coordinate 1,750,676 downwards.
GTATAACATATTAGAGGTTAAGTTATTAATATAAGTTTATATTGCAACTGATATAAGACATCAATATTGATCTAACTGATCTTAACTCACACTAAAAATAAAGTAGTTACATCCTTCTTTTTTTTTTGCTCCCAGACAAATGGGAAAGGGCTACCCTCCGGAGATGCGCGGTAGGGGGGGGGGCGGTGAATGCTCATGCATACCAGCGCACCCGGCTACGCTGATTATGTAGGACTCCCGATAAATCTAGGGGCCTACCCACTAAACATCACTGGAGGAATTAAAAAAAAAACAAGTATATTCATAGAAAACACCCGCTTATGGATATGTGTTGGAAAATATATTATTGGAGCTGATAACCAAGGTAACTGGCTTAGTCTAAAGCCTACTACGGTAAATTGTAAATTTTATAATGCGTTTGTATATGTAACATGCACGTTTTAGCTTAGTTTTATTATAATTTATTAATATCTCTCAACTATTATGCTGTCATCTGCATACCATAGATATTGAGTTTGAGCAAATCGTTGATGTGCAGTAGGAACAGAGTAGCAAACAGAACGGATTCCTGAGGAAGTCTGACGTTATCTAAAATAGATGGATCGCCACTCCTAAGGACTGAAATGAAATTAAACACATCTAACACATCAATGCACCCTAATCTTCATACTAAAGTTAGTGTTCTTTTTTAAGAGCTATTTTAGAGGAGATTATTAGGGCGTATAATAAAAACATATTCAAGCGTTTTATTGATTACTCACTAAATATTTAACTATTTCTAACAATGGCACTGATTAAAGCTTACCAACGTTTTAATGCTAAGTTCAGGCTATAACTGAAATTGCGATACTATGTGTTTACAGCTTATCGAAATTTTTGTGTCTGGATAGTTTATTTTTTATGTGAATAGTTGACAAACGCGCAGGCGAGCCACCTGATGGTAAGTGGTCGTCCATGAACATTAGTAACACCAAAGGCAGCACTAATGCGCTGTCAGCCATGACAGAAGAAAAAGAAAGACAGTACTGGCTCACAAGCCGGAACATCACGACTCCTTTGAAGGCTAACTGAAGCAGGCAGTCAATCAGGCAGGTTTTACGAAAAGATAATAATACCAGTAATAATATTAACGATTTAATAATAATCTTGATAATATAATTATTACGCGAATCATCAAGCAGGCTGGCTTCTGTAGCCTCGTACAACACCCTGTTCTGCCAGCATAGAAATGAAGTTAGTACTCTAGGCTACCCCAATACGGCCTAAATTTACAGTCAGTGTACGATCTGTCAGTATGTTAAAGCGTTGATTAATATCTGTTGTTATTAAAACGTGTAAGAAAGGTGTGGATATACGAGTGGATTCAAACATTTTTAGTTAACTTTACTGACTGACTTATGTAAATGAAATTCTAAAACTTGTGTCGAAGGAAACATGGCATATTAATTAAATTTATAATCAGTCATTCCAAAACTCTGGTAGTATTACAAAAACTGTAAAGATTTTGATAATCAGCTTGCTTAACGTGAATCTCATTTCTATACTGGGTTCCATAAGTATAATGAAAATGTTGCCGAAACTAGTGTTTCATGCTGCTCAAGCACATGATGGGCTTACAGACATCATATCATAATAAACGTGACTGAAAGAGACATCAGCGCTCACACACACGTCGTGTTGTAGTCGGAATTTAGTATAATACATTCAGTCAAGTATACGTTATTTTCCTCTCAGCAAGGATGAGAGACAAGCTTTTCCAAATTAATATAAAAATGTGTCAGAGTACACGAACTGCCTATAATACCACGACGATAATTTTTTTAAATATAGTGCGAAAAATGTTTCATTAACGTATCGAATTTGAAATTAAAAATCGTAATAATAAACTTTCGTTTCTACTGCATAAATATTTAGAAATTTTACAGCGATTTTTTAAGTTTCTGAAGGTGTTGTACCTAGCCTACGGCCAACTTGATCGCAAGACGCAAATAACGGGTTAGAATTTATATTACTACATTTTCCATTGTTAATTTCTTCAATATTTAATGTGGCCCAAAAAGATCTTAGTATATTAAATTTAATAAAATGAAAACTTGATTTCAATTTTAAGGCACTTTTTTGCTTCAATTTCAAGAGTTAATTCAAATAAGTGCAGGTTGCGGAACATCTCACATCCTTGGGAAAATTTTATACAGCTCCCAGGTGTGCCAAAAATTCACTTGCGATATTTACATAATCGTCAGAATTGCAAAATTGTTTTAAGTACTTACTATATCTTGGTTAACTACGGCTAAAAATCAGGTTCAAATACTAAAGACTAAAGAGAGAGAGGTATCCCTCTCTCTTAGTTGCCGTAATAGAGGTTATGTGAGGAGTGGGCAAGAGACGAGTAGACAATTGTATAAAACTTACTGGCCAGAAAATGACGCCATGCTGAAGTTAACATATTTGATAAGGCAGATAATTGTAGCTTCATTTACGATTTCACATGACTGAGGCAAAAAAATATAACAATATTTTGAAGAAGTATTTTCTTTATATCTTATATAAACTCAGTAATTAAATCACAAATCAATTTTTTGTTCAATAAAACATATTAAAAAATACATACACACGATATAATCCCCTGCTTTTTTGAAGTCGGTAAATAAAAGAGCAGATCTTTGAATAACCTTATTTGATCGTAAACTTTGAACATTGACAATATTCGTATTAAGCTTAATGAGACCTAAAATTGTATTAAAACTTTCACAAACTAGTAATGATTATTTCGTTATTTTATAGTATACTATTTGAGGGATAACTTTATGGTCTGTCTATACCGTATAGAGAACCACATCCAAATTGCAAACACAATTAAATTTACTTCATAATTGTTGTAATATTATAATTACTAACGCGAATCCATTCCATTAGTGTAGCGAATGTACAAATATTGAGTTTCATTAGTTTCTTTAATGTAATAAAAAAGTACAGTCTGATACAACAACGATCAACGTATTAAAAAAATTAAAAAAATATATAAACAAAAAAATATATTTAAAAATATTATCATATTGTTTTCATTTCAAATTAATTTCGGTGGAACTCTTAGTTATTTTCAAATTACGTTTCATTGTTAAATTCGAATCAAATTACCGGATGTTCTACGTCTATTTTAAATATTATTTCTTTCTTTCTATTTTAAGGACACGATCAACCATTTTTTTGTATTGAAAAATCAATAAAAGGAAGACTTACGACTTTATTTGATTATGAATTAATGACAAGGAGGATTCGAAAATTGGGATCGTTGAAGTAAAAAGTTGACCGAGATAGACACTATCTGATTGAACTTACATATAACTGTAGTTTTGAGTTTGATTACAATCAATCCGTGAGTTGCAGTGGCTTAATATTGGCCAGCTAGATTGCATGTCTTTTTTTACAATGGTATCAACAATAATTTTCATGCCTGTAATCCTATTTGACATCCGCTGCGTTCAAACCGAATCACGTTTCATGGCCGACAAGTTTTGACCAAGATCTGTAGTTAATTTCAGGTGGCTCTAGAGTAGTTCAACTAACATGTTGACCAACCTAACAACTAAATAATATTATATGGTTTTATGTGCATTTTTAAATCCTTGCTTTAGTTATTTTAGGGTTTAAAGTCGGTCTCCTCAATTTTTCCGTTTTTGTTGACTACTTTGTGGCCAGCGCTGTACTCGGTGCGACGGCCGTTAACGGTGCTGGATGACTTGAAGGCTGATAGTGACTGCCCATACACTTGAGTGCCTGGGCCGGGTTTAAGGGTCTTTATGTCTTGCGGAAGTGGTGCCTGAAACGTAAAATATTACAAAATATTTACTAATATGTATTTTATTTCAAGAGGCAGTAATCAAACCTTTAATAACGTGTTTAATGATGAGTAGCTCATTAAGGTACCAAGCTATGGGTCCACAGACAGGAGACTTGGTACCTTCAAGATGTTCCAATGGATTGTAATACTGAAATATTTTTACAGGTGTTTACCTGCGTTGACTTTTAAGTAACCGCGCAGGTTAGTTTTTGTTTTTATTATGTGTAATGGTCAACGACAATGGTTTCTGTAGAACGTAAGTGATCGATGAAGTTGAAACTTCGATCAAGATAATTATAACCACTAGCGGCAACAATTCAAGAGTGCCTATCCATATCGTTATCGTTATAAAACGGTATAAGAACTTCCTACTTGGATTGCCTAATAATTGGTCGTTAAGTCAATATTATGATAATCATGTTGGGTGCTTATTATACGAATACGAAGTTAACAAAATAATATGGAAATATTTTTTTCTTTATGGAGTAATTTTTTCTTACAAACGCTTCTAATTTTAGAATAACCTCCAAAGTGGTGAACATATAAAAAATAAAAAATATTTTGAGTACGAGTTCTAATTGCGACCGTTAAAAATTATGTTACGAAAAGCGTCGGCGCCGTCCTGGCAACTTTACTACGTACTACGTAGTAGGTACGTAGGTCACTTAATATGTTTTGAGATAAAGCATTCAATATATTGGTATCTACTATTTATTTTACACCTTTTCAAAATACTCTCTTTGTGGTATAGAGATACCAAGATTTTTCGGCTATATCAACTTTGAAAAAGCTTTTTCCATGTACAGCTACAGTTTCGTCAACACTCGAAAAAACATTAATTTTATTTTTCCAACTATTTGAAACAAAAAGTAAACACAGAGAGTTAAATCAAAGCTGTAGGTTGGATGAGTCCTAACTCATTGTGTTGATACCCTAGTATCAACACAAAATTACTCATTAATCAACTGTGTTGTAAGGGATAAGGGTATATAAGGAAGCTTTATCGTGGAGCAGCATAGCTATCCGAAACCCAGCCTTTGATCTTCCCTCCTGCATAACTTAAAAAGATACTACTCTAGCACGCCATTACGAGTTACATGACCTACAATTTTCTTACATTGACATCAACAAATGTCCACAGCAAAAGTAAACTAACCACCCATTTATGCCAACGTTGCGAGGTCTTTGTAATATTTTCGGTAATTTCTTCACTAGTAATGATTTCTGAAATACGCCTTGATGCCCCGTTTTCAAAACGCAGATGCATTTCACGGCACCCATCCACATGAACCAGTTTTTCGAAGAGAGTTTTCCAAGATGTTGATGTAAGATGGTATGAACGATCCCGAACTAATGTATAAGATCTTCTCGATGTCAGTGCAAGTGGGTCTTCTCATGGTTAGATTTAAGAAGTCCATGTGGACTTTTCTGCAGTTACTACTGCTGCGCGGAGCCTTTCATTATGTTTAAGGTTAATTTTACACTTTTTTAATATAGCAAACATTAAAAAAAAATGGTACAAAAGATAGAGCGGCCTCTTCTAAGGCTAATTATTAACACAAAACACTATTATTACTCTAGAAATTGAAACTTACAGGCCAGTTGCTGAATCCAGAGTTTTGTGATAGTCTGAAATAGTAAGATATATAAATTAATACAAACGTTTATTATTATAAAAACATAAACTGCTTAGTACTGTGAAAGAAAGTCTAATCACTGGGGACATGGGCTGGAATCATGAATTATATTTTATTTACTACTAACCAAAGGTTATATCGATAATTTGAATTATTGAACACTTTCGCGAACCTGCGCACTTGAACTCTTGATGAAGTTTTCAAAGATGTGTGAAATCTGCCAAACAGCACAATTTAGTATTGACCACATGACAAAATGCAATGCGTGATATCACGACGACAATAGCCACGTAATTTGCTACTTATTACAATATATATATTTATAATTATACTATATTATACAAATAATAATTCTTTTTATTGCTGAATGATACAATGCTAAGTACTTACAATATATTGAATTCATCCCACTTTCCTGCTTGCGCAGCCACTTCTAGCCGGTTTTGACCTAAAATAATAAAGATTTTAAAAACAAATTTACATAATATGCAATCCTTAGTATTTAGAAACAAAGTAATTACTAAAAATACACATACCAAATAACTTGTTCAACCATCGGAAGCGGACAGTGCTGTTGTGTTCGTAAAACACATTAGTACTAATTATAATAATAATTACCTTTATTTTATTGATAATTATAATTTCTAATGTAATTCAAAATTTCTACCACAACCTTATCCTACTCATGGCACTCCGATGCTATCCCACTCTCCCTCACTTCATTTAAGTATATAAGTCTGTTGAATTTTAAATCGATATCGGATTGTGGGACGTCCATACATTTTTTAGAACTAGCTCTATTCTTCTTACACGAGATAAAGAAATTCATTTCAATAAATAATCTCTACTACTAATTATTCCATTCCGTCTGTGCTCTCCTAATTTTACATTTAATACATTTTAATACATTTCTATAGCATTCCTCCGAATTCGTTCGGATTGAACAATTAATTATTATATACTTATATATAATTTTATGTTTTTTTCCTTTATTATACATCATTAGGTTTTGGATATTGTATATAGCCTATTATCTGCGTAATTTCGTGTTCTCATTACATACAAATTTCCATCTAGATCGGTTAAGCCGTTTTTGAGTTATAACGGGACATATAGATAGACAAACGGACACACAGACAAAAAAATTCAAAATAATCAAGTTAATGTCTGTGAGTCATAAAACAAATATTTAACATGAAATTTTACAAAAAGGTGGAATGTACAGACAAAGAGATACTACAGATTTTTATAATAGTATCTATAGATCTCAATGCATTTTTCTTCATACCGCGCCGAAACAATTTTCACTCCAAAACCAAGCTGTTGTTAATATTACCAAACCAGTTACCAGAGCACTTAATATCTAAATAAACCAGCACTTAATAAATAAGCCACACTCGAATAGTTTTGTTAATAGCAATTAAAGAGTTCCGCTATTAACTTCCTGCGTCCATGATCACAATTAAATACCCGTGCTAATTGTCGTATTCGTCAATCGAGATATGAATCGAGTAATAATTACTTGTCATTTGGAAATAATAATTTTTTGTTTACCACTAATAGATTCAGAGCATAACTCGATTAGTCAGAGTTAGTCATGTGTGATGTGAGTTTAATTGATATGTTTTAGAGGTAATCGTCTCTAAGGTTTTAGATGCCACAATAAAATGTCACATTTGTCTATAAGTCATAATTTGCTGCCGAATATCAGGCAGAACATCTAATTAATTGGAACCTTTTTAAGGTCACTGTCGTGTAGTATGTGTCTGAAAGAAGTCCCAATGTAATGGACGGAAAAACCAAACATCCCGCAAAAATTCGATTCGAATCCGAAAAAGTTTGGTTATCGACAATTATTGAATCTGGATTTTTCCTAACAGGAGGGACCGCTAGCAATAACCTCGTCCGTTGTTCAACAGGGTGCAGCACGGACACATGAGGTTGGCTTGGAAGTCAACGATGGAACCTCTTATATCCCAAACTACTAAATTTTCAAAATACTTTTCCATTTGTATTCGAATAATATTATGACAGATGATAGGACAGACGGAAAGGTTTAAGGGTAACTAACGTTTAGGATTTATCATCGGAGCTAAGGAATCATAAAAATCTTTATTCTGGTCATATACCTAAGTCGTACGTATATGATTTGCACATACTTATGAGCTGCTTAAAATACTTTGGGTAAAAATATTTGCATTATAAATCAGCACTTATATACGAACGAGTTTGCTGTCAACAGATTTTTCAATTACATTATTAGTGTTCAAATAAAAACTTATATAGCTTATCGCTTGTCATGGTTCTTTATTTACTTTTTTATGGGTATCTACTTTTCGATTAAATCAAGTTATTAACATATTCTCTGTTTATAAACCAATTTGCAGAGCAAATGAGGAAAATTCCGTTTGAAAAATGAAAGTAAAATCTATGCTAATATTATGAATAGAGAAGAGTGCGAATTTTGCGAGTTTGTGTGTATGCATAGCGTAATCTCCGGAACCACGGATCAAACACGTATAATTTTTTTTATGTTAATAGCAAACAAACGAGCAGACGAGCCACCTGATAGTAAGTGGTCATTGTCGCCCATGGACATCAGGAAGACCAATGGTATCACTGATGCGTTGTCGACCAAGAAATTTGAAGAAGGTAAGAAAGAAATAATTGTACAACCCAAACGAAGTGGGATTGGCCCGCTAGTTTCTAAACCATTTGAGATTCGATGACATGGTTGGTTAACAAGTTGTTATTAGAAAAATCTACATCAGAAACCAAAGTGATAAAAAATTAAGTATCTTGCAGAAAACACATCTCCCCAATCAAGTTTTTGATAATATTTGATTGCAATTTATTATTTTATGTCCGTTCAAACTTTATACCGATGATACAAACCGTCTGCTCATTTGTCGGCTATTAACATAAAAAAAAAAACTTTGTGTAATTTAAGCTAAATTAATTCCATATGTCAATCGCTGGTTGGCCGTGACATATCGACATGTAATGTTTGTAAACATCAAGTCGTAGCGATATCATTAATCTTAATTCCTACTGTTTACATCGATAAATTCATTTAAAACCTTTTATTATTAACACATCTCCGTGACAGAACCGATATTTCTACTTTTGTAGTACTTTGGACACTTCTATGTCACTGTGTTCAGTAAAACAACTTCTACTACCTACTACTACTAATAGTATATTTTGGTGACGGTTTAATATTTTAACGAAGTAAGATTGTTAATGTTCATGTACTAAAACAAAACGATACTGCAGAGAAATATTAGGAGGTTACCACGCAAGTTGACAAGCTTAAAGATATTGCGTACGGTTTTATTCTTACCCATATTTGTCATTTTTTAATTCTATAATTTTTTTCGTTATCAAGAAAAGTGTTAATTTAAATTACGTGATGATTATATGATTATATTGTGTATGGATAAGATCGCTTCGCTGCACACTTTTATTATTAGTATCGATTTATAGAATAACAGGAAAACTTTATTACACAAAAATCTATAATTATAATTTACACTATATTATTTTTTTCTTTTTACATAAAATAAGTTAATGCTTGACAACAATCCCACCTGATGGTGAGTGGTGATGAAGTCTAAGATGGTGAACGCACTCACTTATAATAGCCTATTCACTCTCCTCTTGACGACTCCCACATCTTTGCAGTGCGCATAATAAACGTGGACGCAAACTGCGTCGTCCGTGCAGATGATAGGTTCAATACTAAAGGGTGGATACCTGCCGCAGGTCGAGTTGTTCAATGGAGGAACGGCTATGGGGGAATTAATTCGAACAATTCCTGCGCACACTCTCCAAAATGTACCATATAAAAGACCAAGAGGCTGGCAACTCTGCGCCTGTGCTCAAGGCTTTGCAGATTGGTTTCAGCCAGATCTGGGTCACCAATGAGCCTCTTTGCACGCCTCTCCATCGAGTCCAACGCAGATAGATGACTTTTGGCAACACCAGCCCAGATGTGACAACAGTACTCCACACATGGTCGAATTTGAGTTTTATACAGGGGTAAAAGCTGATTCGGTGTGAAGTACCGCCTCACCTTCGCTAGGACCCCCAATTTCCTTGCAGCCACTCTAGCCTTAGACTCGATGAACCGACCTATGTTGAGGTTCGACGAAACTTCAACTCTCAACAATAAATAATAATAATACTAATTAATAATTTTCTCTTTCAGTATCCAAAAACTTGTATTTCAATCAGGGTATTTTAATTGTAATCTGAACATGGCCCTTGTTTGTCGATGAGTGAGATAAAAATGTGAATTAGCGAACACGGACATGACAAAGCGAAGCGAACGGTTGGTGTTTTTGACAAGACTATTAATATGTCGGAGGCATGTGAATATTGACAGCAGCGTCTTATTTTTGTGTGTTGTAGGCCCAAGAACACTTTATTTTGAGGAAATATCAAAATCGTTAAACGAGTTTATGATAATACCACCAGCCAAACTAGGAATCAATCTCGCAATTACAATTAATTTAGTATGTTTATAATATGTTTAACTTATAGAGCAATATTAACGATACGACGTAATATATATATATTTACATAAATAAAATAATATAAATGCTCATACACTCACATCCCTGATAGAGGCTCATTGATTTTTCGATGGCATGGTGCGCACATAAGACGTCACAATTAAAAATACCCAAAACAAACTTTCATCTATAATATAAATATCTACCTCAGTGGGAAACCAAATCGAATCGTTCGATTTCAACTTACGAGTAGGTCCTTGTGAACCATTTAATTTTCATACTATAATCATTAATTAAAAATTAAATACCTTGAACACAGAAAACGGCAACCGCCAATAGCAGCACGAAGTTGAATTTTGACATCATAAATATTTAGGTAAATAAACAAACGAGCACTACGACAGGCGACTTACAACTGACCGGCGCGAAAACCTGCGTGGTAATGAAACCGGCGGACGCGGAGACGGCTTATAACACGCGAAAACCTCCATCAGCCTTATCTATCTGAACTTCTCGTTCAGAACAAGGCATTTAATTATCCAGAATATCTATTGTCATTTATAGTTTGTAAATGTCATTCTATAGCATATCTTATCTTTCTTAGCATAGCATAGATTTCTGGCGCTATAAATAAACGCGTCAGTGCTCTATATTATGCATCCTTGTTGTGTATTTTTATTTTTCTTTTTTATAAAATATTTTTTATGTAGGTTTTCTGGAACAGGTTGCTAATTGAAAACACTATCCGTTGTAACATATTGGTTTGTAATTAAATATTTCTGATTATCGTATTTTTTATTTCATTGATTATATGATTAGTGGTAATGTTTTTCGCGATTGTCTTTTGACAAGATCCATACATACCATACTCTGTTAGGAGTAAGAAATTTTTAAGATTTTCTGCTTATGATCCTTCTAAAATTAACTGCAAAATGTTTTTACGTGTTTCAGTTTCAATAAGAGTCACATAAACGCGTATTCGTAGCCGCCGACTTAGCTTACGCGCCATTGTTGCCCCTACAATTATTCCTTTTGGTCACCACTTACCATCAAATTACCAGTCCGATTGTTTGTCGACTGTAACTTAAGAAATGCAAGAGAGCAAGTAGAGATTATAAATGCTTGTTTAATTCACAATATATTATAGTGGTAGAGTACATTTTTTTTCACGTAGCATGTACTGCAGAGGAACTGTAAACACGCGCAGCCCGAGAAAGTCACACAGAGGTAAAATCCCTAAATATGTTGTCTCCATAGTAAAACCTCACCGTTATACGTCTGCCTTTATTATAGTACTAATTGATTATCACCTTATGACGTGAATGAGATCTCAAGATAGCACGCCTACATGGCTATGTGATCTTATTATGACGTCAATAATATTTTTACACTCGAGACAAGGTAATTCCATGATCTCCGGTATACAGTAGTCAAAACAATGTTGTAATCTTTTAAAATATAGCTTGACAATTTTAATACCTGTCGTCCATCAGTCATTGAAGCTAAACAATATACCTATTAGCTAATCCAATAAAAATTCTAATTTATAGTTTTTGAAAACTTATAGACTCAATCCATTTAAGTAAGAATTTATATTGTAGCAAAGAAAATAAGTAAGCAATATTCTATTTTTATAAATATTAATTACAAGGTATTAACTAATTCAGTTTTAACAGCGATACTCTCTTAATTAAAGTGGAAAAACCACATCATTTATTTAATATTACATTGCGTTGTTAACATCTGATAACACCTGAGCACTCTGATAATGTAGAGTAGTAGTAACTCGGTATTGAAAAGAACAAAAATAAAATATGAATTTAGCAAGTGTATGCAAAGTATAAACCCTAGATCAATGTGCAAATACCGTCCTCAATTCTCAACTGACTATTAACGACCATAATTATACTACAGTTTTATTCGAGTGAGGTAACTCACCAGTAACAACTTTGGTTGTAACTTTCGGATGAAGGAGAAGAAGAAAAAGGAACATTTATTCAGTCACAGTACCCCTACAAAAGTGAGTACTTAAAGTAAGACTTACACTACATACATATTAACCTGACGGATGGGTGGAGGTATATATATTTAGGTATATTTAGAACCGCGAGCGGCCAAAGTATGCGATGATTCTTGTAGTACGAAGATTTAATTGATCACATAAAACCAGTAGAATAATCCATTTTTAATCACTAATGTAATACGAGGAAATAAAAAGCAAAATGAAAGAAATTAGATAGAATAATATATTTATAATTTTGCCGTTCATAAACGATAACGTCTTACATTATATTTGGGTACAAGATACTCATAAAAAGGCTATCTAAGCAACATTTGTTTCTATTATAATTTGCTACATAGAAGTTTTTTTTTATAATTAATGTGTTCTTCGAAATTATAAAAAAGTGAACGTTAAAAAGATCAGATTATATAAATGCAGTTTTTTTTCACAAACAGTAAACTGCATTAACGTAATTAAGTCATTCAAATGTGATTAAGGGAAGCTGTAGCTCATCGAGTTGGAGAAACCTTGTCCTCCGTTTGTGGACGCCGAGTCGCTGTAACAGTTGCTTCGTCCATCATCTCCAGTTTGCTGATCTCGCGAATATTCCTTGGGAACAAAGCACATTTTGAATTGTCAACGAAATATTTTTTATTTTTTATAGAAGTTTTTAAGTCGCTGTTGTGGATAACGTTATAAACTTTTTTAACATTGCCAGTCTAAAAAACTTTGAAATCTCATGGTGTATATGAAATTGTTGAGCTGAAATGCTTCATGGAGAACTATTTTTCAATTGACAAGTACATTTATACACCACTATATGTTAACGGGCCACTTAATGGTAAGTGGTCACCGCCATCTATGAACGTTCATAGCATTAAACCCATTGATGAACGCCTAGCCGTCAAAGATAGAAACGGAGCACCGGCTTACTAGTAGGTTTGATAATTTATCGCTCTAGAATCCTGACGTTACGAATATGCATGGGCAGCGGAGACTTAGATGGCCCGCCTGCTTGTTTGTTAGTTATTTACATAAAAAAAATTGTGTTAAAATAGAAGCTCAAGCGTTTTCATCGCAGACATTGAGTTGGAAAATGCTACGTAGGTATGCTTGCGAGCTTATCAGTACGTAGGCGTTGTAGACCTACGACGCAATCCAATATAATCCATGGAAAAACTTTGCACTTACAACTACCTACTTCTTTTTAATTATATTCTGATAGCATTCTGATTCATGAAAAAATAAGAGGTGTACACTGTTACGTAATGAGTATTTCGTATTTTCTTTTAAATAGCTATAAACTTTTGTAGTAAATAAGGACCAAAGTTATAAAATTATTTTCTTTCTAATAAAGCAGTGTTTGATTTGTTAAACTACTTTTCTGTGCTAGTGAATATAAACCAATGTTATTAAGAACACCAGATTACAGTGAATTTATTATGCTGTTTTATTCTTTTAATAATAAAAATAACATTCAATTTTTGAAGTGTAATTTTGTGAAAAAATCTCTGTGTATCTATCTATTAAAAACTTAATATAATTTTCCAATACAATTTACTTTACCAACGATGTATTAAAATTTATAAACTTACTGGTTTGCCATTAACAGAAGCAGAACTGGAACAAAAATAAACCAATCAGTAACATATGTAGAATTACATAATATAAATCTGGACATTCTCTTCGCTTCTGGAATAATAGTCAATACAAATTGAACTAGATTTACACATTCTCTAGTTTTTATTTCCACAAAACTAAACGGCTTCTAAAACAATAAAATGGGGCAAACATTAAATTTATTACTTCCTCATACAAATTAATATCAATTCCTCTGAATTCCCCTGAAGCAAGGGCGGATTACTAGTAGGTATATGTTATAAGTCCCTGTAGCCCGGGACCAGAATAGGGCTACGGTATCCCCTGCCTGTCGTACGAGGCGACTAAAAGGGGGCTTCCGGGGTCGTGGGCGGCTAGGGTGGGAGTCTGAACCGTCCTGCCAACAACCCCGGGAAGGACGTCGGTACGTGTGGGTGCATACCGGCGTAACGCCAGAAATTCGGGAATGATCGTCCGCTCATCCTGAGCAGATCCCGACGGAGCACGCACTCATAGGACTCCGGTCGTGTTCCAATAGAGATCCCGGAGTCCTAGCATAGCGCTGAGGAACGCCACGGGGGGGNNNNGGGGGGGGGGGGGGTTTAGTGCGGTAAAAATCCCACATAACCCGGCGTCGCTCCCACGGCACCGGGTACCTTTTGGAGGTTTCCCCGTCGTCAACAAAAAAAAGGTATATGTTATATAAATAATCAATACCTAGATGATAATCTATACTAATAAATAAAATTGGAGTGTCTGTTTGTAATATTAAAATAACCGCTTTTTACTACATGCATATGAATGTATATACGGTACATATACCAAAATAACATTTTTTACAATTTTTGTTTGTCTGTTTGTTCCGGCTCATCTCTGAAACGGCTGGATCGAGTTTGACAGGACTTTCACTGGCAGGTAGCTGATATACTAAGGAGTAACTTAACTTTCTTCTAAATAACTTTTTTGTTAAATTCCACACGGACGAATTCGCGGGCACAGCTAGTAAATAAAGATATTTAAATGAAATAAAAATGTTGTCAACAACAACCGACGCGTTTTAATTTCAACTTTGGACCTTAATAATATGCGCGAAGGTCATTTTATCAAATTCGAGTGATATCTACATAAAACTAAGAAGCATTCGTACTCGATAAAAGGATCATTAAATACCGCTATGGAAAAAGCGATCAAGTAATGAAAACGAAATTAAAAGTTTAAATTAAATGTTTGTGTACAAAATTATTGGTATATCTGTGATCGTTAGATGTCTGCAACAGTAAGGTGGCGGTATAAATTTTACTAGTTGTTTTCCGCTAAATATTTATATTAATAGCATCTAGGACGATATTGTTTTAAACTAAACGGATCGTAAATGTTTTTCACTTTGATACGGGTACTCGTAATAGACATGTTGTTAATCATTGTATATATCGCACGCTGAAATTTAACAGCCTGAATATATCGCAGTTGCAACACGGCAATCTCCACCTTTCTATCTTGAGTTCACCAGATTTTAAGATCCTTTTTATAATATTTATAATAACTAGTATTCGCCTGGTGGCCGAAATTCAAGCACAATCATTAAATTAAATTGAGTTTTTTTTTTAATTTTAACTACAGTAGCTCGTCAATAGCTACTAAATAAAACAAAAAAAACACATACACAGTTGGTAAACAGAATTTTATAGTACAGGTACAAATTTTCTTTTCAGGTATTAATATATAGAAAAGATCGTCAACTTTCAAATCCTGTCTAATTTATGTTTAAAAATGTAATAAAATCTGCGATCTTTCAATTATTGAGTTAATATTATTAAAAAAAAATGGTTAACTTTTTTTCTAAAATCCGCCTAAAATCAATAAAATTGATAGGTTGAGATCTGGTTGAAACTGAAATTAGTCAAATGTCATCTGATCAAATGTCACCTTGTCAAGTTTCTTCGCGCCATCGCAGTTCAGCCTTAACTACGATTCATGCATGGTTGCCGAAATATCGGCGTATAATAATATCATATAATATAATAATATATATAATATAATATATATTATCATCATCAATGGATCATATCGTACTCGTAGTAAAACTTATTATAATTTGAATTTAATTATTGTACACTGACTATATATTTTGAATGTGACGTGCATAGTGAAATAAATTGTATTATAGTACCGTACAATCTGCGATTTAAAATCGATTAAATAATAAATCAATTTTCAAACAAAATGAAATGTGAAATGAAATTGTTAATTAATTCTCATTGTGTAGTTTTCTAGTCTACTCTTTACATTATGATTTGATAAATTTAAATCTTTGTAAAGAAATATTTATCATTGTAGATATGAATATATATATACAACAAAGTCATTGCTTATTAATGTAAGTGCAGAAACTTATAAATTTAAACATACGCAGCAGACTTCAAAGTGGTGTGCTTACAATTACTTCGAAAATTTATAACATTTAGATATTATATATTTAGTTTATTAAAAGCTGCCAGTGGTTATTATACTATAATGAGACAGGTACCTACACATAAATCTAACTACAAACTAATTATATAATTTTTCAAAGAAATCACTGCTTGTCAATTCTAACCATTTGTTTGAAATATAAATATAAAATATTAAATTTTTTATTGTATTATTTTATTTTCTTTATTATATTTATTTTATTATTTAACATCTTGAATTATAATTTTATGAAAGGACAGTAAAGAACCCACAGTCTGACGTAAACGGCTGTAACAGCCACGATGAGATGTAATACATATATGTACATTATAATATAAAAATGATTAATTTCCTCTTACGAATATAACGACATCACGATGAGGAACACGTGACTAATGATCACATTTACAGCGACCACTACAAACGCACAACGACACCTGTACGATAGATAACATTTAATTGAATTAGAGCGTGGTCAGCAAATATTTTATATTAATTAACTAATCTGTTATAAATTTAGTTTATAACTATTACTTGATATTTATTTAACATGCAAATAAATTAAAAATTGGTGGTTTTGGATCTAAGATTTTTTAATATCACATTTGGCAGAATCGCTAAATTGGCGGGAGTTGGTAACTGAGCTCCAAGGACATAATATATAAAATACGTTTTAAAAAAAGTAAAAAAAATAATCTATGTTACCTGCACTTTACCACTCCAGGAACTGGATTAGCTGAAACACGAATAATAATATTTATTAATGTAATAATAATAATAATAATAAAATACAAAGGTGAAAGATGGCGTTATGAATATGTTAACACGAAATAACAATTGTGTTGAGTTATTGGAACACACTCCCATTTTCAAGCCTGTGCGAACATCTACTGTTGTATGTCTGTATAGACTTTCTAATTTCAGCACTTTCTATGTATTCAGTTGCCCCCTTCTCATCATGAAGCTAAATGGTTACAGCACTAGGAACAAAAACACTCCACACTAAGCTTGGCATAATGCATTTTTCTATCTTGATTGTCCTCAGCAGTGCAATTTATTACTACTTGGGGTAATATAAAACCCTTAAGGTTAAGTAAAGGATACCAAAGAATAATTCAAAACATACCCCTCACGTACACTAACGCAATACAAAGAAATATGATAGCTACTTTGCCCATCATACTTTTATTGCTTTACGAGTATTTAACAATCGAATAAAACAGGCGTAAACGACTTATTTTAACTGGAATTGTATGTACTGTAAAAATCTTTGCAACGACATGCGCTTTATATAGCGATTAGAGCAGCCGTCAGGTATTATTCTTGAGACACAATGACATATTATAATTATTTCAGTTTCCACGGGAATAACAAGAGTATCTATATAAAAGATATTTGTGAAAATTGGTCTGTTCGCCTATAAAATGAATTTTAATTGAAAATGCATGATTGAAGCAATATACATATTTTACTTCAATTATAGGAGTGTACTCGTAATAGACATAATTAACAATTTCCCAAAAAGCTGAACTGAATTGAACAGTTTTTGAAAGTCAAACTACGCTATCGATTCAGCAAATCGCTATTGTTATGAAGGGTCAGCGGAAATAAATAGTGGCCAGTAAAACCAGGTTCTGATAAAAACTATCTCGAATACCTTAAATAACTATTGCCCTTATGTCTTGTGCAAGAGAGCGAAGATCAAATACACATTTTCATTATTACCTGCATCATGTTTTAACATATTGGCGCGAGAGATTAGAAAGTTCTGGAAGATCCGAAAATGGATATAAAAGCGAAAGCGGGGAGGACCATCGTGGGTCATTCCGTGCCGTCTCAAGCCACCACCCGACCGCTGATCGGTTCTCGCCGAGCCTCCCACAAGCGGGATTCACCTGGAGGGCTTTGATCGCTCGGTGCGTCGTGAAGAAGGCAGCATCACACCGAAAGTGACGCCGGGCCTACGCGGGCGCCGCTACCGTCATCTTCGACGTAAGAGTTACCTTCGCGTCTTCGATTGCGACCCCAAGGACCAACCCGTCTCCACGGGTCGCGGTAGCACACTACATAGGACAAAGGTCCCGATTGTTTAACTCGCCACCGTAAGGCCGACGATGGAATACCAATGAGTGGGTCATTCGGATGTCAAATACTAAAGCGAAGAGTTCGCTCGACGAAGCGAAACAACTGCGAGTGCGATTGTTTATTACTTTAGTAATGCAGTTATCCAGACACGTAACACTACTATGAGCAGTCTTGGAAAAAGCTGCAAGAAACTTCCAAGGAGAGTATTTTCTACTTACAGATACTCGTACAGAACACTTATTACTTATGACTAGTTATAGTTTATCACTAGTTTGAGTATAATCAGTTAAGCCTTTATCACCTAAGCTAGCTAGAATTGTGAATGTAACTTTTTTTAAATTCCCTAATAAATCTCACTCTTATGAATCGTTTACAAACATATTACCCACGCCCTATTACACCATACAGGGAATGGACCTCTAAACAGTTCAGTATGGATCGGTGTCTTGATTAATTTTAGAGGGTTCCATCTTTATACTAATAGATACTTAATATATTTTTGCTTATGTGTACCTAGATAACCATTTTAAAAAAGGAATATCACTGAATAGTATCAGTTTTTAAGTGTTTCTCAAGTGACATTTTGTCGACCTCAGAGTCCTGCCTGCCGAGCGAGAGGTTCCGAGTTCGATTCCCGGCCGGGGCAGACATTCATATCATCGCAACACAGGGAATTCTAATGCGAGGGTATGAGTGTGTGAACGTTTATCAATGTTTTATTAATGTCATTTCAACAGCTCGATACTTACCATGGAAAACCTGAAAATAATGATATAGGTAATGTGTAAAGTTATTCATAAATTTGCATGACTAATTTTACTAATTTTTCAAGTAATATATAAAACAATATAGTTTTTGTTCTTACGTACCTTAAAGAGGTGCACTCAAAAGAGCTCTACTGATGCTAATTTTGTTGTTGCATCATCTCTAAAGACTGCGCATTACTTTATGATAATAACTACATATGTATGTGTAGTTTTCCTAGAATGTTATTGTTTAAAAGATATGTATTTCAACAGTATTGCCGTTCGGTACATATGCGATGTTAAAACCAGTATTTTTGTTACATATCTATGTATGTACTTAAATGTCGTGACTTCGTTTCTACTTAATATAAAAATAAGTACATAATTGTTATCTAACTTGCTCTTTGAGATAACTTTGACAGTACCGTATATAAAGATGACAAGAGATTTATAATACCCGAATAACAGAGCGTTATATTTTTCGTCTATAATACGAGGGAAATAATCGATCATGTAAAATTGTATAAAAATATCGACCTCTAAGAAGAATTGTGTTATTGATCTCATTAGATAGTTTTTGAATATTTGAAGTCGGTGTGGATAACCGGTTTGAATTAAATATGTTAGGTTGTTCCTTTTTGTTACAGTACTTTAAAATTTTTTTTCTACAGCGTTGCAGAGGGCTGTATTGAATTCCATGTAGGTATCTAATTAACACCTCTGCCCTTGGATATTCGCAACATCGGAGCCGTCAGCAACGCGTTGCCGGCCGAGAAGGAATACCTCATTACTCGCATAATAAATATTCATTTTTTTCCTGTTAACTAAAGAACATTGCGGACAAACAAAGTCGTTTGAATGTTATCAGCTATTAACTTATTCTGTCCGCTCAATTTAGTCATACTATTAACATTAGGTGTCTTCATTTTTTTTTATTTGTTAATAGCCGACAAACCAGCAGACGAGCCACCTGATGAGAAGTGGTCACCGTCCCCCATGGACATCGATAAGACCAAAGGTATCACTGATGCGTTGTCGGCCAGGAAATGAGAAGAAGATTAAAAAGAACGTTGGCTTTCAAGCTCCCAGCCGGAACACGACGAGCCGTTTGGCGGCTGATTCAAGCAGGAGGGTGGTAGCTAGCCAGGCGGGCTTCACGGTAAGGTAATAATACCAATAATAATATTAATGACTTAATAATCATACAGATAATATAATCCATACGCGAAACCCTACCACCAAGCAGGCTGGCTTCTTCTTCTGGGCAGTATTCTAAGCCGCCCCAATACGGCCGAAAAATAATAATATTATTATGTGTACACATACATACGTGACCCTGCCTGCCGGGCGAGGGGTCCCGGGTTTAATTCCCGGCCGGAGCAGACATTTATGTGATAAATAAATGTTTGTTCTCTGGTCATGGGTGTTTGTAATGTCATATTTGTGTATGTCACCCGCAATGCAGGGAATCCTAGTGCAAGGGTGTGAATGTATAAACGTAACGTAAACGTAAAAAATACGCTACTGATAAAGAAATGCGAAATTGACGTCAGATAATTATTATATAATTATTATTTTACGTCACTCCCAGTTTGCAAAGAATACTAAAACGGTATTTATTGTCTTCAATGCGAAAAAAATACTCCGATTAGTACCTACAAATCGGGGTTCTTCGACGCCGAAAAATTCACTTCGTTCTAATATGTATACGTTTGGTCATTGGTGTCGGAGACTTTGGTGAGGTGAAATACGACAGATTTTATCGACAAATCACAATTCCAATTTTTTTTCATCTTCCATAATAAAAAGCAGTCTTTTGTTTCCTTTACCTCGGAATTCGGGTGCTTCTACTGATTTAGCTTTTGCTATTCACGTAGTAGACATCCTAGAAAGACGAAAGATTCGATAATACTTTACATTTTTTTTTTAATAAATGAACAGAACATGAACCAAAATTCTAATTACTTTTTATCATTTTCTTCAGATTGTTATCTTTTTCATAAAATCTAAATTGTTAAGCTACATTTTTTTGTTTCTAACCGATAGTACAGAATGTATACTTATACTTAAAAATAAATCTAACGGCGTAGCCCTAAGTAAAACAGTCTCGAAGTAAGACGAGTTAAAAAAGGTAGTGCTACTAAATTTGGAGTAGAAAAAAAAACGAAAACAAAAAAATCGATTATAGTTATGGTTTATTCTGCCAATATCAATAAAATAATTATAGGCACGTGTCGATTATGTTCCGGTAACTGAATGTTTTGGATTCTAGTACGGGTGGAGCTCTTACAAAATTAAATAACTACCTTTTAATATTGAAAGATTACTTCAATCATAATAATCAGACTTAAGTAAATTATTAAATTAAATTCTATCACATCGATAAACAATTAAAGATTAGGTTACATTAGAGAGTTTAGGTATAGATTATAAGATACAAATTAATTATATTGGAAAATAAATTATAATTAGTAACAATAAATCTCCATTATATTATAATCTACAATAACTTCTCCATATCAGTGACTAAAACAAGAATAATTACTAATTCAATTAATATTTTATATTGTCATTCATGTATCAAATCCTAATTTTATATAGGTAATTCAATAAAGTGATAATTATTGAACAGTATAATGAAGAAAATTTTGTTGTAACCGATGTTGTTGTACTTGTGGCTTCAGATGAGTCACTGAAACAAAACAAAAGGGAAGAATTAAAATTTCTCATTTAGATGATAAATAATAATAACGAAAACTTTTTATTGCCTAAAAAGGTACAAATCAAAGAGAATAAAAATACAACTTATAACTAAGTTTAGGCAAATGTGGCCCACATTTGCCTTTGGCTTTAAGTTTAAGCTTACATAAGTTATCAAATAGAGACAACAAAGAAGATGCATTTGTAGATAATTTAAGTTTTGTAACTTTTTTGGACCCTACGTCATATGAGGATGTAATAGTTGTTTAGGAACTTGTTTAGAAACTTTGTTGTTTAATAAGCATTCGACCACTTTTTTATATTCTCAATAATAATGCGTACTACATTTACTTCACCATTTTAAAACATTTCAATCATACCCAGTCCTTAATAATCGAATAAAATCAGATCTAATGAAAAGGTTAAAATTTTAAATATATACCAGTCAAACTGTGTAAGACAAATTATAATCTGTGATTAATATCTAATTTGACTAGCTCTATTTGAGAATGGTTAAAAGATATACATAGGTATAGCATTGCCGCTTCAAATTAGATGTAAGTAAATGAGAGAAGTTTGTTTCCATATCAAGGAAAAGAAGTAATTTATTAAAATCTATAGGTATTTAAATTATATTTTAATAATTATATTTTATTTAAATAATATTTTAGGTCTAGATCTATCAGATACTGGATTATCTATGAGTGCTTATAATCGCATTTAAATAAGTTCTAGAATTATAATACACTTAGATTAAATTATTTTGGTAAATATTACATATTTTTTAAATTTCAGTTTAATTGGCGAACGTAAATAATAAGATTACTTACTTCTTGACTGCAGGATTATCACCGACTGAAAGAACAATATCAATTATCAATTTCTAACTAGTTATTATTTCTTTCAGTTACAGCAAGTTTTAGGGGCGTAAGATATTATTTTGATTTAGTAACGTCAACGAGACAATTCTTTTTAAGTTCTCATTTGACAGAACTTCACAATATATTTTATGTACCGTAATAATAATATCGCTACGACAGTGGTTTGACTCACATTTATCTTCATTGTATTCCCCCTTATTGTTTTTATATAAATATATTTATTCCTATAGACAGAAGTAGAAAGTTGATGACGTGGTCGTCCTAACGTAGCTAAAAAAATTGACCGTTGAAATTTTGTATGAGGGTCGCACTTACATTTATCTTCAAATTCCTTGAATGATGGCATCTTCGGGATGGGAGGAAAAGTTATATTTGGCATAGGCATCATAGGCGGCATCGGTGGCATCGGTGGCATCGGTGGCATCGGCGGGATCAACGGCACCTGAGTATTGTTGATAAGTTTGAATTAGTGATGTGAATACCAAGTTAATTCTTTTAATTTTAGTTCGTTTGCTTTCCTATATGTAGGTCGTGAAGTTTTGTGGACACTATTAACGAGAGTTATATTAATTAATTACCTTAAGCGCAAGAAATATGGGTAAAGATGATATTTACTAGATAGTACCAATTATAAATTTCGAATTCTGTATGCACCTCTAATTTTTCAAATTATGTACATATTAAAACTATTTAGCACCTGCTTCGTTGAAGGAAAACATCATTAGGAACCCTGCACACCTGAGAGTTCTTCTAATGTTCCCCTCGGTGTGAAATCGGTGTAAAATCGGCCAACTCGGACTTAGCTAGCGTGGAGGACTGTGGCCTTAACCCTAGTCATTTTTATTTACATAAAATAAGTTAATGCTTGACACCAATCCCACCTGATGGTGAGTGGTGATGAAGTCTAAGATGGTGAACGCACTCACTTATTTAACGCTTATTACTTAACGCCTATTCAGTCTCCTCTTGAAGACTCGTAAGTAATCGTAAGTAGCCGGGAACACTGACGCGGGCAAGTTCTCTCTCATCGTGAGAAGAGACCCAAGTGCAACAGTGGAACAATTATTGGTTACAATGGTGATACATTTTTAGGCCTTACCTTCATATCGGAGAACCTGAAAGAACAAAACGATAATTAATTAGTTGTATTAACATAATAACAAGGTTGTGCAATTAAATAAAATATGTTACTATTGATCCGCCCCGGCATCACACTGGTGCAATTTACTAATGAAGAAACTGAGAAATAATATCATTCGATGTTGATATCTTTAGCAGTTTATTCTCTCCGTTGTCTGTCAGTTCATTGAGAAGAAGTTTAAAAACGGAATTTAGATTTTTTTTGTTCTGTTTTTATAATATTTACCTACTTTAATTTCTGTCGTTAATTTATTTGCATTCCGACGCAGTCCTCAGGAATAGCAATATATATGTATGTCTAACGTAAATAACAAACAGCGGATAGTTGGTGAATCTTTTTCAACGTGTTTCGTTGTAGTTTTGGAAAAAGTAATTGAAACAATGGTTTCACCAGTTTCGTCCTGGCTGCCACCATGGAAATGACGCCCTTAGTGTCACGAATCCCCTTGGACGGCCGTGACCACTTAATAACAGATGGTTCGTGCGCTCATATCGAACTTCTAAAAGTTGGTTGTGAGTTGGTTGTGGTTAAAATGATGATGGATAGGGATACTGATGTTTTTATATGATTTCGGTCTCCTATATAATTTGATTTAGGAAGATCCTCCGTCGGTAGTACCACAAGAACGGTTACTAGCAGAGACTCGAAAAAGTGCTGTGAACATGATCTCGAATAACAAATAGAATAGAATTGATAACAGGGACGCATCAGTTGATTGAACTGTCAGAACGATTGCAATATTAAAAAAAGCGCATTAAATATTTAATCAAATATTATAATTTAAATCAGACAACGGCTAAACAAATTGCGAAATAATAGTGATGAAAAAAGTAGGTTTTTAAACGATATTTTTTTACAATGGTTTTATAAAGTATGACAAATGTTTTAATTTTAAAATAAATTTATTATAAGGTCAAACAGTTAACATGACTTACGTTTGCATGGCCGGAGGATTGTCACCGACTGAAAAATAAATATCATTATACAATAAATACATAGTTATTTACAGACTGATTTCACAATATTCTTACTTTAAAAAATCTGAATTGACGTATCGTACGTACTTAAAATATTTTTCACTTGCTCATATTGAACTTTTATAATATACCCATTACTGTTGCTATAGAAAATATTTTTTTATAATATTACCTTTGTCGTCAATGACGAACGATCTAGAACTAATCACCATACTGCTGAAGTTACTGTTAAGGCCCATCTTACTATTTTCTTCTAATTCTTTTAGAGATGATGTCGTCGGGAACTGAGGGAAGGTAATATTTGGCACAGGCAGCATCGGCGGCAGCGGTGGAATCAGTGGTATCTGATTAAGTTATGATTTAATAACGGTAGTTTACAAAGCATTTTAACAAAATTAAGAATTTGAAATATATATTTTTTTATTTTTTATTTGAATTTACCTCAAATGTTGCCGGTACCTGAAAAAGTAAATTTTAATTTTAGACATTTAAAATAGTTTTAGAAACTTACATTAAAAAAAAAACTCACATGGAACCTCCAAGATATAGGAATTAAATCGTGTAGATATAGGCAAATAGGCATGCTTATAGAAATATGGTGAGTTATGATAGCACAGACGAACTCGTAAATAATAAACATGTGTCGGTTATGCCTTTATGTTTTGAACGTTCTTAGACAGAGGTAACCACTTATCTTCAGGTGCTTCGTCTAATTGTTTGTCGACTGTATATATTACTACAAAAAACGAGAAGACGGATAACCCGATGATGCGATGAATGACCCTTCGCCATAAGTATACACGAAAAAAGAGCTGCCGTCGACAAGGTGCCGGCCGAGAAGGAAGCTATGGACCCGCTTCTTTAAGGACCGTACTTGGCAACACCGATACGGGAAGTTCATTCCTTATTTACAAGTGCGAGGTAGGCAAGGCCCTGAACTGTATTGTAGTCGAACGCCAGGTATCCAGGTGGCATTGATTTTATACCTTGTTGAGTGATGACGGAAACTGACAGCATATTTTAATACGAAAGATACTTCAGCACCTTCACCCTTCTCCTCTGATATCTTTTCAAATTGGAAGTAGAAGTGAAAAGTAATGCCAATACCATAATTGAATTAAAATATCAGTAGAATAAATAAATCTTACACTTACGGGAAAATCGTTGATCTGAACCTTTTCTGATAACCTGAAACATTGTTTTAACTAATTTAATAAGATTAAATTAATATTAATTTACTTTGCAACAATCCGCAAGCACAATGAATGATGTTATATACTTCATGGATGGTATATACTACTCCCTCCCTCCCACAAAGGAAAACATGCATTTACGATAAATAAAATGATTTTATTACATACATGGAGGAAGACTAATGGAAACGTAACATACTTTAATAATATTTTACTTACATTTTATTGAATTCGTCCCATTTGCCTGACCGCGCAGCCGCTTCAAGCTTGTTTGATTCAAGCGGAGCACCTTGAAAATGAAGATAATGAAAACTTCTCAAGATATATTGTAAATATTTCAAATATTATACTATTATATCTATCGTTCTTTTATATCAATCAAATCAAACATATTGAAAAACCTTGCTCTCCTTAATGTTGAAACTTAGTAATTTATATGCAATTAAAAAATATTTAAAAGTTATAAATTCATTTTTTATGCTTTGCAAATAACTTCTTATCTATTAAATATTCTAATGAACAAATTGGCAATAATTATATTTTTATGCATATTATATCGGAGTGTTACTATAACATGTGTATGTTTAATAGTATATATTAAACATACACATATTATATTTGATAGAAGCAAAAATTACACGCAAAATTACAAGCGAATTACACGCATGAATACATAAGTGATATCTAATTAAATAAATGCATTTTAATTTGTTACTAGATCACTAGTTTTGCGTAACTTTATGTTTTTTATGGTTAAATCTTAAATAGGTATATATGATTTCAAAAACAAACCTATCGTAATGGTTAATAATGCATTGATAATGTAATGTACTGAAAGTAAGTTTTCTATTCAAATCCGAAGCTATCCTATCATTTGCTCTTGGACCACTGCCAATGCTGGACACAGGCCTCCATTTACACCATTCCGAGCGGCCTGAAGCAATACACACTCTAGAAATCCCTTCGGCTTCGGGCACTGGAATATTTTGAATGACAATTTGGATAACATAATATATTTCGAACTGGATTCTACGAATTTTTTTCCAGAACTAGAGTTATCCATTTACTACATCACTTGTCCCAGTTATATTCGCTAGGATTCATTATTATCGGTATTTAGTGTTGCTAGGTGGCAGAAGGGGCCAGTTTGGTAGCATGAGCTTTGCCGTGGACTTAAGAGTCCTAAAAGCACCTTCTACCCGGGATTTACGGCCTGGCTTGGTTGTAGTTAAAATGGAGATGTTAAGCCCGGTAAACACCTAACATGGTTAGTGGGTTAGTGACCGCAGCAGGTGATAATCCCAGAAAACGTCGCAGAAATTCAATCGCTCTTCGACTGGTTTTTCGTTAAATGGTTCTATTCTACGTAGTGGAACACATATATCAACACATCGTTATCATAATGTCTGGGCACGTACGCCTATTATAAATTAAATATAACTGTTTCGGGAAGGAACATCGTGCGGAACCCTACACATCTAAGGTTTTTCCATAATGTTCACAAATTTATACGAAGTTAGGCAATCCACATATAACTAGACATGGCTTCCCACGTTTTTATTATTAGTGATAGGAATGGTTGGAAAGTGTAATAAGAAAAGAAAATGATTTAAAATTTTAGTGGTTAATAGATGAATACACTTTTTGGAAAAGCGTAAATTGTAGATAAAATATTGTTCAAAAAGAATTTTATCGATTGGCGCTAAGATAATAAAGTTACTCGAGTTGATTTTTTTATTTTTTTGTATAAAATCGAAAGAGAAATTATTTTTTTCTTTTTAGTCAGTTTTCTGAATGAAATGGTATTGAAAAAAAACTATTTAATTTTATTTTTATTATATGCCTAGCAAATGCCCTCGCTTCACTTCGGAAAAACTACCTTACGCTTAAACATAACATCTGCATTTTTCTGGCATTTTTCGTTCTGTGAATTAGAAATACATATTATATTAATTCATGTTTTTTTTATTTATGGACGGATTGCTATGAAACAAACTTTAAATGTTAAGCGACCAACCATTAAACCAGAACAAAATCGTTTAGCCATTTCTGAGATTAGCGGGAACAAACGCACAGACAAACAGACAAAGAGACAAAAATTCTAACAAATATTGTTTTGGATTCTATTGCGTTAATAAAGGCCCCTAATAATATTTTTACTCATATAACTTTTTTTAGTTTTTGTAGTCTATATCTTAAAACATGAATTTTTAAAGATCGTTTATTCCCTTATTCAGGTTAAATCTCATTTATGGTAATAATGTTAGTCATAATTGCCATTAATTGATTCCGAGTAAAACTCGATCGACTACTGCGTAATAGTAGTAATGTGTCTTTAATTGGAAAAATAATTTAAAGTAATTTACCTACAAAATTTAGGTCATTCTAATCTTTATTACACAAAACGTGTTAAATCAATTATATTATACTACAGTGAATCATCATATAGAAACTGCCGCCATTTTAATGCGCTTATGACATAGGGCGATATTAACGAAAGAAGAAAAAAATTTAAAACTATCTAGAACCCACTTATTTCCTGGCTGATGTCCTACAATACATAAATGATATTTAATTTAGTATATATGTCGGCATATACATAAACTTTGACGTGAACTTTGCATTCAACCAGTGGACAGCGTTTTAAAAAACAGCGTCACAGCCATAGATAACTATATAGGGTTTTATTCTGAATATAAATCAGTTAATTTTTTTCTATTCAAAAGTACATCAAAAGTACATAATTATACGAGAGAAACAGGAAAGATTGAGAACATTTATATAAACATGACGAAAAGAAAAGGAGACAATCAATCACGGAATCAACATCAACATCAATCAACACTCCACCTTCAGGTATGCCAGCAGGCATATATCCATACTAATTTCGAGTTCAGTTGTAGATTTTTTACGTTTTATGCACTACAAGTGACCATCACTAGCGTTACAAAAAGTTCGTAGTCGTAGACTACGTTCAAAAATAAACAGAATTAACTTTTAAAGAAATACATGATGGATGTCGCATTCCAGAACCTTAATAGGAAGTGAAAGATTACGTAGTATAGTTAGATTTTTTAGTATTACCTCCTGTAATCTCCTTAATACCGAGTATAAACTTTTTCCTTGCAGTAGGCCAGTAGCGAGTTTAAGTCAGTCGGAAATCAATGGTCGATCGATTTTAGGAGGGTGGTAGTCAGTCGGGCAAAATACTTTATCACAATGCCAAGTACCGTCGCCACAATAACACGCACCGTCCCAATAAAACTTGATGATATAGTCCCAGCAACATCCAATAAGAGGGACCGTTCGCCATAGCCTCGTAGATTATTCAGCAGGATGCACCAAGAACAGGTGAAGTTGGCTTAGACTCAAGGATCGATGGAGTCCCTTACACCCCAAAAAATATTACTAACTGATTAGTCACACTATATATGCAAATAATAAATTTGTGGTTACCTTGACCAGCCACAGCAATAGCCGCTACGAGCAGTATGTAGATGATTTTTGACATAATGAACAAAAAAATATGTTAATATTCGAGAAGGTCACTATGACAGGCAATTAATAAGTAATCGGGGCAAAAACCTGTGTCGTAATGTAACCGGAGAACGCGACGGCTACTTATAACATACGAGAAAATCACAAACATTTTAAGGCACCAAATACACTAGCCTGTTGTGTCGTGACGTGACGCGCCAGCACCAAATCAATTTTATGTATACCTATATAAATGCGTGGTAGTAGACTTTGTTAATTTTAGGTTTTGTGCAGGTTTTCTTACGATATTTTCTTCACCATAGCAAGATAATTAAATTGCAATACGCTCATAGTTAAAAAAAAAAATAAAGGTGTGTGCCGGATTCAAAGTCAAATCTCCTGTGACTTTCAAACCACGAGGCTATCAGTGCTGATAAATGGAATGTCTATTCCCGTGATACCCAAAGTGGCCTATATCGACCCCAAGGGATCAAAGAGGTCCATGAAATATAAATGGAGGTCCAAGATAGTGGACCTCAGTTACACTAGTCGTTACTTTAATTTTGCCGTCTCCTGAATGGAATAATCGATATTTATATACAGATAATAGGTACCTATTTACTTTCATAATACTTTCTTATAAATTAACACATGTATCTATCGTATAACTTACATTTTTATTTTGTGTGCGTCCAAGTTTTTATTGTGTGAAAAATATTTTTCCGCGGTAAATTGCAGCCTGTGTCAAGTTTTCAACTAGACATCCAACTTTGTCTGTGCAAAAGATCACGGGAAATTGTTGCTTAGTTTTTACGTGAAAACCTAATAAACAGACCTACCTTACTACTACGGTTTGGTATACAATCTTATTTTCACAATTATAAAAATGCGAGCGAAATATGAATATTATAGCACACAGATGAAATGAAAATCTTATCTGTACTATTAATATTTTTGATTCATTTTAAAACTTAGGAAGCCTGAAATCATCTCGAATGAATTAAAAAAAAATCTTTGCTTAAGATTTTTTTTCACTATTCACACTACTGTTACAAATTTAACCTTTCAAACTGATTAACACTAAACCAGCTGTCAAAAATACATTTGAAATTGGTGGAATTACGTAAAATCAATGTTTTTTATTTTATTTTATTGTAGTTCAAAACAAATTTTCCTATATAACAAATACTATTACTTCTAATTTAGAAATAAAACATTTTCATGTACGTACATTAAAATAATATACTGAAATAACAATTTAGACGTAAAATTATTGTCATCATTACAATTATTATAATAACTAACTACAATAACAATATATAACAATAACAATAAACTAAGATTAGCATTAATAGTATAATCCTCTGTAACATGTTTGTAAGTACGTTGTGTAGTGTTTAAAAAATATTAATATTTATAAAATATTTTCAATGAACCACATACGCACATATCGCTCCTTAAATACAAAAGCACCACAAGTCAAAATAAGCAAATTATACAGGAGCGGCATTTGCAAAAAAATTTGGATAATTTTGGGTTTTTTTTTTTATAAACTATGGGTAACTATGTAATTTGTTTGTTATCAAAAGACGCGTAATTAAATAGACTATTTTAATATAAAGCAATCTTAACCATACCTTGAATTGACCCTCGAAAACATGCAGATAAGTTAGTTTTATATATAGACTTAAACTTAGAGAACATTCAAATTTTATAAATGAAACCACCATAATTAGGAAAATTTGAGTTTTATTTTCGTTTTCAACCACACGAAACGTTAACTAAGCAAAAAAAAAATGGCACATAGTAACTTACGACATAGTAAACTTGCTAAGGGAAAATAAATAGTTAAATCATATCATGAGATCAACATTCAAGTCTTATTTTAATATTACCTTTTTAGTAGGTAAGAGTAATAAAAAGTTAAAAACAAAAAAAGCATAAAACTCTTGCATAGAATTAACAAATCAAATATAAGAATTATTGTAATAGTAAATACACTACCTAGGTATTTAACTGGCTTCTTAAAACTTAACAGCTCTCAGTTACAACAATATAGGTACTCAAAATTATCACTGAACCCTTTTTGAACAAGCGATTAAATAAACAATAACAAAAAAATAACTATAATAATAAACGATTTTAAGCTATAATCACGATCAAATCAGACTTTTTCAATGGACTAATACTTAGTAATTTATATTGTTTTACCAAACCTAAAACTGTATACCTAACCTATAATGACTCTTATCTAAATATTGTCTCGCAGTTAAATAAAACCTTGTATCGCCACTGAGTTAAGATGTTTTGCTACTAAGTAGTTAAATGAAATATTTAAAACTAAATTAACTTTGTCTAACATTACATTTGAGAAAGAGAGTTAACTTTACATTAAAATTGTATTTGCAGTTATATTTTATAAATTAAGGCACTTATGGCGTAGACACCTTCAAAATTAATTATGTTTATGATCTACACTAATCACAACCGTATAAAGCACCTAAACATGGTGTAAAAAGTGATCTAACAATTTTTTTTATAAAAGTTTTACTTAAAACTACATGGAGCGTAATGCTCACAAAGGTATTTTTTTTTAACTATAACATTAAAAACCAGTTCACAGCAGTAAATTTTGCACAAATTTAGAGATTGGCATAAAAAGATTCATAAAATTTTGGCACGATATTTTTTTGGATTAGCTTTAGAATACCTTGCTTCTTTGCTTCAGGAACAGTAAGTTTTTCAGTATAAAGTTGGTTTAGAGTCAAATTATTATCAGGTATTGCCTTCGTCTTCGTGCGGCGTTTTCTCAACGTGGATACCGACTTAAACTCTTCATCTTAGTAGGATGTTTTAAAGAAAAATATGCCATTGCTTACTTTATCTGACTTTAGAATCTTTATATCGGCCCATTTGAATTTATTGCCATTGTTATCTATATTGTAGTTTCCTGTACACAGGGATTTGAGGTCAAAAAAATTCTCATGTGTCAGTTCTTCAACAGTATAAGGCTTTCCAGTTTTCTTCGCTGTTTTGATACTGATCTGATACTGGTCTGGAACGTAAATTGGAGATGATTTCAATGCTTTAGTAATATTACGTTGAATGACAGAATGAACACAATCTCCTTCATTTTGGGTGTGGCCTTTTATGAGGAACTTATGAGTAATACTCTTGATGTTCGGCAATTCTTGAGTCGCATATTGGTACATTGCCACAGCAATTATCGGTATAGAAAGTGACGTCACAAGGTTCCATGGCATTATCATTCAATTTTATCAGATACATTAGAACACAGGAACCAATTTCATTAATACCTCGGGAACCTTCTCCCTCATGCTATACAAAACAAGTTGTGTCCTTTGTACCGAGCTCGGTTATTGTGAAATTAAGTAGATTTAATTTAGACGTATAATAAAAACTAGATACATCACCCCGTGGACAAGGCATCACCGCTTGGAGATCGTACACAGCCACTACGAAGGTATTACTCACAAGCTCTTTATCTTTATATTTTTTAGCTCTGGCGAGAGTCTTTTCCTTCAAGTGCTTGTCGTATGTCTCTTGTAGTAACGATTTATCTACAGCGTTTTGGTAAGCCATGCAATCTTCGCATTGGTCCTTCTTAGGCTGCCAGAAATATATGTTAAAATCATGTATAAATATGTTGTAGTATACTTGATATGAAACATGTTGTGCACCCTCAGATTCACATTTGTCCAGGTAATGTCGATATAGCGCCGCTATTGTAAGCCCACCCTCAATATACTCCCGAGTCGATCGCGCCCTACAGTAATGACTTTCTATGCGGGGTATTGAATTGATGTGTGCTTTGACACCATCCGTCAGCTCTGAGTCTAGTTTCTTATGGTTGTTGTGTTTTCCCCTGTTATCTTTGAGGTGCAAGCCAGTTTCGGACTGCTTCTTGACAACGGTTCTAATTATAGTATCTGAGATTGCAAGGGTATTCATGAAGAATACTTTACATACCCGAGTTTTTTTATTATTTCGAGTCAGATAAAATGCATGATTATAATTTTTGCGACTGCTACCCTCACGAATGTATCTATATTTTGGTTCTATCTTGGTCATGTGATCGTGAATAAACTGTCGTTGGATTTCCAGATCACCGCACTCCCAGAACTTTTCAAAGATTTGTTTTCTTTCTTCAAACGTAAACTCTGTAGAACATTTCAGCTTACATTTGTCGGAACATGCAGGACCCATTTTTTTGGCATCATTAACTTTCTTGGACTTGGACATAGAAGTATAGAACATACCTTTGTTTTTCAATAGCTTGCTCTGGTTTCGTTTCCATAAAAGCGGTTCTGCTTTTCTTTTACCACACTTACTGCGCGATTCAACATCAATACTAGGAGACTGCTCGTCTACGCTAGATGGGTGCTCATCAACGCTAGGTGGCTGGTCATCAACTCTAGGTGATGTTAAATTAATATTAAATAACTCCCGGTTATCTACGACTGATTGGGGAAAGTCTTGAATGTCAGGTAACTGCGCTTGTGGTTGTTGCTCTTCATCGGAACCAGACTGGATTTTGCGGTTTTCAAAAAATGGATCTTCATACGTAGGATCTTTGACACTATCATCGGATGAAAAATCTTTATGGTTATTTGTAGAATTGGAGCTACTTGAAGAACTGCTCGAAG
The DNA here is from genome assembly GCA_003671415.1 of Megathymus violae. NCBI lineage: Eukaryota > Metazoa > Arthropoda > Insecta > Lepidoptera > Hesperiidae > Megathymus > Megathymus violae. The sequence continues at coordinate 1,716,762 of PDGT01000063.1, read as the reverse complement.
AACTAGAAGATTCATCAGAGGAAGAGTTACTGTCTGAGTCTGTTTCTGGGATGACTAAAAATGGTTTATTGAATTTTCTGTGTTTTGGAGGCGTTGCTTGAATATCTTCGTTATCTTCATCAGAATTGAGAATATCTAAAGAAAACTGACTATCTGGTAGAGAATTGACCTCATCAGAATCATATTCATGATAAATAATATTGACAGTCTGAATGTCACTTGAATCCATTTCAGTAGGTGGTATTGTTGACGGAGATTGGTCATTTATAGGTGGTACCAAGTTCAAAATACGGTACGCTCTTGATGTCATGCTGAAATAACAAGAAATTACTACCTTCTCGTAAGAAGACGTTATAATGTATCTATGGGTAAGAAAAAATTAATTATTTTTGATGGTTCTTCTAAAATAATTCGTTTAACTCATTAGATTACTCCTTAAACTATAAAAAAGTTTTAGACAAACAGCATTTAAAACTAAAAATTGCTTTTTAATGTAAAATAAAATCTATTTAGAGATTACTTTCAAATACAAAGATATACCATATTTCGAAATATGTTACTTTAGCACAAAGAAGTAAGAAAATAATTCTATTTATTTTTTGCAAAATTAACTTAAATCAAAACATGGTAGTATTTCATACTAAAATATGAGTAAATATCAGATTCAAAAAAGCAAAACTAACCTATTTCGAAATATGTTACTTTAGCACAAAGAAGTAAGAAAATAATTCTATTTATTTTTTGCAAAATTAACTTAAATCAAAACATGGTAGTATTTCATACTAAAATATGAGTAAATATCAGATTCAAAAAAGCAAAACTAACCTATTTCGAAATATGGTACTTTAGCATAAAGAAATAAGAAAATAATTAAAATATTTGATTTTGCATAACTAAATTAATTCAAAATATGGTAGTATTGTATAGTAAGAAAATACCATATTTATAAATTTAAAACTAACCTATTTGCAAATATTGTACTATTGCACATAAAAATGATAAGATACTTACGTGTATAACATCTGCAATACGAATATATTTTTGAATATGGCATTTTTGAATATATAATTTCACCCGTCTTTTAGCAGTTTTTTGGAATGTGGTAGTTATTCACAAAAAATGCGCGTGCTCGTGCCGACTGACTGTTGACAACTGACAATATGATACTTTTGCGCGAAAATCTGTTACAGAAACGGTACAAAACAAAACTAACGTGTGTGCGTTTATGGGTGTTTTTGATCATAAAACAACGGCTGTTTTGGCGAAATATCAAAACTTCATCGTTTAAGATGCATTTTATGCAAAAATAACATTTTTTAATTTTTTTAATATGTGTGACATTTGTATTTAAGGAGCGATATTAAAACAACTAGTCCTCGTTTCTCTTCGAGACACATAATCCTCACGTTTAAGACAATTGTTTATATACGAATACTTGCAGTTCGTATTAATCAGGCGTTTTTTTTTTCTTAATGAATCTATTGGGAAAAATTGAGAAATTTATTGAGTAAAATGAAAAATGTTGATACTTGAAAATATTTGCAATAGTTTTGGAGATTATTGCATTCAAACACTAACAAAGATTTTGTTTCATACTATGTAGTCATAAAGCAAATTGTAATTTCGATTCATAATTATATTTCTAAAACAAGTCCCGCACACTGCAGCCTATTAGTAAGTAGTAAGCCTGCCTGCCGAGAGACGGGACTCGGGTTCGTTGCCCGGCCAGACCAGACCCTTAAATATTACGGATAAATGTTTGTTCTCGGGTTGTGGATGTTTGTAATGTCTAATTTTGTGTTGATGGCAGCCCCAGTACAGGGAATCCTTAAGTGTGAACATGCGGAGATGTGAGTTTGTGAATGTTTTTATATATTTATTTATCTTCCGACAGTAAAAACTCTATTCTTTCAACTGCCTTTTTATTTTAGAGCACCGAAGTCAAATGGTATGACATACCATACAACCTGATTCGGTATCTATAGGTGTCGAGGAATCAAATTTTTACTGTAAGCAAGGTGCCCCAAAACATTAAACGCCCTGCTATCCGGGAAGTCCCTCATTCAGAACGTCCAGTGAGCATGCTGTTGTTATGGTGAGGCAGTAGCCCTCGGAGTTCCACTCATAGCAGCGAACCCTTCTGATAAGAAGTGAAGACACGCGTTTTCGTATACTCGTACCATTGGCTATTGATATTTTTTTATAGTCTGAAGGGCAGAGGAAAAAGCAGGGACCTGATGGTAAGTGGTCACTTAAATATGCCGCTGAAATAAAAAGTTTGTTATCCAAAGGCGTCTAAGAGAGACTGTAATAAGGAAGCTTCGCGAAATGCCAAATCTGTTTGAAAGCCTTAGTAATATTCAGGCCCACTGCAAGTGTGCCCAGTGGTATGTGAGATAAGCTAGTGCATTTTGGCGATTCCTGATCAACTAGTGATTCTCCAAATACTCCAGGAGCAGCTTATTAATAAGTTGCTCCATCACCTTCGATAGCGGGGAGGCTATAGCTATAGCTCTGTAATTGGCCGGGTCACTAAGATCGCCCTTTTTCGGGGTGGGATAAACGAAGGCAACCTTCCACGAACACAGAATTATAACAGAGTACCTTTCAAACCGAAAAACATTGAGATTGAAATCTTCCCAGCGTTTATTAATTTAGCAAATTTGAACACCACAATCCGGAAGCCTTCTTGTGACCATTGGTGAAATGGCTCGAAAATACTCTTATAAATCTCGTTAAAGCTTCCCACGTTGTCAATTATGATAGATAAAACATAAAGGTAGATAAAAATGTGTTGCAAAACTATTCATACCACTGCGTTACGGTAAAAATCACAGGTACCTACGTCACTACTGTGTTTGTGGATTTCACACACATTTTTTATTTCAATAATAAAATTTAATATATCAGTAAAAATATTAAATGTTTGCTTTATAACTAAAAGTGCAGCTTCAGATAACGATGTATATAAATACAATTCGTTTATAAAACAATTGTTACTTCTCTTCCTCGACCATATATTTCGTTTCTCCACCATTTTATCCATTTAAGGGTATTTTTTAGAATAGTAAAATTAGAAATACTTAATTTAATATGAAACAGTAGCTTTAAAAAGCATGTATAAAGTCATTTACTAAGTTTTTATTACTATTACCATAATAACATCAACTTTCTGGGAAGGTCTTATTAGTTTTCTCATATTATAACATCACAATTCTATCCAGTACTATTTAATATTTAAAGCATATGTACTCTAAAAGGTAATTTTAATTTTTTTTTTAATATTAATTACAAAATATTTTTTTTAGTTTATCATGTAGAGGTTTTTAAAAATACTGAATGGCTCTTCTCGAATCATAATCAACTATTAGGATCTCCCGTGTTGAAAAAAATTAAACATTTTTTAGCGAATGCCGTTGTGTATGATTAAACTTTATTTAAAAAAAATACTATAATGCTAAACATATTTTCGAATTAAGTACATTAATTTCATATCGAAATTACCTAAAAAAATACAAGAGCTTTACCAATTAAAAAATCAAAATGTAATTAAATTATATTAACTAACAGTTTAAATTTTTATGATTAAGGACTCTTCCACAACATTATTTATGTAATATTAGAGTTTGAAGCCAAATAAATGGCAAAAAACAATTAATTATATTTAATCGTAATTCGTTACTTATGTTGGTACCTAAAAGCTACGAAATACTTGTAAATTGAAATTATAATTAATATTTAAAAACAGTAATAGATAATTAATATACCTATACCATAATTTAACGGGTCATGCACGAATTTTAACATTGGTTAGTTACTTATTAACCAAACATTCATCAAAATATGATTGATTAATTGAATCTCAATATATTAAATAAATTAAAGGACATTAAATGAACAAAATAATTAATAAAGAATACGAAAAGAAATTTGAAATTTGAAAATTGATTCTATTTATTTAGTTAATACTAATGATAGTGTTCTCTCCCAATGACAATACAACAATGTTTTTCGAATTACTCGGATTTCTTATTCGTTCAATATCCATAATCATATTATTGTTATTACTTAATCCAAAAAAATAAATGAATATGTATATAAAATTATGTAACGTTTTCTTCCTTAACAAGTAATTTACGAATTGTAGATTATGGTTTGCCCGCCGCTTTTTCCATCGACATTATAAAGGGTACTGGCGATTCCTCCACCTGACTGCACCCCGTTGATGTTGCTGAACGAAGATGACGAAGAACTGGATACCGAATGAAATCCTCCACCGCCTACTGAGTTAGATACCACTGATTGGAAATTACCAAGACCACCAACGTTCGTGCTCACGAAGCTTGAAACCATGTTCCCATTCGAAAGGTTGATTTGCTGAATTTTCGGAACCTTAGGAATTCTCTTTTGTAGCATTCTGATTTTTGGAATCTTTTCGACAGTCACCTAAAAAAATCAATCTTGTAAGTAATTGATTATGCAATTATACATCATTATATCAGTAATGACGCTTACCAGTTCCACAGGTAGGTAATGGAAAGGTAAATTCGAAGTTCTTTCGATTAGTCCTTTTATTTATCGCTATAGATCGGGTAATTTACAAAAAGCTAAATCAATTATATAATTACTCGTATATCCTTCCTGTCCTATATAATTATAAAACTTCCTGATCAATAATTATGTATATCTATTGGTAAAACCGCACGATAGTCACAACCACTGTTTCCGTCAAAAATGCATCAACAACATGGTAGTGGCCAAGGCGTCAGCAGGGCCCGTTTATGACTATTTCGCCGAAGTGTAACCGAAACTCAGTGACCTCCAACAGAAGATAGCGCTCGCTATAGCCTCTCTACTTATAGATAAAAGTATTATCTGCTTTCATCTTGGTCGACAATGCGTCGGTAATCACTTTAATGTTACAGATGTTCATAGACGGCGGTGACCACATGCTGCTATGTGACCCATCATTTGTTTGTTACTACTATTACGACGCAAAACGCTATTGTGCTTCGTTCAATTAAATAACTGTAAAAACATATAGTGATATATTTTTCACAAAGTTATCACAATTTAACATTTAAAAATATTAAGTTTTTTCAAGTATTTATATGTTAATTGCAATGTATTTTTCTCATACTCTATTATATATCTATATCATAGATTATTTATCTAAACTTGTGGAGCTGTGCGCGTGTTTGAAAAGCGCGGCTTGTATACTTGACTTCAACAGTAAATAATGGTTAATATTTAATGTATTAAATGATTTATTTTCCATATATACTGAGAATAAAATGAGATTTAGTTAAAAAAAATAAGATTAAACTTCGAAAATGTTCTAATTTAACAAAAATGTTGAAAGTACCTAAATTGTTAAACTAATGCCATCTAACGAATAAAGCGATAAAAACATCGAAGGAATCATCTTGAAATGTTTACATTTGTGTTATTAAAATTAGAAAAAAATAATGTATTTTCTTACTTTTTTTTTGTCTTTTGGAGTTTTCGCCTGTAAATTTTTAAGAAATGTTATCATAGTTATTCCAAAACGACAAAAAGTAAAAAGGCAAACATTTAATTAGTAATCAAAATTAAATTAAGTTTCGTTATTTTTTTTTTTCGGAATTTCGGTCTATACATATTATTAAAGCCAGTGCAAATAAATAAACAAAAACCAATATAAATATTAATTCCATGTTAAAGATCTAAATACAATAACTATAGGTATATTACGACGTTGTTTTGTGATTAATTCGTATATACCTGTAGTTATGTATTCAGACACTCACGAATCATTCTGCATAAAAATACAGTCATTACATTTTTGTGTTAATTTTTACTTAACGCAATGTTTCCAGTTTTATGTTTTAAAATAAGGCATAAAAATGTATTCTTACTTTTGGTTTATCTTTTGCAGTTTCATTCTGTAATTTTTAACGCCAGGTTAACAAAAAAGAAAACACGATATTTTTTTACGTTTAAAAAAAGGAGGAAAATTATATTTTTAATTTAAGTCTGTCACTGATTTCGAAAGTTTAACAAAGATGAAAATACAATAAATTTCACTTTATATTTCAAAATACGGAAGAAAATTGTATTCTTACTTTTGTTTGGTCTTTTGGTTTTGATGTCTGTAATAAAACCAATTCGTTTACCCACCCATATTTTTTTTATTTAATCAAATTGAAAAGTTTGTTATATTATAGTGCAGATTATTAAAACAAACATAATAATAGATCATCACTTTAATTACCTTTTAATTACCTGTAACTTAGGCATAATTATCCAAATTTTTATGTACTATTATATGATGTGTATCGTAAGACCATATAATTATAAAAATTGAAAAATTTACTGTAAATTTAAATATATTGTCTTTAGTGTTATTTGCTGTTTTATTCGTCGCTTACCGTTGAGTCTCTGAAATGAAAATTAAAACATAACTATTAGACTTTATCATTTAAAATCATTACTGCAAACAATAGGAATCCCTACACATATTCTATCCTATAATTACAATATTTAATATTGTTAATTCACTTACATCCACTAATTTATATTCAGCAAAATGTAAAACGCCGTCTAGATATTATAAAATAATTAAAATTATACATTTTCATGTAGAGAAATTGTCCGATATTTTGAATCGTATTTCCCCTTCATTTTTCGTGTATAAATAAAAGATAACTACAGAATTTATGATTATTATAACATAGAATATAATTATTTAACAATATTTTTGAAATATATGCAACTGATATTGATTTCTAGATACTAATAGTAACAAAAATATGTAGTTTTACATTTATTGTGTTAATATATACTGTTAGGTAATTGTGCAGGTTTATTCACGTTGAAAAATTTTACCAAAATTATACCTTTTCATTAATGTACTTCGACAATTATAAAAACATTTGTAAAGTAATACAGATTCACCGGTTATACCTCACCGGTTCAGATGCGTACTTTTCAGAATGTCGGAGGAGCCCATACTAAAAAAGAATTTTGATGTCAAAATTTGAGTTCTTGACCTCGCTCACTTGATTGATTTTATTTAAAGCATTTGTTCCAATAGACATGCGTCATTATTTTTAGTATATTTCCATTGTACTAAATAATTAACTTATTATGATACGGACGAGCGAACTTAATGAGATAAGTAAGTTATTACATAATAAACTAGAACCATATTTACGTTGGTAACTAACTTACAACCATGAATGATATCAAAAAACGAATACTTACAATCGATCGGCATGTTTGAGAACATTTACTTTGGGACCAATCCTCTTTTTAATGAGAGCTCCTCCAAAATTCGGGAAGTAGGCGTCAGACTGTGTGATCCAGAATCGGTGAGTGCCTACTCTCTAATCACGTATTTGGAGGTTACTGGATAATTTCAACGAACAGTGGACTACTTGTACACAGCATACCGTAGCATCTCCATATGGTTCGAGTGGTACCTTAGGCTACCTAGTGATTTTTTACCAAAGTAACCTCGCCATTTGTAAACTGAAAATGCTAATTGTAACAAGCCCATTGGATTGCCATGAGTTCCGTTTCAGTACTCATTGATTTTAAACTATTAGCGGGCCAAATTACTCGAGATTTTATATAGAATTGATGTGCCTAGAGAGTATTCCAATATATTGCTGTAGTGTGAATAATGAAGTAATTCGTAGTCCCAGGATCTGGAGGGTTTTTGTGGCTCGAAGGTTCGTACATGGCTTAAAGACTAGAATCATGTATTGTGGACGTACACATCAAAGCCCGGATGAGATCATAAGTTTTACAATAAGCAAAGCTAAGCAAACTTCTGACCGTATCCGCGTGGTTTAACATTATTTCCACATTATCAATAAAAATAATTGTTCTATTTGTAATAGGTTAATAAATTTCAAAGAAAATTAAAGAACCGCCATAATTAGGTCCAAATTAGGTACTAACCACTAATTAACTGCTTTTGGTTGCTACATATTAAAGTCTGTAATGAATAATGTATTTTTTTTAATATCCACTATTCAAATTCAGCTAATATTTTACACATTGACGTTTAAATTTAAAATAACTTACATATCGAGTGGAGGAGGTTTGTTGCCAACTGAAAGAAGAAAAAATCAAAGAAGGTTATGTATAGTTAAAAATTTACACTTTAGTAAAATACAATTCAGGAATATGATTGTCTTTTTTATGTTAATAGCCGACAAACGAGCAGACGAGCCACCTGATGGTAAGTGTCATCGTCGCCAATGGACATCAACAAAACCAAAGGTATCACTGATGCGTTGTCGGCCAGGAAATTAGAAGAAGGTAAGAAAGAATGAATTAGCTCTCAAGCCCCCAGCTAAAACACGACGAGTCGTTTGGCGGTTGACTCAAGCAGGAGGGTGGTATCTAGCCAGGCAGGCTTTACGGAAAGATAAAATATTAGAGACTTAATAATAATACTGATAATATAATCTTTAAGCGAAGCCCTACCGCCAAGCAGGCTGACTTCTGTTGCCTCTTGCGACACCCTGTTTTGTCAGCATGGGATTGGGGGAAGTATTCTAGGCCGCCCCAATACGGCCAAAACGGTCCTTATCCACACCAATCATAATGTTGATATTTTAAGTCCCAACGGACCGAACATTGCAACAAGTGTAAAGAAATTTTAGTATAGTCATAAAAACAAATCAAATTAACATTTACAAATTTGCAATCTCTCAATAGGATTTTTTGTATTACGTGATATAAACATACATAAACTGGACATACAAACAAGAGTCGAGGGAACAATATTTATGTTATTCGTCATACGAATGCCTGACGTAGCCAGAAATCAATTCTCGACTTTTCGTCAGGTAGATAAGTTTAGGATAAGACCAACTAATCTGAGGGTAATTTGAAATTACTTCTAATAATAACATTGAACCTCTCATAACTTAACTGCTTCAATTGATTTTATATGATCAATCAAATCAAACAACTGCAAGCGTATTTAACAGCAGTAGTATAATTACAACTGAAATACTCGGAGAATACTTTTTTTAAACTGAAAAAAAACAACCTGAATATTTTCTGTAAACTTACATTGAACTTTATTAACATCCCCATTATTGTTGCTATACACGGAAGTGCCACCCTCTTTGATGACTTTGCCGTCCGGACCACTCACAGTCTTACTAGACGAGCTGACTATTACCGAATTGAAATTCGTGTTAGGGTCCGTCTTACTTTTCTCTGCTAGCTCCTCTATCGATGGCATGGGAGGCATGGTAGGAAAGGTAAATGTTGGTATTGGGGGTATCGGCGGTATCGGCAGCATCGGTGGCATCTGATTAAAATTGGTAAAAAAAAACATTTTAATATAAACAGAACATCGACATTAGTAATTTTTAGACCCCAGTCTTTGTCACTGTTGGTGACATTTAAATAATCTCAATTTATGTAATTTATCCAGTCAAACAAACCACAAAACTTCCATTTACACTTTTTACGTAACAAATGAAATTAACAATACTAAATTTAATCAACCTGTCGCTAAGGACTAAACTCATTTGAATCCCCCACTCTTTATTATACCATGTAATTTTTTCAACCCTTCATTTCCCATTTAACGTTTGATGTAATTTATTGATGCGGCCAAAGTAAAGATGATGACATTTCATAGTTAACATTTAATTTGTTCAAACTTACCTGAAATTGGTACCTGAAAGCAGATTTGATAATAAGTTTTCAGTAGTAATAACAAGTATTAATCTAAAAGTTAATTGATTCCAATTATCTATACTAAATCATTTTTTTTCAAAAAATAATACAAATTTAAATTAAGCAACTTGCTTAACAGAAACTTGTGCTTCGTGAAGAAGGATACTGGGGAAAGAGTATTTACAAATGAGGGGATCCTCTAATATATTTCTGTTCAATTACACTCCTAAGCAGATAGTTATGCCAGGCTATTGTTACTTAGTGTTATTCTTTATTATATATCAAACATTAGCAGTGGGTGGATAGAATTTGTGCAGAGAATATATGAGAATGTGTTCTGCTACTAATACTATTAAATATGGAAAGAATTCCCCTATTACAATATGGTAAGGCCGTATAAGTGCGGGTTGCACTTCATAAATGAAACCAAATTGAATTAATAACATAAAAAAGGTACTTACATATTTGCAAACAAATTAGCTGAAAAAATAAAATTACAATCATTATTAATATTCTGAAGCCTCCAAATAGCTTCATAACAATCCGAACCCAAATCGAACATCGATATTGACTATGTCAAACTAAATGTCTCTTGGAATTCAGACTAATTCTAGTTTCAACTGTTCTTTATCACTTTCAATTAAGATCATTCTTTTACATACTTTTCCAGGTCAGCCCATAATATCTGGCAGTGTCAACGATTGAGAACAGGCGTGTTATAGTTAAAAACAAGAGTTACAAAAAGCTCAATTACATAAATGTACACTCATTGACTGGTAGAAGAAACATCGATGGCAACGTAATAAACATAATTTAATAATGGCAAAAACCACGTGGTAGATGACGTGCGGTGAGGATGACACAATAATTTGTAGCATCTAGACGTTCACAGCTAGTGGAAATCCGTAAGCAGATCTCACGCTCGCATTACTGTAGAGCAGTTGTTCCTAACCTTTTCAATATCGTTACCCTTATGATCTATTAAGGAAACTAATTTCACCCCTACGAATCTATCATTTTATTTAATACATAATTGTACTGTGTTCAATACCCCGTGGAACAGCTGTTTTACCAATTCTTAATAAAAAAATATCAAAGTTATGATTAAATTCTTGCACCGAGGTTAGTTCCAGTTCCTCAGAAGCCTCGAGAACACACTGACACGCAAGCGGAGAGCGCGTGCTAGTTTAATTAAACGTTATGAACATGTCGCTTATAAAATACAACTTTTGTAAGATATGTTTATTTCTATGTGGGATTATCGTAATTTTTTGAATTAATGTAATGTATTTAGTATTTATTGTAAGACAGCGATAATAATATTTTAATTTTATTACCATAATACGGAAATAGTAAAAGTAAATTAATACATTTGCTTTTATGGTTTTAATTGATATTTTGAATTTTACATCGATATCACATCACAGCGCGGTTATCGTTTTACGTCATTGTCAAATACCAATTCACATTACTTATCGTCATTAGAGCATATGGACATAATAATATGGCATAGGATAAATTCATATCATATTACACATACGTGGTAACTGTAAATGATGTCCACAATTATCACAGTTCAATACGATTTTCTGACCCAACTGCTTGTAGGACTAAACTAAAATAACTTTTGAAATGTTCTACAAAAAATCACGAGTATTATGCGTAACAAGACATAATGGTATCAAACACAGAATTGGATGACAAAACATATTTCCTTTCCATTATTCATACTGCGTAATAACGACGTCTGTCTCGTTTTAAATATTATAGCCGTTATAAATATTCACCTCAATGTTAATTTAAACTTATGTTGTCATGTATTACTAAAAGTCTAAATAGGATTTAGAAGCCCAGATATTTTCAGAAGCAGAAAAATGTGAAGAATGTTTAACATTAAGAAATCGACTTACCTTCAGTTGCCGCTAATAGAAAAACACAAATGATTAAAAGTTTCAACGCCATATTATCGTTAGTAACTTTGTAGTAGGATCAAACTTTGCACGTGTCTTGTAGTTAGAGCCGCACCAGTTATAATTACACTGAAAACTTGCGCACAGGCAAATTACTTAAGTATTGTTCATATGCTGTTGTTTTAAAACAGAACAAGCTGTTTAAACAATGACACGAATACAGTTTACGCTTCTTGGAAAACCTGAAAAGATATGTCTGAAAATTGTTATTAAGTTTTACAGTGTAAATAATTCAAATGACGAATTCGTGAGCGGGCCAGCGCTAACACAATGTATCTTTTGTTTCTATGTACCAAACACGAAGATATGGAAAATTACTGGAAATTCGTATGTAATACGTGATTCATGCAAATTGTATATTTCGACTTCAAAGTCGAGACTGTCAAAATAATCTTTCATAACGATTAAACTGTAAATGTTTTTGAAAAGAACCAACATTCGAAACCGACTTAAAAACATTTGCGTTCTAAACCAAGTTACAAATAAAATTACACAAATCAAAGACTTATTTTGTGATACTGAAAATGAATACTTTTAAGGTTGACAAAAGCGTGATACAAACTTTGTGTTATCTCTATACCGTCACGTTATTGTTATCTTTAAAGCCATTTAAAGTTAATATGCAAATTTTACGTACGCCAGTGCTATTGGCGTCAAAAATACATTTTGCGCATTTTAAAAATATATAATTTTTCCTGGGTGAAACTCTACAATTTAGCTCTTACTAAACATAAAGCATATTGCAGTTCAACCTCGCTTGCTTCAGTTGAAATTTTTGTGTATTCTGTGACATCTCTACCTCGCTGTGCTTCGGAAACCTTAATGCTTTATTTAATAAACAGTTCCTGTACAATATCCAGACAAAAGTATTAAGAACCTTAAGACGGATTTTTAAGTCAGAATATATAATGCACTTCATTTTATAAGAATCAAAGATCAGTTGTTAGTTCAATATATTTTAATTTAAAGTGCTTTAAGAGCTATAACGTTTTTTTTTTATTTTACACCTCATTATTAATACTTGGATGGGTACAAGATTTCTACGATAGACTGGTAGAAGGATCACAGATAGACAGATAAATAAATTTGTTTACAATACTCTAAAATGAAGTGTGAACTGGCGATAAACAAAACATATGAATTACGTTGTTAGGTTTATTTAAAATTAAAATATTCATGGCTTTCAACCGCTATTACACACCAAATAGAAAATACATCGGTTTCTTAATTCCAAATCAAAATATTAAATGCTTTTAATGTTGTACTAGAGAAAGAAGGCGATGGACTATGCTATAAGCGTCTTGATTTAAGCTTACATATTCGTGTCTTGTGAATTATATTAAACAAATTAGTCTGGTTTTAAAGTTACTTGAACACTTACATTACGATAGGAATGGAACATATTATAAATAATAAATATCTTGTTTGTTGACATAGGTTTTTTCAAAGAACAAAATTATTTCAGCAGCAATTTCTACAATATGACACAAGGAATACTCTAGCCGCAATATCACCCGTTTTTATATACCTACATACCTGCATAAGAAAAGTTTATGACCACAGAGTAAATCAAAATACAGAGGATTACTACAAATGTTAGGATTTACTTTAAATTACCTTATTAGATATAGATTTGAATGTAGTTCGTTGTGCTAACTAAAAATCTTATTTAAAGATCAAAGAACCATAAAGTCGAGATGTTAATTTACTTTTTATTGAATTTTTTTTTAACCATCTTTATTGATTTCCGTTAAAATGTTTAACGTACAATGACTCGGGGTTTGATGAAATTATGTATGTCGAATCGGAAATAGGTAACTGTTAAAATAATAAAATTGTGTATTGATTTACAGCTTATGAATGTATTGATGATGGAGTTGTATAAAATATAATAACCGGAAATGGTATTATTTTAGCGAATCACGTATACGAATAACTTGATTAGAAAACTAAAACTATCATAAAATATAACTGTTTGAATTTAAATATAATAATAAATCACAAAATTACACGTACCTACATAGTTATAACACGATTTCAATAACAACTTAACCAAAGAACACTAAAATGTGTAGAATATATAGTATGAAAAACTTTTATTTTTTTCACTTTCACTAATTTTAACCGTCAATAATGAAAGAGTTACGTACCTCCACTGATACTGATCGCAACTTGACACTTTAATACGGAGAAATTAGGTTAAAATTTGTTGGCTAAGCATAATTTCAGAGTTTTAAAACGCAAACTTGTTACAGGAAATATTAATATATTGACTTATATTATATTGATATGTTGACTTCAAAATTATTCAGTGACTTCCTAATTAAATATATAACGAAATAGAAAGCATTGGAGTAAATTTTTTATTAATTGCAAATTTTACAAACAAGATACGCCAAGAAATTTTATCTTTTGCAAGGACATTTATTTGCAAAAATACACTTTGATTAGAACAACTGTTTAATTTTAAGACTTACTAACAACTTCAAATTTTCGTGTATTATCTCTAGTTGTCTATGAAGTCTTCTTTTATTTACACATGTCTACATTTACACTTGTTAAGAAAAAATTGTCGTTGCGAATGAATTCAAGGTGAAATGATTGTATTCATCGGACATTTTCTTAAGTGCATGTCTTTGTAATGTTATGTTCGACATCTATAACAAATTACTAACCTAACCATATTTGAACTCGTTGGAATTTTCTTGACATTTACACTGGTCATTTATTGGAATGGAATTCTTTTTTTTAAATAATTAGTGACAAAAAAGCAGACGAAGCCACCTGATGGTAAGGGATCATCGACGACCACAGACTTCAGTAACATGAAAGGCCGAAAGTGTTGCCGACTGAAAGGGAAAGGGGGACCCGCATTATTATTATTGGCAGCTCACCAACACTGCGAGTTTAGAAGGAAGTTAGTAGCTACCCAGTCAAGCAAAATACTCTACCGCTATGCAAGTACTGTCTGCATTAAACTGAGTGGTATAGAGCCCAGCGATCTTTAGCAGGAGCAACCGTTTGCGATAGCTTCGTCCGTTGTTCAGCAAAGTGCACCATGATCAGGTTGGTTTGGACTCAAGGGTGGATGGAGCCGTTTACACCTCCAAATATAATGTATATTATATATAATATAATTTTTTTCCGATTAAATTTCACTTAGAGCAGTTCATATCAGTAAACTATGCGTTGATGCATCTGCGGAGCGACTAAAATAAAATAAAATAAATTATACTTTTTTAGAATAATTTTGAGAAAAAACAATCATTAGCTGTATGTAAGACAATTGAATGTTGTATACATCGCTCAAATATGCATATTTTATAAGTCATAAACTGCATGAAAATGTATTTCTATAATTTTAAATAATATATACTCATATATGTAAACTACTATTATTATTGAAATTAGTTCAATGTGAAATGACTCATTCAAACTACATGCTACAACCTGTACTATAACGAAACGTTTAGTCACGTTTAGGCGTAGAAGGCATTGCTCACCATCAAATAAAAGAAAACTTTACAATAAAACTGAGTTTTTAAAAGCAAATAAACCTACTTTTTATTTATGTTTATTTTATTGAACAAATACGAGTAACTTGCCCTACCATGCATGCGGCTTTAAAATAATTTGACGATCGCGTAACCTAGTTAGTTGTGACCCTGCCTGTCAGACGAAGGATCCCGAGTTCGATTTCCGGCGGGGCAGATATTGATGTGTCAGATAATGTTTACTTTCGGATTTTGCAATGAAATATTTGTGTACGTCCATAAACCGTAACACAAGGAATCCTAGCGGGGGTGTGTGTGAGTGTTTAAGTGTTTTTTTTAATTATCTGTATGATACAAATTAATCAAATAATGTATTCTTATATTATATATAACAGGATGTGTACAGGCAGAGTGAAACACGTCAAAAATGATAATACAGTGAACTCATAAAAAATAATTTGCTTTAATAAATATTTATTTATTGACTACTCAATTTTTGGTTAAAGTAAGCTTGCCCACTTTGCTTGGCATGGCGACTACAATCATTATATATATTTTTGTTCCTAATGCAACAACCTAAGTACGGCTCTCATCGTGGTCCGGCTGTTTCTTGATTCAAAAGTCGGAAACATTATGATATCTTTGCTTCCAAGGTAAAAATGAATAAATATAATATATAAATAATTACAAATTTAATAAAAAAGCACCAAAACCAAAATAAAGTACAATACCAAAACCATAGATAATCGCTCACTATTATGTCACAATATAGATGTTACTACGAGTATTAGTCATAAACTTAATATACTACCGTAATAGACGAACACTCATCTGATCACCGCGTCACCAAAACCTAAATGTGCACGACGAAATGTGAAAACGACACTTGTTGAGTGACTTTTAGTGATGTTAAATTCACGTCCATGCATTGTCGACATGGATGTCGGCTATTTCATCACAGGTTTTTTGGCTATATTTTAGATATTTGATTATTTAATTCGTTCTATACATTATGTATTACATCTTAAATTAAATAATACCATGGTAATTCTAGTAACTTCTCTTTACTTGGCTTCGTCTACTCTAAACTTACCTTATTGGACGGGATTCTTTGTATTAACATATCTATTTTATTTGTAAACTGATTGAAATAAAACAAAACGTGATTAAAAAGTACTAAAGAAAACAATAATAATAATACGTATTAGTTTTAATTATTTCTTTGACGTAAATCGATATAACTTTTCGCCCTCGGAAATGAACTAACCAACAAATTTTGTAATTGTTCATTCGTAATAAGAATCGTTCTTCATTAACAAGATGTCAGTAATTTCGTAGAACGAAATAGTTGCTCTTAAAATGTCTACAGTAAACTTTGTGAGGAACCCTATTTATCTAGTTCAACATTCGGATTCATTTTTCTTTTTGAAGTGCATTTACAGGAAACCTTGAAGTAGTAAAATTAACCAATAAATATGATATCACATTCGCTGGATATTGTCATATCATAATAATAACAGATATAAAATTCGTCAAATTTTATCAATCTAAGGAGATAAAGCCATAAAGATAAATTCAAAAGCCAAAGATGCACCTTTATAACAGTATAATCTACTTACTGTCCAATGTATTTACCAGATGTATTGGAAACTAAAACGGCAAAATACATATGTACAATTCTAGATAAAACAAAAATATTTATTTATACCTATTTAAAAATTATCCACTTATCGATAGATTTTGTGCAAGCCCTATACGAAACGGTATAATTTTCACGTACACAATATATTTTTATCTTACACATAATTATGAAAAATAAGTTATTATTCATAAAATGGAGTATTTACTGCATGTAATTAATCTTAATTGGAATAATTTTAAAATGAACATCTACGAAAATAAGCACCGTGGAAGTAGTATTGAACTATTGGTACTGTCTGTATTGTCTCTTTGTTTGGATTATTGTTATAAGTAACTACGCAATCTTAGAGAGAACACGACATCTTAGTGTTTACTTTAAATTAATAAAATAACAACGACTATTTTTTGACAAGAGACTAATGGAAAGAAAATAGTCTCTTTCTCGCAAGTAAATTTTTCCATAAAGCTCGAAATCTCACTCGCACACTGTGTTCCTCTATTACGCTAGTATATTAACTTTATGGTATTAGTAGGTTGATGTCTAACACATAGTATATTGGAATGCTTTGAATAACAATTGCATCGTTTACATTTAACGATGTGATTGTTTCTAAAAACTTACGTATAACTAGAAATATATGTCGTTTCCAACTTATGTGTACAAAATAAAAGCATTATATAATCACAGCGTCTACGCTGACCGCAAAATGTATCCGCTTTTCGATATTCTCAAAGAATGTTTTGCGTCACCTTTAACGTAATATGGCTTCACATAACGGACATAAAATATTAAACCCGCGTAAAATATAAATACTTATGATTTTTTGATTTGTCGATTCGGTTCAAAGTTATATATCGAGAAGCTGTAATCTACTCATTACTAATTGGCAATAATTATGATTTTGTTGCGGCATGAGGGGTCAAATATTTCAAATATTGGTTACATTCTCCTCTTAATGGAAATAACAGGTTGTATAGTCTTTACAATAGAGACATTTATAATATTTCACATAATCAATTTGACACAGTCTAACAAAATCTGCTTCTTGTTTTCACTGCTCTCTCTTCTAAACTAAGACGTCCCTTCTTCTTTTTTCATCTTAAAAATCGAAATAAATGATATTAAAATCTTTGTATCAGCGTGCAAAAAATATTTAAATTTAAGTCCAATATTGTTTTCAATATTGATTGTGACAGTAAAACTTCATAGTTTTAAACTGCTCAATCTACGATGAGCCGATTGGATTACGTATTATTTGACATCGTTAAATTGCGTTGCTGGATGCTGTTTCCTGGATTACGGATTCTCGATATCGAAATTGATATTATGCATAATATGGACACAAAGTCAGTATAAATTTTTCGTCCATGGCGATTAACAGTACATAAGCTTATTTAAATGGCTATTTCTAAACGGCTTTCACTAGTTTTGTCTGAAGAAATGTACGTATATTTAAAATTCTTTGGAATATTTATAAATTTTATATTATTGTATGCAATTCTATTTTACTCCTTCTACCTGTCTCAAACCTAAGGTTTTATTTATTTATTTATGATACACAAAACAGAATACAATCAGTACAAACAAACAAAATAATATGATAAAATTAAGAGCTAGATCATATTCCTTAGGTATGTGTACACTTCTTGATCAAGAAATTCTCAAAGCAACAACAAAAGTATAATATCAGTATGAAATTTATTTTAAATATAATAATGTACATAGTGACTAATCAGTCCTGCTAAGGATAGCTAGGACTTCTCTTTTAAATTTAGAAATATTGTTATTAAATATATCTAAACTGTCATTATTTTTAGCGGTTATATCATTATATAGGCGACACATTCTGGCAATAGGATTATAATAAGAAGTTTTATTTGTGTACAATTTTAATGAAAATTAAATTGTTAAAAACAAATTACAAGGTGACGAATACACTCTGTCGCACACCCTCCCTTCTTCCTGTATATTTTTATTAATTTTATGTACAGGAAGAAAAGATGGTCTATACGTAAAATTTTAAAATAATAATTTTAGGGTTCTATCTATCCTGTTAAAAAACGAAACTCTAATATGATCACTTACGTGTCTGTTTGTCTGCCCGATTACCACACAAGATTCTCTCCGATTCTTATTACGAACACAGATATTCCAATGACGAAAGTATACAGTAAATAAATGAATTATGATTTTGGGGACTAACTTCGGGTTGAATTAAAAAATATATATATATATATAATAATATGGGATTATACCAAAAGAATCAGATAGAAAAGTACAAATATTTCGTTTCAAAATTTTAAATTGCATAGATTGAGATAGATTAAATAAAAATTTATTAAAATTGCATAAATATCATTCAATGAAAATTAATTGGATTTCGATCGATCAAGTCTCAAAAGTTACATAAGTGACTCTTAGACATATCAACGATTATAAAATATTTGTAAAGGTTATTCGAAGGCTATAGAATTCGCATCTGTTTGAGAAACTACGTAATGTGATGACCTGGTAAACAAGATTTGCGTAAACTACCTACAGTACTGCAAATAAATAACATTAACATAGCCTGTGTTATGGCGCCACGTTATTAAACGTCCCACATGCTACAGATGCTGTATAAATTTAAAACCAATAACAGGTCTGTGGTTTCGGATCTCTAATTCGAAAATTTAATTAGTTCGGATTGAATCAATATCTTAGTCAGTAGATATATAATATGTAGACTATGTTCATTCGAAACAATGTATACCTATCAAAAGGTAAAATAATTTTTCATGTAGGCACCAGAGATTACTTTCCGTATATACACAAACTCACAAAAATCGCACTCTTTCTTTGTAATATTAGTATAGATTAATAATAATAATAAGACTGATTAATAATTCAATAGAAGTGTTTTATTATCCTGGTATATATCCCCAGTGATGACTTAAACTTATAAGAATCACTGTTGTCAGCTACCAATAATTAAAAAAATGCATGTCAATAAAAACATTTAATGTGTATAATATTATAGAATTCGTGTCATAATTTCAGGATAAAAGTGCTACGTAACTCTTCCCTCATGACTTAGCAGTCGAGCACATGGAAGAGGAAAATATAAATTATATTAGACCTTACACTTAGTTAAATTATCCTCATTTTAAGTCACGGTACAAAATATAAATAAAAATAAATGTATATATCATATATAAGAAGGCAAATAAATGCAAATAAAATGCTGACATATTATTTTCGCCGTAAAGGAACGCTGTGTGACGAATAGGGAATCCAATCTCCTGCAAACGCGGGATCCCGTACCTGTTTTGCGGGATCAGAAATGCGGGATTGCTCATGCGGGATCCTGCACGTTAGCACGTGGCTCGTCGAACGCGCTTCCTCTGTACTTCAACGAAACCGTCCTTCTCTCGTCGCTCATCTTTGAAGGTCGTTGTCGGATGGCCTAGTACAAAATTCAAATTGAAATTGGCTAATAATTCCAAATTTTGTTATATTATTAAGTATTGTTACTCAAGTATATCTGATTATATAAACGTTTAAGATATCCTTACATTCAATTTATAATTAGTAATGAGTATTACCGTAGATTTAATTATTACTAAAGTGTATTATTACTTTACTTAAAAATAATAATTATGAGCAATTTACCTGTCTTTGTTTCATTTTCTGTTGAAAAGACTTAATAAACGAAAAAATATTACAAAAATCTCAATCCCGCAGGATTGATGACCTCAGTCCCGCATGCTTGCGGGATCGTGATTTTGATGCGGAATTGGATTCCCTAGTGACGAAGCTGCCACCTCTCGTGCCACATGTCTTATGTTTCAGTTTTCAATAGTTCAGCAGGAGAAATTAAAAAGAGGATTCGGCTTGACTCAACGATATGTGGAGCTCCTTACATCCCAAACACTACGCGATAACACAATATGCTGAATTGTATTTCTCAGTAGTCTTCGTAATTTCTTTTACAGTAACACAACCACAGTTTAAACACTAAAGCATATTTATAATTTACGCGTAGTAAGTAAATAAATGAACTTTAACATATAATATTCAACATTGCAATAGTCATACCGTGGATTCTTTGCTGATTTTAATACGTAGGATTACTATGCAAACATGCAAACATGCAATCCATCGCGTCTTAAGTGGTCACTGCTAAACTATATCATTCTATAATCCGTTATAAAAATATATTAAAAAACGAATTAAATAAATACGTGCCTTTGAACACAAGTGTGATACGATGACCATGACACAGGACGTGCGGCCCCGACTAATACTGGTCCAGTATTTTTAAGACTTATTAACTGACTTCAGTGCATTCGTCTTACATGAATAATATACGTAAGAACTGCGTGAAAATATAGACAGCAAACAATTTTGGCCCCCCATAGCAACAGCAATGTATCTTTTGACCGATTACAGATAGGGGACCTTGTTTGTCATAGTAGTATATACCTGCAAATGGATATCCATCAATGATTATAACTTATACATATGCCAAAATTGAACTCAAGAAATGCATCAAGTAAGAATATTGATTTTTTATTTAATACTAAAGTAAAACCGTTATGTTACACCATATGAATATTTAACGTAAAAGAATGTTTCTCACAACCACGTGCAAGAATTTGCGAGTAACGTTAGACGTGCACAAATGTAAATGTACTTGTGTTCATTTACCATTGGGTAAAATTGTATTGGAAAAAAAGTTAAATTTAATAAGCACACAAGACTTGAAATTGAAAACATACATCAAATAACTACATTTAATCGAATTCGGGACTCTTTGGAGACAAGATCACCAGTTGAGCAAATAATTTCTCTATCAATAAATAAGTTTTATACATTAAAATATTGGACTGGAGTTGAATTTTGAATGTAAACGGTTAAAATACATCAAAACCAGACATCCAACTAGCATGACCGGTTTGATATATTCCAACTGTAACGGTCTTATTACAATACACTCGTTTCTTCATTAATGGGTCGCCTGCATGATACTTTGTTCTAATGTCCTGCTCCGTAATACGTACTGGGAAAATTTAAAAGTAGAATGATAATCTCTCTCTGGATTGACTAAATTGTTTCTTGTCCCATACTAATTCAAATGTGATATATCTCTATTTATTTTTACTGTTAAGTATAATCAAATACCGTTATGTACCTTATATATAATTTACAAAAAGAGTTTTGGACTTTTTGCTGTTGACGTGAGAAACTATTTAGATGATAAAAATTAACCGTGAATTAGAAGAGGGGGCTCCAGGGCGTTGCCAGCGCGTTATCCAGATCTCACACCGCTGATTATCTTTATTGGAGTGCAATGACACAAAAAGCTTATGCGCCCAAAACGTCGACTACAAAAGAATAACTGTGAAAAATTCTTGAAGTTAATTTATTATGTAAATTATTTTAATAAAACTATTCTTAATTTTTTATGATGTTTAATTTTCCTTTTTCACATAATTTCCTTCTGTTACCTGTTCGCACCAAGGATGTGGCAACTGCGGTCATATACCCTATATTTGCTTGTTGCGCTGAGGTAGACTTCCCTTTAAACATCAATAACTCTTTAATTGATTGACGAATACTCAATTTTGTAGGCTAACTCAAATACAATTGATTAAACGTAAAAAAATACTCATCACTATATTGTATACTTAATTGTAGGCAATAAAATATTTAAATGTGACTTTCACAAAAAACATACGTTGCTTTTTATATTTTTGAATCAAAAATATTGAATATTCCATGAATATTTTTGCAGTAGATTCAATTTTTTATAGTTATTTTTTCACTTACTATGCTTAAATAATAAATATGGTTTCGTGTTTATAATTCGTTCATAATGTTCGTCTGACAATAAAATAATTAGGGGTGTAAGGGGCTCCACCCGTCCTTAGGCCAAGTCGAGGTCTTGGGGCACTCTTTTTGGTAGCGAACCAGGCTGTGATAATCGGATCTTCATGTTGGAAGGCGACAAAATCATCATTGCCGCCATTAGTGTTGCTGTTGTGTATGGACTACAGTGATCATCTAACATTTGATCGCCCGTCTGTTCATTTGTCTGTTATTGACATAAATAAAAACACTAAAAATCAAAAAGTAAATATTAATAATAACGGTAAAAAATTTAAAAAATGTCCAATAGCATGATTCACTTGGCATTAGACAACAATTAAATTTGTAGCGGAATATGTACCGTAGTCTTTTGCCGAACCGGATACCGACAAGGAATTGATCTTTTTGTTGATATTTGTAATCTATTTTTTACATCCGGCTTGTGTTTGCAGCATAATGTCGTTAACTACAAATGATATCACTGTGTAACGTTAGGCAATAAGTTTTTGTAACAGTTCTTTCAGAATAAATTAGTCTATCGTTTAATCCTTTGACGCTCGTCTAGCATTAAAAATCTTAACATAAGAGTACGGGTATCTTTCCTTGTAGGAAGTAAATATAAAAATTGTAATGTGTGAATTGAAAAGTATAGTGTATCCAATAATAACATTGGCTAAAATAATAATGTGTTAGTTACTCATGCTTCCAATCTATAAATTATATTCAGTACAAGCCTATACCCGCGATTTATGTTCAGATGTAGTGCTTATAAAAATTATTGTTGCTCAAAACTTTAATAACTTTATGTTACATAGAGAGTAGTTTCTCCGAGATGCGGTAGCATAGACAGACAAACAAACATCTAAAAATATAATTTTAATCTCTATGTTAAATACAAAGGTTACCTATAATAGAAATACTATTATAACATGGATAGCTTCGACCCAACACAGTTTTATATTTTTATAGATTATATATACAACGTTATACGTAGTTACAGATGGAAATAAAATAATACATTTTTTATCATCGATATTCCTTTACTGGGTACCATACAAAAATTCGCCTTTCTATTATAGCTTTTCGGAAAGTTGCCGTCCTTCGAATAATTTTTATTTTATTCTACGAGATATAATGTTAAACGTCGTGACTCAGTTATGATGCTTTTATTTCCCTTCAAGTTCCGGTTTCAAGAGGTTATTGGCGTAATATTATACGAACTGGTACAATACCATGTGATCATATCACGCATAACCGTTGTGATACATATACCTACCATAGAATTAATACTATATATGGTATTTTGTGATTTTATAGTGTGTACATTTTGTTACTATATTCACAATTAATTCTAATCCAAAATTGCTGGGAATAAATCACGTGCTGCGATCCGATTTGCTTTCAAATGTGAGGGCATAGCCATCATATATTATAGACCTAGTGTGGGTTGGTAGAATTCGTCTTTTAAAAGTTTCCTTATAACATTTTCTATACCGAAATAAGCGAAAATTATTTTCTAATACACGAATATGTTTAATAGATTTTTGTTATTTTTTTTATTAAAAAGTGCATGAGGATTTGTCGGAAGGATTTACGTCTGTGGAAAACCGGCTGACTTTCAAACCAATCAATGCTCTTTCGGTATACCTATTACTAAGTAATATGGTACATAAAATAAATTGGTACTATAAAGATTGGTACTATAAATCTAGAAGACAAACTTTTTAAGTTTTAGTTAGAGTCTTAATAATTTACAATTGGAAATTATATTAACTCTAAAAACTTTTATAAACTAGTTACTATGGAGACCAAATAATTGTTTATTTCTAGCTAGGATTGTATCATAAAACTGGTTAAAATCTGGAAAAAATCTGGAAAACATATATATATATGTCCAGTTGACAAATTGAATTCACAAAAATTATTAAGACATGACTACATAATCACGGCACGGTCACGGCAATCGTGATGAGATACTTTAGTTGTATGTATTAGGAGACTCATTTGTCTCACCATACAATTAACTTTTAGCTAAACTAGAATTTAATAAATGAACTTAATCTTTTTAATTCTCCTGCGGAACAGGATGCATGGAACGGTAGACATTTGAACATTAAAATATCTTTATGATAATATTGTAAATACGCGTATATTGTAATAATGAAATAACTATCGTATGAGTCACTGAATTCCAAAAACAACACAATTCATTTTCATTATAATTGGGGTTACGTAAAAATAATACCAAATATGTTATATTTTTCGTCTTCGACATCAAATCCTAAATTGTGTCTACTCATGTATGTATACATGAGTATCTATAAGCTATTTTTAACCATTATAGTTTGAATATGTGACTGAATGACGGGCGGTTTCTTGTCATTCTGTAAAATATTATAATTTTATACAACGTCTTCTGTTAAGCTATCAGAATGCTATTTTAATGCTTAAGTCCGCTATTTTAATGCGTACTTGTTCGACGTACGTTCCTCGCCCATGTTAGGATATGGAACGAATCAATTATTCCTTATTTAGTTTGTCGTTTTTGAAGTAAACTATCACATAAATATTTTATATTTTGAAAAAACGGAAGCAACACGTCACTTTCATACTGGACATCGGCATGGCATACGACTAATTAATAAAGTACATTTACAAATAAGTTACATGTACCAGATTAACGTCGCTCTTAAATGCGTTAAGTAACCACTGTCAAGAACAAATCAGGCGTATCGTGATGACATGACTACACAATGAGTATGGAAGTAGGACATTTGGATTTCCCAATCACATTTTGGTCAAGATTTTCCGGGTGAGCATCGATAAACTTGGCCGCAGACAATGAGCCGTTAGCTAAAAAGGAAGGTTTATGATTTTATCGTTCGGTCACAGCCTATTATTTTGTCGGCCAACGAAAATATTTAAACAGATCAATCGTGCAGGGTAATGCAGGACGCGAAGTGTGTGAAGCGTACCTAAATCTCTAATAGGATTCGGGAAAGAAATTTAAAAATTAAACCCATTGCAAAATTATATACATCAAGAGCTGTATTTATAATTATACATGTATTTTAATATTATTCCGTATCCTGACGTAACCCTGCTTTAAGAACACAAAGTCTAGACGGTAATGAACTTCCTTTCGACGACACAGGCAATGGACCACTGTAAATTATTTTACTGTGGTCCGATAGTGTCACGTGGAGTGGGGAGATGAGTACTGGACAGGACATCGGCCCAGCGTACCGCAGTGGGTTTTCTGAAGGCTGCGGCGCGGGCCGCATGCCAATACGAGAGTGACCTCGCACGACCCTATTAATACTACAATCATTCGCTAACGGCCCTAGTATCTTGGACAGATCCAACCATGCAGTTCATCTGCCTGTGTCTTTGCTTAGCCACAGTGGTGAAAGTCAACTGTGCCCCCGCGAATGGATTCGTGTTTCCGGATGAAAGGCAAGAAAGAAAACTGGAGCCGATTATCACACCTCCTGTTCTGCCCGTGTTAGAGCATTTGGAGCGTGATCCTAGTACTCTGTTACCCAACGAAAAGAAGAAGTCTACGAACCCAGTGAATCCTAGATTCGGTTTGGGAGGTGGTTTCAACGTGAGACCTTCAGGCAATGGCGGATTGACGGCTAGTATCAGCAGCAGCGCGAGTGGAGTCGGGGCCAGCCACTCCGCCTCGCAGTCGTTTTCTTTTGGCTTCAATCAAGGATTCAGCGCATCACATTCCGCTAGTCAAGCATCATCCTTCGGTGGTTTTGGAAAGTAGGTTTTACAAATTTTATACATCAGCAACTACCTATTGGAAATAAATTATTTGCATTTTTCAAATCATACTATCCATAGTTACAGCGTGTATTGAAAAATGATCACAGTGTATTTACATTTGGAAAAAATAATTAAAAACTCCCTGCAACAGTGACTGTTATTGGGTGCAATCGATTTCATAATAAGATGATAGACAATTTTATATACTTTTTACATAGGGTTAGGTTAGGTTAGGTTACATAGGATTTTTTAATTTGCTATTTAACATATTACGATAATAAACAAACATATGTACCTATTCCATATTAGATGGGTAGATAACTACGCAGTTAAATATTTAAATACTTTGATTTCAAAGATACATGAAAATTCACACGTTTATGAAAATAACAAAAAACGAAAACTTTACATCATATCATGCTTTGATATTTAGTATCTACGACTTTTGCTCCTAAATCATGGAAAATTATTTCTATAGAACCATGTGTTATGTCTTCACTGGTTGTATACAACTCAAGGTAACGCTGAGTTCAAAGTCACTGACCAAATGTAACCTTTAATTGCATTATCAGATTAAAAAAAATATAATTTATTCAGAAGGTAGATCAAAAATTTTATTGCAATTTCACTTTATGAGAGTTTAATAATTTTATTTCGGTCTGTAAGGTATCATAAAACGTAACAACTGATTATCTTGTATTCTTATTCAACCGTTTAGCTCAGGTAGTATTGGAAACGATAAACAATAATTATCATTGCCAACATCATTTATCAGACGATGGAATGTATCATCTACCTAAACGTATTTTTAACCGACATCAACAAATGAGGAGGTTCTTAATTAATTTGTTATTTTTTGTTTGTTACCTTAGAACTCCGTCGTTTATACCGATTTGCAAAATTCATTTTTTGTTCGAGATTATTTTCCGTTTGGTTACATTTGAATTTGAAGAAAACATACCATCTCTAAGGGTGAAAAATAGAAGTGAAACACGAAATTATTAAAATTGAAGTCAGTTTTTTTTTGTCATAATATTTGTTATATTGTGGTGTGTGGTGTGATAGTCATCCTGCTTACACTAATGTTTTGATACTGTGTGACTTCTTAATGAATTTTATTTTTGAAATAAAATTGAATTAAAATAAAATATAATTGATTAAGTACATTTGAATTAAAAACCAGCTTAAATAGATGCAGTTATCACTGTCCAAGGATGTGTTAACAGCATTCAAGAAGGCTGTTTAAAAGAGGTCAGAAGGGGACTAGAAACTTCCTAAAGATGCTGATGATTCTTTAAAGAGATTTCTCACACAAATTATATGTTAAAATTTCACTTCAGTCTTACTTAGTCATGCTTCTAGGCTTTAGAGAGTACAGTTATTGACAACAGATGTTGCAAAATTCGAACAAAACTGAAACGAAGCGAAAACTTAAAACCAAAACGCATTAATGTATATAAAATATCTGTATGACGTTCGATAATTACCGATAAAGGTGAATGCTCAACCTTTCGATAATATTCCCATTGTTACATACACACCGAACGTGGATTTAATTACAAAGAAGCGGAACCTTTTCAAGCTTTCAAGCTTCCGCATTTGTATTGCTCGTTGAGACGTACATACAACTCTACATTATAGTTTTTAATTAATTGTTGTGTTTAAATCTATCATAAATCTATATAACACGATGCGAGAAAAGTTTCGTAGATCTTACAGAAGACTGACATGACATTCCACCATTTCGACAGAGTTACCACACGATACAAATTAGGTATTTATAGTGCAAGTTTGTGTCAAATTTTACAATACGTTTACCGTCAAAGCTCGTTCCAATACTATTAGAAACCGTTTTCCAAGATGGACATGTCTAATGGTATTCTTAGGGCGAATGATTAAGAGTTCGCATGGATGTCCTATTGCCGCGATTATTTATTGAATGGAAGATAAACCAGATCATATTTTGAGGAATCTTCAATCATTTAAGGACTGTAAAGTCTGCTTTACAATTGTTACAATTACAATTTTTTCTTGTTGCGACTATGTATTTTGTTATATTATTTGTCGACTGAATCCTCTTATGTTTGAAGCCTGACCACGTCCGACATATATGTAACTGATAAACATACGAATCTGGGTTATTAGAAATGTCTTTATTGATGTCACTTATAAGGCAGGGAAGGTGAAGGTGAGTGGGTAAAGTATCCTCTTTTTACATATGACATTTTGGATTTCAGTGGCTTCGGTGGCAACCAGGCCAGCAGCCAAGCGGCATCGTTCGCTGGCGCCGGAAGTTCTGCATCCGGGGCAGCGTCGCAAGCGGCTGTTATTGGAAATAACTTTGGCAGCCAAAGTGCTTCTTCCGCTTTCGGATTCAACTCACTTAATGGCTTCTCTCAACCTAATGTACGTATTTCTCTTAAGGAAAGAAAAGCTATGAATTAACATACATATTATTCATGTAAATGCTACTATCTGATCGAGATTTTGTGTCTACTTTTAAGCTATACAACAACATACTATACACAACTATACACTAAGAGGGCAGTTACGTTGCACGTAGATCAATCCAAGTTATAACTCCTCTCCCCCAACTCATAACTGATTCAATGTTAAGGTTGTATCTTATCTCAGGAGAATTTAACAATATAATATTTTAAAAGTTATGTAAATACTTGAATACAACAAAATCAATGAAACAATGGTCGCCACGTGTTCACTGTTATGCGAGATAACTGCCTCGATGGCCCCCGCTTTGGATCAATTTCCATTGTTATTACTGTAAGTTACTTTGTTGAACTTATAATTTATTGCTAGAGGAGACGTTTCTAAAATAAATTCATAGACACAAGCGACGCGTTACTTAGTTCGAAATGGCCCTTTCCATCAAACGAAGGGTTCGATCCCCGACTGTGACATTTACATTACAGTTTTATTCTTGGAATTCTTGGAATTTTGTTGTTTGTTACGTTTCCGTTGTATATGTCAGCTCTACCAGCAATATAGAGATGACCGAATAAAGTTAAATCTACCCTCATACCGTACCCCTAATATTAACCTAATTCCAGATAAAAATCAGGAAAACATTTTTATTATCCTGATATGATCCTCTTAAAAGAAGTTGACGGAAGCAAAACCTGTTTCCATCAGTCGGCTTATTGAACCATTCAAGTTCTTATTTAAATATCAGGGTCGCTTGTAATTATACACTGTATAATAGAGACTGTTGGTGTATCTGTCACTATGTAAGTATGCAACAACACAAATCTATAGCGCAGATATAATTATATAAATGTGTGATCATTATCATTAATAATCTCTAATATTGATCATTTCATTATGTTTATATATGATCAGTGTTATATATGTTAAGTCATTGTGAACCTTCGAAACGAATTGCTTGACCGATAAGTCATATGTTATTATATTTATCTGTATGATCAAGACGATCGTGCTGCACAGGCTGTCACCATGATAAAGAATTTTAATGTAAGAAGGCTTTGATATGCAAAACATGTTTTTGGATTTTTGTTTGTCTATCTGTTACTTAACACATTTGTTACTCATACTATCTAGAATACTTTCATCGTGCGACATTAATTTTCCCGCGGAATAAGAAATAAAAATTAATTTTATTATTCTTAAAATAATTAAAGATCATAGGTATACATACCAATCACCGATCCGACCACAGATCTACCCAAGAAAGAGCTATCACTTTTAACTATCTATAGTCAGTCAAACCTCATACAACCAAATTTTACCTAAAGTAATAAAAATAATTTTTGACATACATAATATTATCTGAATATAGTGTGCCGCAATGTGTTAATTACATTTATTTTTTTTAATGATCACTAATTCTATAAATCTGGATGTTATACATAGCGCGAATATCTCTCTTCTGTAATATATGGATTCAATGTCGGCGCGCAATATGACTCATTTGTACTACCTACTAAAATCGATTCAATAAAATATATATTCAGCGTTACACTCATTTGGTGTTGTATTAATAAGATACGTATAGACATCTGTTATGCATACGTATGACACTTAATTAAATATTATTTCAATGATAATTGTACATTGTTCAACATTTACAGCAGTTATAAAGAATTCGTGCAGTCGATAGGTTTATATTTCAAACTACATTTTCAAACTCAAATTCAAAATGATTTAATCATTTAATTACTTAGGTATGTTGTAAACACACCTAACACACCTAAGCACGTCTTTTCTGCTTCTACTACCGTTTCGTTATAGGTACATTATATTACGACATCAAGTACCCATATTTAAAACTACAAAATTAGGTAAGCATATTAAAAGCAGCATAGTAATGATATTCTCTATCCAGCATATAAGGCGTTTATTAGGTAGTTTCTTCTTAAAAAATATGTACGAGTAAAGCAGAATTTAAGGTTGTTACCTTAGAGAACAGTAAAGATCTTCTTGATCTTCAGTTTCTACTTAAACTTGTTAAAAATAACACTGATTGCCCACAATTTCTTGAAAGATTAAGATTTAGAGTGCCTCATAGGTACCCTCGACTTAAAATAACTAATTTAGTGCCTCCATTGAGGACAATTTTAGGTGCTAACTCCCCAATTGACGTTCATTTTTTTTGTATTACTAACTTAGGTGTTTATTAAGCTTAATGTTTTGTAATATTGCTAATTAATATCTTGTACCAATGTTCTTGAAACTTACTTAATTTATTTAATTTTACGGTATCTTGGTGTGTCCACCTGAAGAGGACGATGACAAAAACAATTGGTACGGACTTTCATAGAGATTTACCATTAGTTACTGTCTCACTAGGAAGTTACGGTGTATGGGGGTAAATAAGGGTAACTTATATAACACCTGATGTGAAGAAGTAATACTTGTTTCGGTTGTAGTTGCTATTAGTGAACGTAAGGAACTAAGATTAACGAAGGGGGAAAACACGTGAATTCAAAATATTATTTTTCAACTCTTAAAATGCAAAGACAACCTGTTTGTTTTACTTTATAAGTTTCTATGCGAACATATTTTTGTATAGCATATAATACAAGTTTCAGTGGCATGTTTTCTCGTATACTGTAACCTATTTTTGTGAGACAAATAAATATTAAGTATAATATAGTTAAGATTTAACCTTAGAAATTGCGAACTTTGGAACAATGTAATTAGAGTATCCATGTTAGCGAAGTATAGGTCGATAGTCATGCCACTTAGAGAATATTCCGAAGAACCATGGGTTGTGCAAGTATCCTCACGACAATTTATTTCCCCGACGCACATCAAAATAATACCCGTTCTAATAGACGAACTGAAATGAAATTGAATTAAAATTTGCTTTACAATATAAAAGTATTGA
Source organism: Megathymus violae (assembly GCA_003671415.1). Classification (NCBI taxonomy): domain Eukaryota; kingdom Metazoa; phylum Arthropoda; class Insecta; order Lepidoptera; family Hesperiidae; genus Megathymus; species Megathymus violae. The sequence goes on along the minus strand of PDGT01000063.1, from coordinate 1,684,977 downwards.
TTACTGCTGCATGATTGAAATACTTATTTTTAAAATGTCTTTTTACAGCCGTCATTCGGCGATGGGCTTCTGGACATCAGGCACCGTGGAGTACCGAACTTCCCATTTCCTAATCTAATTGGAAGGGGTAAGGGAGTGGGCGCGGCAGCTTTCAGGTCCAGCAAGTCTAGGTTACAGGATACCAATCCAGAGGATTTTTTAGCTATTCTAGTCTCGAATTAAGTTATTTGTAACATGTTTTAGTACAGTTTGGCCTATTTTAGTAATTGTAAATACACACTATATTTTTAATAATACCAGTTAATGCTTTAAATTAAGCTTTTAGGTTATTCTTGAACTTCATTTTGAAATTCCCGAATAATTTATATCATTTAAAGATGCTGGGAATTTTAGTTCACTAAGGGTTCTGACAAAATATCATACGGTTGTAACAGGCACAGCTCCTAGACCATGAGTAAATTGTAACCTGGTTATATACGTACATTACATTAATGGAACAAACCAACAGTCACAATTTAAGATTATTTCTTGGCTACAAATACAACGTGGATCAATACTAGGTTCGTTGACTGAGATCTTATTTATTAAACGTAGACTATAAGGAAAAACACAATTTTAAATAAATAAAAAACAATAAACAAAAAATGAATTTTATTTCATTACATAATTATTACATCATTACGAAATTTACAAAATAATGCATTCCTAAAAAAATTTCAGTCCATTAAACCCATATAACTTTTTTTCCCGAAATGTATTTTAAATAAACTACTATATTTTGCCCAACAGTGATTCTCGAATCCCACAATCATTGTTTACTTCGTGAGACAATCCGTTAGAGATATTATGGTTTTAAATATAAATTATTGTGGTATCACCGTGAAATCAGCAATGATTGATCTATAAATAAGATTCAAGAATGGTATTTCTTTGAGTTTCAGGATTGGGTTGGAAAATGTCATTACGATTTCAATTTTTTTAATTAACCTTTATTGCACTATTTACATGTACGCATTTATATGCATATCTTCCTATCAATCAACCGTTAACTTTGATGAAAACATGCGGAGTTAAAATTATAAAAGTCAATAAACTATACTTAAATATCTAAACCAATTAATAATAAGCAATCTCATCGTAGTTGTAAGTGGTGGCCCGACTAACCGACAAGCCACCAAGCAGCCGACTTACCAAATGACCGAGAAATTCGAGCAGCAAAACACCCAGCATTCACATTAGTCCCTAATCGCTAACCACAGCACTCGGCTCTCAGACTCATGGATGTTCAGCTCTTTTCAATTATGAGGAACAATCCAAGCCTTCCAATCAGCTTCTATTGGATTGAATCGTAAAACCTTGTACAAAAACCTCACAAAACGGCATAATATAGTTGTACAGTCAATCCTTCGCATTGACAGCAATGTCTATTGCACATTACAAATTGATATTTAAATGAATAATAAAAAAAATTACTGTAGAAATGTGCATATTAATAGAATCCGAAATTTCACAACAGCAGTAGTACTTATAACGACACTTATATATTGAGAGCAACTAAAATTTGTTGTCTGTACTGAAAATTAGTATATATAATTTTATTATTATTATTATGAATTAAAGTTATTAGTATATTAGTACACTTATTTTAATAATAAGTAAAATTATCCTTAGCTATTCTGAAACAAGATGTACATGAATACTATAACAATGTATATAGTTTTAAGCTAGAATATTATATTATTTAGATCAATAGGTGCTAAAACTTTTTCATTCCCCACCCACTTTTTGATTAAAAATTTTCAAATCGCCTATTTATGAAATATCGCAAAAAAAATATTTTACTAAATACAGGAGTTTTTGTGGTCGGATCAACAAATAGCAGGAATAATAAGTTAAATAAAAATATGATACACATACAGTAAATACATACATAATTGTATGTAATATGCTTTTATAAGTTTTTTGTGAGGGTTGCTATAGACAATGCGACGAGATAGTCAAATATATTTTTTTGGGTATATTTTAAGTCTATGCTTGAATACACTCCCACCACATGGTGAGATTTTAATTTTGATTACAAATATCAAGAAAACATACGCTTTTTTAATCAGTCGTCGACCCGTTGGGCCGCTCTAACAATGCTGTTTAATCTTTTATCTCAATGCTTCCAATGCCCACAAAAGTGTAAAACTGGTTTAGATAGATTTTTATGCATTAAACGTGTACACTTAATATTTCATGGACATTCGTAACACCGAGGTATTACCGGCCGCGGATAAAACTACGGACAGGCATCGTGAGAGACCCTACGGCATAATGCCGTCGGCACATCGACGTGGAAGTTCGTACCATAGTTTACACGAACGAGGTAAAAAATATCATAATATGTATATATATAAACCTAACAACGAACTCCAAGTAACAAGTAACAACCTTACAACAATATTATACTGTGACGGAAATTGACAGGAGGTAATAAAATCGAACAGTTCTTCAGAACATTCCCAGTTATACAGACGGCATAAAACGGACGAGGGAACCACCTTGGCAACATTGATAAACAGTCTGAGAATTCGGGAAGGTCGACTACTGTAATTGTTCGCCGCTGGATTTAGTTAAATGAAATTCACTTGTTTAAGTAGCGTTTGGCCCTGAAGGTAGGAACAGTACTCTAGGGGAAGTTGGAAATACGCTTTATGGAGTAGCCAGAGGTCTAATCTATACAATACATATAGAGTACACACGTAATCTGGCATAAAGTGCTACGGAGCTCTATAAGAACTATCGTTTTTTTTTGTAATATTTATTTTTATAGATAATGGAAAAATGAAAAAGCAGTCTGATGTTAAGAAGTCTCTGTAAACTATGAGCATGGGCAACACCGGAGCATAGCCATATTTACAGGCGGACCCAAGAACCCCAGGTCACAATGCTCTCGAAAGACCTCCGAAGGTTTACACGTACGTGGTACAATAGATCGCCAAAATGTTTAATGTTGAGGACAGCTCGACTTAAGACGGTGAAATTATTTTCACCTAACTCACTGAGTGGTCACGCAGCTGTACCTCATTCGAAATTTCACACCAAAGGATCCCAACGCCCACAGAGATTTATAAGGGACATTCAAGAACTGTGATGCTATAACTTACCCTTAATTAATTAATTGTTATCCACTAGTATATTTACATCAAATGATTTCTCACTAGAATGAACTTTAGAATGAATTTTTAGCTGATCCTTTCTTCTGAACGCTTTGTTACATATTACACACAGATACGGTTTCTCATTAGAATGTGTTTTGATGTGAGTATTTAAATTCCCTTTCCGATTAAATGCTTTGTTACATACATTGCACGAATATGGTTTAACACCCGAGTGGACCGTCATATGTTTTTGTAAATTACTCTGCGACGTGAACGCTTTCTTACAAACATCACATATATGCGGTTTCTCACCAGAATGTACGTTCAAATGACTTTTTAAGTGATAATTTCGACTGAATGAAATCGTACACAAATTACACGAATAAGGTTTTTCACCAGAATGTGTTCTCGAATGGGTTATTAGATTACACCTTTGACTAAATCCTTTTTTACATATATCACATGAATACGGTTTTTCGCCTGAATGTGTTTTGATATGAGCACTAAGGTTGGCTCTTTGACTAAATGCTTTGTTACATACTTTACATACGTACGGTTTCTCACCGGTGTGCGTCCTCAGATGTGCTTGCAGAACGTTTCTTAAAATAAATGTTTTTTTACAAATATCACATGCATATGGTTTTTCGCCGGAATGTTTTCTCAAATGGTTTACCAAATCACACTTTAGACTAAATCCTTGCTTACATAAATCGCACGAATATGGTTTTACACCAGAATGTGTTCTTAAGTGGATTATTAAATTATACTTCTTACTGAATACCTTCTTACATTCATCACATGAATATAATTTCTTATCGGAATGCATTTTGATATGTGATTTTTTCCCAGTATGAGTCTTTGTATGGCTTTGAGGTCTATGCTTCACTTTTTGTAGCTCTTCTAAAAAAACATTGGCCGGAGGGTATGCTTCACCTACACAAAATAAATAATTATCAATCTGATCTTTTAAACATAAAAGAGGCATTATATAGGGTGATTGGAAACAGGTGTAAAAGTTTTAAAGGGATGAATGTTTAGCTCATTTCCTGTGAAATAATATATTATACACCCTATCCAAAAGTCAATGGATACACAGATATAAAAGATTAAGTTTTTTTTATAAGAATACCCGTTTATGAAGAAAAATAATTTATTACTAAAAAAGGTTTGCCTTTTCACGAAATTTTAATACTTTTTTTATTCTTAAATAATCACCAAATCTAAATAAATAATTAAAATCCATGAAAAGTAAAGAGACTTGAGATTATTTCGCTTCAAAGACAGATCATAACAAAAAAAAAGTGTTTCATCCAATTACTTTACATGATTATAAAAAAAAGTTACATTAAAAGATGTGTACAAATCACATAATTAAATTCCTCGTTTCAATAGCTTTCTAAAAAGGTGTAAAAAGTCCATAGACGTAAGCACTACATGTTCTAAAATAGTATTTCTTTTATGGTAGCTGCATTAAAATTGTTTACATAAATCATTTAGCGACTTACTAAAGTTATCTTGTTTCAAAAACTGGCGATTTTTTTTTATAAAGCATTTGAGGAAACCCTGCCATGAAATTTAAATAAAAGAAAAAACTGAAAGTTTAAAATAATAATTAATTTAAATTTGGCTCAAATTGACGACCACGGTTTCTGATACAGGCACGAAGCCTTTTTCTTAAGTCAGATCGAGTGACTCTCCCTGTGAGCTGTTCTCTTATTTTGTCAGCAGCGACGATGATGCGTGACTTTAAATCTTCTATGATATTAATTGGTGTTGTGTACACTAAAGTTCGTTTGGTGTTTCCAGGTACTAGTTTTTATTACCAAGTGATTTTTTCTAAATTTTAGAAAATTTATGTACTCTCTTATACCTTGTCGGACAGGTATTGAAGTCAGTTACTTATTTATGAGCTTTGTACGAAAATTTTATCAATAAAATTTTGTTTTACGATTAAGTAAAAATGAAAGTATGACGCCTTTTTTTACTATGACGACCTTCAAAGAACCTGATTTAAAAGTTTTAGACTCTAAGTGATGACTATTAATTAAATTTATTAAAACAATGATCAAACAATAACTATATCATAAAAAATTGTGTAGAAATAAGTAAAAACAAAAGTCATCGATTTCTTTTTCCTAGAAAATCATTGAAAAATATTAAAAAAAAATCATAACTCTAGAACCATTGATTTTTGGATAGGGTATTAACATACTATTATTACTATATACACAATAATTCCCTCAAAGGAGGTTGAAGTACAATATCTTTTATTATTTAAAAAAGGAAGAATTTTTTACTGTTCCTCGTCCTCCAATAACAAAACACTTTTTCAAATATAGTTATATAATAGTTATTTGTGCAACTGTTGTATAATAAGGGTATTAAAACACGAATGATAATAGTATCACATGAGTGTTTTAATACTTAATATTAACAGTTGCATACAAAACTTTATCTACACCCAGGCTTTAAATCCTCTATAAAAGATTCTGAAACAGTTATTTTACTGCTAACATTAAAACAGCCAGTCTTAGTAACCTAATATCATCCAATACTGAGTAGGTATATACAAATAAACTAAGTATTAATGAAATAATTATTTATTGTAGTAGTAATTAACATTTTGTATAGTAACACATTTTTGTAACAATTTTGCTATTTTTTTTGTAAACAAAACAATAAAAATATCGAAGAAAAATGGCGGGGATTCGAATAACCTACTTTTTTTTCGGCGCACGGCGTTCTGGTAGTGAAACGCACGTGAATAACAATGTTCTTTTTTTAAAATTCATACAGATGTTCTTTTTTTTTAAAATTCATAGAGATACCACACATCGAGCAGTAAGAATGCGGCTGTCTGTTGAGTAAACTCTTTGCACAGAAGGGATCGAAAAGAAACAAAGGAGGGTTATAATGAAATTCAGTACAACATTATATCATCCGTTTGGATGATATAATGGTTATTATGCCATTGGGTGTTTTAATGTTGGCAGTAAGCTAACTGTTTCAGAATCTTTTATAGAGGATTTATAGCATGGGAGTAGATAAATAATATTATTGTTCAATATATCTATTATGTTTGTGAATATTTATTTTTTAATTTACGTAATAAACTTCAAATGTTTTGTAAACTGAATCAAACAGTGCAACTTCATCAAAAAAGTGGTAGATGACTAAGACCTCTTGATTAAAAAGTCTAAATTATTTATTTTATTACTATCATTGTAATGTAATTGTATCATGTCATACGAGTATGTATGTAAGGTCATGACCTAATTATCTACAGGAAGGAACTGTCTGATGATTATTTTTGAGAAAACAAATTGTATTGCGAAAAATCGAATTAATTGAACAGCAATTTTATTACATCATCCCTATAATCGTGTGCCAAATGATGTTTTACTTAAATATTATTTTTAAATGTATAAAGTTCTGTTACCTAGACGGTGTAATATTAAATTCTGAGACTGCCTAGAACTGTTACATTCATTTTCAAATTATTGTTTGAATCTAGTCTAAATCTACAACTAGTAAAAGCTATATTTCACTTTCACCAGCACTTCATTACAATCTGTTACAATCCTCTAAAAATCAAAAGACAAAACATATATCAACTCACCAAAAGGTCCATCACCACATGGTATATAACCAGCATTGTTATCAATACAATCCTGACCGGACATATCAATCGTTTCCACCTTAACTTTGACTCCCATAGTATCCTGCAAGGTAGGTAAACCCTTATAATTGTTAGTATTATCCTCATGATTTGGACTATCATGGTCTTCTCTTTCCAACTTAATACCAGGTACAGTCACTTCATGTAATCTAGGTGGATACGTAGAGTTATAACATGTTTCTTGATCTTCAAGACTCATCCGGTTTGTTTCCTCACCCTTTTCAACTTTAATAATATTGACAACATACAGACTAGATGAACCATCTATATGTTCTTGTTCATCTGTTGTGTTCCTCTTTTCTACATGTTTAATTTCTAAGTCATAATGATGTTTGTATGTTACACCTAATGAAGAACTGAGCAGCTGATATCCATCACAAGATTTTATTGCTTCTAGTGATAGCTGAAATTATATTATAAGTCAATTTATACAAATGTATCTATACTAATAATGAAATTGTAAATTATAACAGAGTTATCAGTACATTACATTTCTTGTTTTTTATTTTTTTATTTTTATAGCCTGAAGGACAGATGAGTAACATGGTGACGAGAGGTCACCATCGCCTATGGGCATAGGCAACACTGGAGAAGTAACAAGGAGTGCTATTTTTTAAGAACTCCATATCATAGCACTTCGGGAATGCCTCAGAAGGCAGCGCGTGCCAGTTTGCATGTGCGCAAAAAAAAAGATCCTGATCATACCCCAGAAGCTGCTTATTAAAACTTACTCTACCACCTTTGAAATCAGGGAGGTTATCGCTATGGGCCTGTAATTAGCGTTTTAAGGTTTTTCTTTTGGGGATAGGATGAAAGAGGGCAATATTCCACGAACACGATACAGGTCATAACTACGATAACAAATATCACACCGAAAGAACAGCATGTTTGAACACGAGGTTTGAGAGCGTGCTCTAGCCTATAGTCTAGGTAATTTAAGTAAGTCATGTCGCCCAGTGTTGATATCTGTATCTCTGTCAAAAAAAAGTAAGGCGGGCTTTGCTGTCTGAAGGTCGTAGTGGACAGCATAAAGATTGAAATGGATTACCCTAATGTTGCACATGTCTTTATTGAATGTTACAGAGATATTAAGGCTTGCTGCTGGATTTACCCTATTTTTTTTTCATTGAAAAGAAAGATGGATGGATATGCAGTGATATACTGGCTCTCTTAAGACAAAGTATACGTTCGTGGCAACTCGCTAACAAGGAAAAATATGAGTTGCTGGCGCGGTGGACGAAAAGGCCCCTGGACCCCCTGCGCGTGGTCCCCGGGCCTAGCCTACGGTCACCAGAGGTAAAATGTGTTATTTGCGTCCGGGTCCTGTACCATACGACGGACGGAACGCCGCAACTCAACCGTTTAACCTGGTCTCCTTAGCCGCCGGGCAAACATATCACTTTTCCATGGAAAGTGTCTTAAGAATCTATCGGCCCCAGGATATGCCAAAGAGTTACTGCAAAATGGATATGTATGGGTGGGAAAGGACACAATTCCGTAACCGGAACCCAAGGATCCATATGGCAGGCCTCACAGAGAATAGTAAAATTAACAACATTTATCTGGAGTTAAATAATTGAACGTCTTCATTATTTTTATATAAATAATCGACAATCGAACAGACTGGTCACTTGCGTTAAAATAATCTACTAAGTCTACTTTTTAACTGGCTTTCAGACACTACAGCCAAATTATGATAACTGGAATAGTGGTCGAAGTTTGATTATAATCATTTATTGTGTCCTACACTCTTCTTTCCGATTTTTTTGTCGTCAATAACTGGTTAACCAAAAAAAAGCTTGAAAATCGGATCAAGAACAGAGAAGAAAAAAGTACTGAATTGTTTTAATTATTTTTCTTTATATATAGATATAGATCAAATTTGATGGGTAATTCTAGTAGAAGAGACTACTCTCCTAATATCTCCTAGATACTAATCTAATCAAAGAAGTAAAGAAACCTACCACAATGCACAAATATCAACAAGATTAAACTAGTAAATACAAAGATTTGTGATGTCCACTGAAATGTGCCCAGGTACCATTGAGTTATTCTTTTTTGTGCACCATAAGCAAGGGAATTAGGGTTGGAAAAAATAATTTATGAAGCCCCTTGTACCCCAGAAGCCTACAAAATGTCCAATATATTTTTTTTTCTTAACACAAAAACACTCACATAGTCATGTTCTTGAATGATGTCATGTAGAATCAAATTTGCTTGTATGGTTTTAGTCCTAAATTGTATGCAGTTCAATAATCGGCGGCTGCACTCGGTACACAAATATGATGGTAAACTATCATTATTCGCAATCTGTAAATACATAATTATATTATTTCAATAAGATTAATAGTAGTGTCTCCGCTCAAATGTTTAATTGCAGTGAGTTGATCAAAAACTTAAGTAATAAAATTATAAAGTCACTTGTGTGTTATTTTAATAAAATTGATTAAAGAAGCCATTAAATTATATATTTTGTGTCTACATTAAACTCCTTGTAAACCCATACACAAACTATTTATATTAACAAAACCCAATTAGCAGTTCAATTATTAGTACAGATAAATTACTTAAATAACAACTTACTGATAATCCAGTCAAAGTTTCATATGCCTCATCCAAGTTTTTATACTTTCTCATTGCGTAGAGATTGCAGTCTGTGGCAAAACATATTCTACAAACCTATCAAAAATTAAAAAATTCTAATGTAATATCATTTACAGGTCACAACAGATTACCAGTACAAAGGTATGATTTTCTACATATTTATGGGCTTAAAGTGTGCTCTCCACTTTCCACATCCTAATCAATTTAACAGATATCTGACATTTATACAATAATTGATAAAAAAAAATTACAAACTTCATTTGAATATTAACCAAAAGTGACATAGGTTTTTGAAGATGAGATTGTAAAGTATTTTTAACAGGTATTACTATTCTGATTACAATAAAAAAAAGTGGTAAAATATCACCAAATTATTGAAACAAAAGATAGGAAGATTAAGACAGCGATTAATATACCTTACAGTATTTAAAAAAAATATTGAAATATCAATAATCACTGAATTACCCTTACAATATTTTAACAATCTTGAACAATATCCAAGAGAGACTTATGTAATTAAAAAAAATTAAGTCAATTATCACCTTAAGATCACATGGCATCATCCATTTATCTCTTTCAGATTTATTCTGGAAGGTAATAATAAAAATTAATTCAATTACAAAGAACAACATAATTGCAAGTATTTAATCAATTATATAAATAATTGGTGTATAATTATCACATATTTACACCAGTATTTATGTTTGACTATCATTAGCAAGCCATTTTCAAAGTGTATTCATTTTTCTGGTACAAAATGGAGTTGTAGCCATAAATATACTGTCACAACTTTGTACTCACAGAACATTACAAAGTATATTAATAATAATTAATGATGAAATTATTTTTTGCATAATAATACCTAGTTCTATTAATCTAATATTATTATTATTTTATTATAATAAGCTTGATTATAAAACATAATGCTTACAAACCTGCATGTATACAATAGGTATTGCTCCTGGTCGCAAATTCCATTTTCCTTCTCTGGACATATATAAGTCATCTTTCTGGAAGTGTTTGGAGCAGACTACACTGTCCCTTGTAACCTCCCAGCTTTGCTTTTGCAGTGCTTTGAGCCATGATTCACAAAGTGTTGTTTCGGTTGGAAATCTGGATAATTATAAATGCTTTAGAATATTTAAAAGTATCACACAAAAAATATTTAACAACTTAATACACTAATAAGGAATTCTTCGGCAAAAATATTTTAATTACGAGGGACATAGGAAAGGGTCGATGATCATCTGAACACTCCCCTTCCCCCTTATAGGATGCCAATGAGGAAGTAATATTTCTAATGCAGATTCAAACTTACTACAGTTAAACTGAAAACTTATACAGTGAAATTTTATGGTCATTGCTTAAGATTAATTTCTTCGACAGCAATATTTCAAAATTCGATACCTGAGAAACGTAACACCTTTAGAAGTAGAAGGACAGCTGGAATCAACATCACAACCAGAAACAATGCACCGCATCGTTGCCTATTATTTAAGATTATAAGCAAATATAATATTTACAATATTATTACATAGTGACATTCCACAGTAAGCATCGTTTCTGCAACAATTTACAGAGAATTGGCATTCTACTTAGAAGTAAAATATTGCAAAACAAATACTTTTACTATACCAGAATCTCAACTCAACTCAAAATCTCAAACACAGACTAATTTGATCCACAGGTGTAATCATAAATCACAGATTAATCAGAGATTCATTTAATAATAATATTAGTTAAAGATTCTACATATCTGTGTGTGAATCATGCGTGAATTAGCTTATCAAAATAGGTAATATCGTTAATATAATACATTTATTTAAGGAATAGTTAGATTTGATAGTGAATATAAATTTAATAAAATTACGCATGCAGAAAACATATCTGCACAATTGATTATTAATAATATAATTAATTATGGTTGTTAGTATAAATCACAATTTCTTTTTATTGCTAAAAGAATATTATAAATCAATGTTAGTGTGTGTTTATTTTATACATAGTATTAATAATTTATAATTTTGCAACTGAATGTTTAAAGACGAAGTTTTTTATATTTCATTACATTTATAATCGGTTCAGATTTGTTTGACAAGTAATTTCATATATATATATTTCAAACAAATAAAAATAAACATTATAGTTAATTTCATTCCGGGAAGATGGGATAATTTCAAGGCCTTTATCATAGTAATAATCATTGATTATCATCACTTGCCATTTAATCCGTACTACGGTAGTGGTTATCATAATAGTAACAAAAAAACTGTCATCGTCAGTGTCAGTCTTAAGTTCTTTAGTCTTGTCTGTGGTCACTTGGCAGTTAGGATTAGTTAGCTAAAGGAACGTCAGACAAAATAAATTCTTAATACTTGGTTGTTTCGTAAACAAATATTGTGTTTTGTTTTGTCGCTGTAAATCTATCTATTAATTTAAAAAGCTGTTGCTTGATGTAATTAATCAAATTAAAATTCAGGCAGGAGGGTTAGGTACTGATTGATTGTGATACCAAGTCTTGTCCCAAAATGCGATGCATTGTTTCTACTTGCAACCATGATTCCAACAGTACTAATACCCAGGGCATTACATTTCATGTGTAAGTTTTATTAGATATATAGGTTAAAGTTAACGAAATTTTATGTAAAAAGTGTATCCCTTAAAATTTGATGCTCACTGTTTCACTTAAGGAGTTTAATAAATAAAATAACAAAGCAATTCAAATATTATATAATTAAATATTAGTATATTTTTCGCTTAGTAATAGTTGTGTTTCAAGCGTAGATTTAATTTTATATCATAAATATAACTTATATTATTATGAAGGGTAAACAAAATTACAAGGGCTTGACAGGGTTCTTGCCAATACTATTATAAAATTGAATAATCTCTTTTTTATACCTTGTAATAGTAAATTAATTATATGGCAAGTTTTGGCTTCTTAAGTTTACAAGAAGTTTAGTCTTCTGTTTTTATCATTCAGGTTCCCGTCAGAGCCATTTCTCTGTGCCTCATGGTTAAAGGCACTGGACAAAGAAGGATGGAGCCCAGAAAAGAACAGTGTAGTCTGCTCTAGACATTTCCTTATTAGTGATCTGTACCTCACAACAAGTGGACTGTGTAAATTAAGGGAGGGTGCTGTACCCTTGGTTGATAAACAGGTGTTTACTTATTATACACTTTAGATTGCATACCTATTTATAGAGTGGTAGAACTTTGAAGAAGGGTTTTGAGAAGAGTTTTGTATGTCTTTTAACAATTAATAATATAATGTATAATATTAATAAATATGTAATATTATTAATAATTATGATAATAATATGTTATCCTGACCTCTGTCTAGCATCATTTCAATCACCTTGGAATGATAAATGTTGTGATTTATATATTTACATTTCTAGTAATTTATGACTTGGAAATTACTAAACACTTAGTTCTTGAAACATGATTTACTCTGATTATTATTCATATTCCAAGCTATAAATTAATAGGCAAGTAGAGTTGCTAATTTTTTTGTTTCCATTATTATAATCAATATGCATTTTATTTTGTTAATAGGGGGAAATTGAAAGCATGTGAATATAATATTATCAAATTAAAATAATGAAGTTTCAGAATGAATAACAACTTATTTTAATAAAAGCTATAAAATTATTTATCTTAAAAATTTGTTTTTCATAAGACACATTCACATTCTGGATTAACTTATATAAATGATACGTTAAATGTTGCAATACTAGACAACTACTTAGTAGCTGAAATTACAGTTGTGTAATAGTTTAAATAGATACTAACAGTATACAGTATAGTACAATATTTTGTTGCAGGAGGAGCCCAAGAACATTAAATTAATAACACCTTGTGATTTAAAGGTATTATAAACTTTTCTAGCAATATGAAATTAGAGAAAGGGCAGATTTTGATATAGATAACAGCCAATGTAAAATAGTACTAGTAGTATTTCAATTTTTGGTCCTATTTGAAGTTATAGTTACATTGTTACTCCTGAAAACAAAGATGGCTTAGTTTTGTCAGTGATCTTAAATACTTTTAGTTCAAAACAAAATTGTATATAAGATCTTGCTTGTTAACATTACTAATGTCACACTCATTTAAATTTTTGAACATGGATGACCCATAGGATTTAGGAACAGTAAAAAGTCATCTGCCTTAAATGCAGTAATTACTAAAAAATTATAGGAACTACTGTTCCCTACTGGTTAATATTCAACCACAATAACATTGGTTGACAAACATCAGAAAAAGTGGTATAGTTTTTTCTTTGCATATATAGATAAGGTGAGAAAAGTTTTGAGGGATTAATTAGATATGAGTTAACTTCATTAAACATTTATTTGGAAAATTTAAAATTAGCTTCCTATTCTTGACAGGTATGCCGAATATGTTTTGCCACAGATTGTAATCTTTACTCTATGAAATTATTTAAAAACTTACATCAGGCCTATGGAACTTTGACAGGAATGTTGGTAAGTTTCAAGTCTATACATTAAGTATACATCAAGATGTTCTGTTGCGATATATATTTATTTCATCTTCATATTAATACAGATTTTTTAATTGAAGGTTTAAAACTTAATGACTTAATGAATATGAATAATAAATACATCTCCATGTACAGTAATCAGTGAGTTATGAATTGCATAACAAGCTAGATGTGGGATAATAATTTATGTATAAAAAAATTGTTACAGGTAGAATCTGAGGATAATATGCCTCCCTACCTATGTAGTGAGTGTTCTCATCAACTGATGAATTGTGATAGCTTTAGGAATAAGATATTACAATCGCATTTGACTCTGCAGGAAATTTTGAAGAAGGATGATTGTGTAAGTTACAATTATATATCGCTGTAACTAGCAATAACCAATAACTAGACTTGCGGTTTTCTTTAAGATCAGCAGAAAATGGCTCTTTGACAATGAATATTCTAGTCTACTCTTGAGTATTATTGGCTAAAGTATAACATCCACATGGTACATATAAAACAAATCCACAATACCTTTTGATTCCCTAAATACTAAGCGAATATTATTTATTAATATTATATTCATAACAAAATTAAAATTTAAAAAGTTGTTACTTGTTGTGTTAGATGCATCAGTACGCCTTTAATCGATCGACGCGTTCGTATGCGCCCGCAAAACAACAACAAAAACGTTGTATGACAGCGTTTCGCATATTCCATGTCTCACTCTAATATTAGCGAAATGACATAGTTGCGTCTTTGTTGATACTTTCGCATAATGGACGCCGAATATATAGAAAAATACATACAAAAAAGAGGTGACATAGCGTAAAATTCAAGAAACGACAAGGACAGCTGGTATCGGAACGATGTTCAAGCGATTGAAGTTCTAAGCATAGTTTATTTTCTCGCAAGTTTCCTTCGTTTCTGATTTATTTCATGTACCCGGATTCTACGCGTACTGGTAGATGACGACGTCCACACTCACAGTCCACGGACGATACAATAATATTTCTTGCCGAAAAAACTGCAGTTTTCTTACGTTCCGCAGATGTTTCGTTACCGCAGTTTTCGTAGAATATCGCTTCCGCAAACGAACACGGTGTACGAAGGGCGTTAATAGAGGAAATGTTTTCAAAAAGCACTGTTTTTCTAGTCCACATACATATAAATTTTAAATAAATGAACTCGTTCCAATTCACAACCATTTACTTCTTGTAGACATTTATCAGTAATACGATACGAACGTAATATTTCATTAGTATACCACTTATGGCATGAATCTTTCTTTTTTGTAATTGATTAAGATAGGAGCGTATTCCATCACAGTATGCCAGTGCGAATTGGTTTAGTAACAATTAGACAGTTAGAGTAAACAGTGTCCGAGATTATTTTGGCAAACAAAATCCTAAGTTGCTACGTGCTGGTAACAGTCGAGCCATCAAATTTTACTGATACAAATCTGTTATTATTAACTAAGGGCTCCAATTGATTATTCACATGGTACAATTTAAAATAATTGATAACCATTGGGGTTATAAATTGTTAATTTTAATCATTATTTTAGATAACTCTAGAATCCATAAAAAACCAGAGGCTGAACGATTCAAATCTTGGCACACATAATAAAACATATCACTATGATGTTGAAATTGAACATGTAAAGAATGAAAATATAGATCCAGATGAACAGATGTGCCCAACAGACATACCTACAGCATATGAACATTTTATTCTCAATGGAATCAAGAAGGAAAAGGATGTGTTAAACCATGATAGAGACCAAGACACAACCGATGATGTGATATATTCTCCTATCTTACATAAATATATTGTTCGTGATAGTGTCAAGGTGGAAAAAGATGATGCAGATGATGCGTATAATACGGACAGTCTCGATTGTCAAGATAGTGTCAATTACGATATGGAGCATTGTAATACATTTGTTGGTAAGTTGAAATCCTCAGTCCCGTCTGTGCATTACATGTATAGGAAGTTCTCTTCTCATCTCGTCTTGAGAATTAAGCCGTATAAATTCATTAAAAATTGTTTGTACGGTGTTTGGTTTAAAGAATGATTATTTCTCATAAGCTTTTTACATTGCTTAAAATGAGAAACTTAAACACACTACTATTTTAAGTGAAGGTTTGTGTCCAGCATGCATTTTTGCGCGTGTCCATGTATGTGACGCATGTGAGTGTGTGTGTGTGTGTGCGTCCTTTGAACCTGTGCGGAACTTATTACTTTAGTTACTAAATAGATTTATAGTGTGTAAGTCACATATAGTTTTTATTAACAATATTATGTATTTTATGTGACGTAGAAAGTTGTTGAATTGATTGTGATGGAATTTCCTATTTAGTGTTATTTATTTAATATATATATATATATATATATTTGCCTGTTTTATCCAATTTTTTTTTAGAAATTTTTACTGGTACAGTTTGTTTGAGATGATATGTTCTTTTAATATTTTTTTATATTTAATGATACATTTCGAATTAGTCACGGATTAGGTAAGTCGATATACATTTTAACTCCCTCGTATTTAATGTTCGCCTTATGATGTTCTCGGTATTGGTAGTTTAAGTAAATTTGTGTTTTTACGCCTCTTAGTAACCTTACTTCGTACTCTTATTACTTCAGCTTTAATTTCGACAAATTCGGTACATAGTTATTCAATATTATGATTAAGCGTTGAGAAAATTTATTAAACCAGGTGGTCATTTCTTTCCGAAAGTCTAACATGTCTTGGTGAAGGGTTGTGTTAAACTCGGGTTATTTCCTTTTTCTTCGTGACACGATTCTTTTTCCAAGTGAATGCTTATTATTAGGTCAGGCAAAGATTCGCTCCCGCTACCCCTTATGAATTTTCCGCTGAGCGATGATTCTTCGGTACTCAAAAGTATTTTCTTCTCTGCACGAGAAACAAATAGTTGATGCGCGTATGTGAGGTAAGTTCAGAGGTTCTCGTAAGAGGGAAGGAGACGGCATACACTCAGTAGCAACGTTTCGATTCTATCACTTCAATAGCACATAGAAAACGCAGTATTGCCACTTGTTTGCTTTAAGTAAAACAGGACCTAAGCGCTTTTTGTTTAATTGTTATTTGTATATATGTATATGTGTTTGTTTCATATGAACGTAAGTATTTTTAAGTCGACGAAGCATACGTCTACTCACAACGATGATACCGGCGATATTATGTTTTATGTACTAAAGCTTAAAGAGTATTTGTTGTAAATTGAAATTTAACAAAGTAGACTAATTTTTGTCAGGTTCGTGTTTTTTATTAACACCTTAATTAATTGGTAAGTATTTATGAAATTATCTAATTATAATGTATAATCGTATTAGTTTGATAACAAACTTACAGATGAAGATTACTCTGCGGAAGTCAGTCAAGCTATACGAGAGGAAGAAGAAATAGCTAAGCATACTGTCGGCACAGATGAAGACCTGAGGAACATGACAACCAATTTTATCCAATCCAAGTTTGATAGTCAGTCCAAATCATCACAGGAAACAGACACTAGCCTTATATTAAATGATAAGTTATCTTCAGATAATCGTTCCCACGAACCTGCTGAGAAACCATTCACTTGTGATATATGTAAGAAGTCATTCAGTCAAAAGTCTTGGTTAATGAATCATTCTAGGATACATTCTGGGGAGAAACCTTACTCGTGTGATATTTGTAAAAAATCATTCAATGATAAGAGTAATTACCGAAAACATTTGAGGATACATTCTGGTGAGAAACCATATCCTTGTAAGTTCTGTGAAAAAGCATTTAATAGAAAAAATTACTTGGAAAATCATTTGAGGACTCACTCTGGTGAAAAACCTTATTCATGTGGAATATGTAATAAAGTATTTGGCCATAAACATCACCTGAAAAGTCACTTGCGAATACATTCTGGTGAAAAACCATATTCATGTCAAATCTGTCATAAAGGATTTAGCGAAAAAAGCAATTTACACATGCATTTGAAAGTACATTCTGGTGATAAATTATATTCATGTGATGAATGTAAAATTGCATTTAGTACAAAATATCTATTGAAATGTCATTCACGTGTTCACTCTGGAATATCAAACGAGAATTCTAAAACAACACATGTAGTCAGCGGGCTACAAAACACGTAAATTTTCGTAATATTGTGTATTTTATGAAAAACAGTTCAGTGATTAATATTTTTCTTTGTGATATTATGGATTCTTTAAACAAGAATGAAACAAAGGCGTACTAACTAAACGTCTCAAAATCTCAATCTCAAAAAAAAAAATCTAATAATCTCAAATAAACGTATGATTTTTTATTACAATATTTTTCAGAAATAAATACAATCTTTGAACTCAGAAACATAAAAATATAAGTTTGAAACAATTTTTTTTTCACAACGGCAAGAATTTTAATTGTATATAACGTTATTTCACTCGGCTTTGAGCGGTTCAAATATTAATATCACAGGTTTGAGATGTGGAGCTGCAACAGAACGTCTACTTAATTAGGTCATGGCTCCATGGATTACGAAATTCTGTCTTATCTGTAACTGCGTCGCATCACAGCACAAAGTAGACAAGGTACAAATTGAGCTATGTGACCCCGGTTCACAGCTCTGACTGACACACGTAAACCGTGACCTGTTTTGCTGTCAAATATTTTGGGACTTGTTCTGGCTTATTATAAAAATTTTGCGAAATTTCGTTATATTTATGAATACCTTTTTTCTCTTAGTCTACTGGTACAATGTTTCCAAACTTTAAATTTCAAACGATGTCGTATGTCGATGTGACGTTTCTGGCTGGTTTTTGTTTTTATAAGAATTTTTTTTTTTGGAAATCGCCTCAAAAAATATTGTATTTTGGTAGTTTCTAAGGTATGAGGCATACTTGATAAATTTGGTATCAGAAAATATTTTGTCATCTGAATGAATAAATGTCGTTCATTATCGATCCATGTAATAAGATACATACCCCTCCATATTGGTTGAATTGTATTATCGGCTATTGGATTGTACGGGAAAATGTAGTTCTATTTCACTTGTGGGTGACAAATGATTATGACGAAATAAAACAATCAATCAAGTAATAAGTACTAATAAAACTGGTACTTGTAGCCTTGTGGAGCCTATCCGGAGACTCGGGAGTTCGAATCCTACACATACCTTTAATTTTTGTAAAAAAATAATGATCACTCATTTCGACGAAAGAAAGTATCGTGAGGAAACCTGTATACCTAAGCGTTCTCTAGAGTGTGTGAAGTGTGCCAACCCGCAATTGACGAGCGTGGTGGACTATGTCGTTACCTCCTCTGACTGTGAGCTCACACCATGATAATTAATTGAAAGTGTAACACATGTTAATATCATTAATACTTTTACAGAGACCAACTTAAATTATTAATTTATACAGTTGTAATCACAGAATTTATATGATGATAAAATCTGTTATATTGGTCGAACAAATCTTGTAGAGTTTTAGCAGTACCTATCTAATGTTACTAAATAAAGTTGTGTCATGGAAAATACCGTAAGTAAACTTTACATATGCTTTTAGCTTCAAGACTAGCGGTTAAGGCCATTGTCTACACAATTGACTCATTATGAGGAGAATAAAATTGAGCTCAGCAGAATATGTGTTTATAGTGATGGATGATACAAATATTAAATTTCACTATCCGTGTTTATATTTATAAGAGTGTTATCTATTTAAATATCGAATAATATAAAATATAATGTTTAATGAAAATATTTTACTATTGAGTTTCATTTTCCTTCTCATGTCCCTTTTAACACACTTATCAAGTGATACCTAAATACACTTCATGGCGGCTTACTTCAGAATACGAGTCTTCTCGCATTTAATAGGTAATGCAAACGTCGGAAGTTTTACAGTTTGTTCAAAGGTCTCTGCCATAGATAATAATAACGTTCTCAACCAATGGTATTCGGAACATCTGTAAACGATGAAAATAATATACATCTAGCAATCACTTGCACACCGCTAACACTGCGGCGGCAGTGACCCGTGACGAGATAGGGCTGGATTTAGAAGAAGGTACCTCCACGAAAGGGGACAAATTCCAAGGAATAAACAACTTTCCCTTTGATATTTTTTTTTGCTGTTTTACTTACTGCACTCCAATCAGCAAAATATCAATATGAAAAGTAATAAAAATTATGCAATTTGGATAATTTTAAGGGGCCAGCAGGGCCTCAACTCCTTTTATTGTCCAGGAGCCTTCAGACCACAAAATCCGGCCCTGTGGCGGGGTCTAACCATGTTGTTTCTGAGAAGTACAGTGACATGACTTCATACATGTGTGTATAAGCTATAATAAAACTATATTATAAACGATCAAATAAGGCTTATTTGAATAAAATAAGTATGTTGGGCGTACATAATAAAGCCGAAGAAGGAAAACCATAATTTATAGTTTCAGTTGTATAAGATATAAAATTACCTATTTGCCGTCAAGTAGTGTATAAAACTGTACACGCATACAACTGTAACACAGCTGAATTTATACATAATTTTTTTAAAAGCGATGTGGTGGCGGGTTGTTAGTTATCATATCAGACAAGCTATTCAAGTTAATTTTACAAATATATTTTGACCACCCGTCTTGCCCCTAGCTCTCATATTTCTATCAGGTTCACGTAATTCTGCTAGCCTTTTATCTTAATGGTGTAGTGGTCATTAAATAATGAGCTGTTTCAAATTGTTTTTATTGATCACCAACCCCGTCAATAGCTATCAAAGAAAAAAGAACATAAAATGAATTAAAAAGCAGGAGAAAATGGTACCGAAATATTTTGTTTGCCCGCTCCGTATTCGTTCAGATTCAAGGATTAATTATTTATACATATTCACATGATAAATAGCCTATCGCACCCTTAGAATGAAAGGGACTTAACTCAAAAATTGCAATTTATGGGAAACGACGAAGAAAGTTTTCAAAAATGTATGGTCTTCAGTAAATTTAAGAAGACTGATGTATGAGGTTTTCCCTTTTTCCCTTTCTCACTCATAATTCGGGCTCTTTTTCACCATGGAGTTTTAGAGTAGGCTTTTTTAAGTAAATTTATTGTAAAATCTGGAATTTCAGGAATTTTGAGTTAAGTCACTTTCATTCCAAAGGTGCTCTGTCTTTCGAAGTAATGTAACTTTAAAATGGTGAAACATTTCTTCAGATAGGTGCGTGGTTCTGGAGATTGCTTTCCGCATATACACAAACTCACATAATTCGCACTATATAATATTAGTACATATAAATGGCGTCGCGTGTAATATTTATTTTAACACTAGTTTATAAAATTGTGATTTATTGTTAATAAAATATTTAACATTGCTTATAAATATTATATATAAGTATATGCTGTATGAATTACCTATGGAGTACACTATGCTATGCAGCAGTATCAAAAATTAAATACTGTATGTGAGGAACATGTCCGATTCCAAACATGATACCTATCTAAAATAAAAAGCACATTTTATACGTGATAATTTTGTATAACTTAAACGTAACGTATAGGTTAATTTTTAAGATAAGTTTCTTATTCTAGAAATAAATTATTGTGATGTAACATTTTAAAATTTTAGTAAGAGAACCATTGTAATTAAAAAAATATGAAAAAGTGTATTTTTTTTTACATTGTATGTATATGTTAATTATGATACACTTACACAGTCAACACATCGTCGTGTGAAATATTATGATAGCGAGCGTGACCACAGCGTATGAGACTGCGAAACCACGAATGGCGAACCTTCATAGGAATATATGGAGTATGATAAGTAGCGTTTGATCACAATATCAGCAGTGACAGCACAACGGTGTGACCGTCAGGAGACCGAACACACCGAGCACAGGAAAATCAAGTTCGAATCCGGCACGTACTTCTAATTTTTCAAATGATCTATTGTAAATTACTTAGCACGCTCCAGTGAAACAAAACTTCGTGAGGAAACCTGCGCACCTGAGAGTTCATAATGTTCTCAAAGGTGTGTAAAGACGGCCAACTTGCACTTGTCCAGTGTGGCAGACTATGGCCTTAACCTCAATCGTTGTCAGATTAGACCTAAGTCTAGCAACGGGACAATTATGGGTTGTAATGATCACTAAATACCCTCATAATAATCACTATAGTCTAAGGTCATAGGCAACACCACAGTTCCGCCAATCACTTAAAAAGTCAGTACCACTAATGCCGAAGGTCGCGTCTGAGGCGAGCCTGAGACGCTGTACGTAGCAAACTAATATTAGATAATCATAGAAATCTATAGCCGTGATCTGTGCACTGCGTTTATGGTTATTTTCAATCGTTCCACCATAACCGCGGAACAAAAATTCGGACATCGTTTTTGACAACATATACAAATAATCCATATAATTTTATAAGTCCTACATTATGCATATATTGCACGGAAAAAACTAACAAATGATAGACGCGTTCTTATGCGTTACGCCGATATGTTCGGGTGTTAGGTCAATAGGTATTTATGGTGTCTGTAATAGACTACAACCTAATGGGAAACTCTTTTAACAACTTTTTTCCAAAATCATACGATAACACTAGTACAGAAAGCTCAATTAGCGAGTGCTACAATATTAATAATATTAATAAACAATATTAATAATAAAATAATATGATGTTTTTAAGTTCTGCACCAAATCAATTCCCATGGAAACAATTTCAGTGTGATTAATAATTTTTTTTATTTATTAAAACCCTGTGAAAATAATGTTATCTTTATTTGAAAAATAATATACCAACAACATGGCAACATTATCACATTAGATAACCTTATAGTGTTTTGTCAAATGTCGCTTTAGGTGATGTTTTTGACTGAACGATATTTTGCAGAATCTACATGAAAATGGTTTTTCCCCAGAATGTATTCTTATATGCCGTAACAGATTACCCCTTTCACTAAATGATTTGTTACATAAATCACATCCAAATGGCTTCTCGCCAGAGTGCGTTCTCAAATGATTTTGTAGATCGCGGTTTTCTTTAAAACCTCTCTCGTATACATCACACGTATAGGGTTTTTCACCCGTATGTGTTTTCATGTGTTTTTGTAAACCACACTTAGTACTGAGTGTCTTTTTACAGAAATTACATGAAAATTTCTTCTTACTAAATTTTTTTTTTTGGTTATCATTACTTGTATAATTGCATTTATGTGGCTTAGTAGAAGCATGGGTTTTTAAATGACGTAACAATTTTACGTTGCTGTCGCTAGACTTCTCTTTTAACCTATTTTGTGTCTTCATCTCCGTTATTCCTTTTACTTCTGCGATGCTCAACTTAGCTTTATGTTTGTGATCGTCAGTTAAAATATTGTAATCCGCTCCGTCGTCGCCTATGCAAAAAAGTTTAAGAACACATATTTTATTATAACTAACTAAACAACCACCCTATTTGAATCAGGTAACGTAGCTAGTGATCGGTTTTACTTACGCAAGCTACATCTTCCTATACCACCTACAATTTTATGAAATATTCGATCGTCTCGTTGGTAATAAAAATACATAACAAAAGGATTTTAAATACTGCTTATAATTTAATAAAGTCGCCAATTACCCTGTTATTGATTTATTATTAAAAACTATGATTAAATATTTCCTAAAATCGGACCTTCGGCGTATGAGAATAAAATTTTAAATTATCTATTTAGTATTGGTATTTGAGTTATTATAGGATCTTTGGCCATTAATTTTTTCTTTACCGCTATCAATGGCTCGAAGAAAAATTTTGTTATTCGTTAAACATTTACCTTCAAACGTATCGCTAACTGTATCTCCATCGTTAATATCCTCAACATTGTACGCAACATTCTTTTCGGTCTTAATGTCACCAAATAATGTATTTTCATGGACGCTTGACGAATACAAAGTATCTTCATCTATAGGCCTACCGTTGCTAGATGAATATTCATCTTCCTTCTTAATGTCATAGAAATCAATATCCTCTTGAGAGCTAGGTTCATTCTTAATGTATATTTGTTCCTCTGTGTATTCATTTTCTTTTTTAATATTACTTATAGTTTTCAAGTTATAGTGATCTACTGAGTTCTGTATTACTTCAAGGTTAGAGGTGCTTACATCCTGACAGTCATTGAGGCTTTTAATGGCTTCTAGTGTTATCTGAAAGAAAATAAATTATTATCAAATTACTAATTTGACTGCAAGTAAAGGTTTTCTGTTCGATGAAATATGTTATGTACCTAATACCAGTAGTTCATAGCCTTGAATGTAGAAAATGAAGCCGTCATCGTTTAGATATTTCAGCACGGTTACCAGATGATACAAAGTAATTAGTTTACGTACGGGTGGGTAGTGTGCATAATTTTACTTATATTTATCCTCAGCCCCCTTCCATAAACGTTGTTAGAGATGAGTGCTTCTCGATTGATCTATCTAGACCTCTCAGTTAAATAATTCGTTAGGTTGTAACTGATCCATAATCCAAACTCGAATAGTTCGTTTTAGTAAATTTGTAATAGTCATTAATAATGATTATTAATATTTATGTAAATAATCTTCACATTTAGCTGAAGAAGTCGATTTGATATAAAATGAAATAATTGGATATTGTTTGTCTATTTATTGATTATTTATATAAATATTTATTTTTTTGTCAAGCAAATGTTTCTTTAATAAAATGAGAGATTTTTTATAAGATTTTTCCAATAGATCATAGAGTATGTTTAGCGGAAAAATTAGTGGTTTTGAAAGTAACGCCGCTTTTTTTAATATTTCAGAAAATCTGGTGGAGAGTTAATTCATCTGTTGGCAACCCTAATTATGCCTGAGGATTCCCACTTGCGTCTCCGATGCGCGCGCGATTAAAATGATATAGGTGGAGCTACAAGTATTCCAAAGCATCTAAACATAACATAATACTTACACAGTCATGTTTCCTTAATATTTCCAGGAGAAGTAAGTGTGCCCGTAAAGATCTGGCCCTAAAGTGAATGCAATGCATTAGTTGATCAGAACACTCAGTACAAAGGTATGGAGTCATGTTGTCCTCATTTTGTATCTATAAACAAATAACATTTGATAAATCCATTCATTTCATTTAAAAGTCTGTTTAAGCTTTTATGCAGTATGCAAGTAATAAGGAAGAAATATCAGTTTCTATGATGCCGTTGGAGGGTTAAGATGTAAAATAACTGGTCAAACTGGTCCTGGAACCTGATCTGGTAGTATCTATTTTTCATACCTGTGAAACCCCTACTGTGTTTCATTTACATATCTACTGTACCAGCTTTGTAGGTCGCCAGGAAGAGATCGCTAATTAAGCGATAACAGCCTATTGAACCTAAAATATTGTATATCAATGTTTCTATATATTGTTTTAGTGTACAATAAAAAGTATTTGATGTTGTTTATATTGTATCTTAACATAACATTTTCTAACGATAAAAGGCTTTAGTTTTACTTATTTATGAAGAACTAGTTACCCTTTACCTTTTTTTAGTTACCTATGTTCGCTTTGCTTCAAAAAGTGTATGCCTTGCGTTTAAAAACCTGCATTGTTCTAGAAATGGGTTTTTCTAAATCTATGATTTACATACATATCCATAGTACAGTACAGTCAGGTACTCAAAATGATATTTACTACCCTCTTAATAGAATATTCATATTCATTTTTCTTTCCTATCCCGAGAAATCAGATCCACTTCATAAAATAAAAAGAATCCTAGATTACGACCCATAATATAAGATATTAAAACGCCAAGTATCCTCCAAATCTGTTCAATGGTTTTAGTGTGATATCTGGTTGCATAGACAGATAGATAGATAAATCCAAAATAATAAGTTTTGACCTCTACATTGGTAACATTCTTTTTTTATGGTAATAGCCAATAAACGAGGAGATGTGCCACCTGATGTTAAGTGGTCACCATCGCCGATGGACATCAGCAAGACCAGGTATCACTGATGCATTGCTGGTCAGGAAAAAAGAATGTAAGAAAGGCAGTACTGGCTCTCAAGCCCCCAGCTGGAACACAACGAATCATTTGGTGGCTGATTCAAGCAGGAGGGTGGTAGCTAGCCAGGCAAACTTCAGGGACAGAATATTTATAATAAAACACTAATGATAATATTAATGACTTAATAATTATTCTGATAATATAATTATTACGTGAAGCCCTACCACTAAGAAAGCTGGCTTCTGTCGATTGTCCCTGGGATTGGGGGGAGTATTCTAGGCCACCCCAATACGGCGTGTCGTCCACCAACATTAGTTTCCAAAAATATTCCTTATACAGATTTTACCTTACAAGTTTAGCTTAATAGTATAGATAATATACACTTAAGGTTCTATTTTATTGGTTGCCGCATTTCATTCCAAACTTTTCATTATTGAGTGGTTATACATCTGATAGCATATTTAATTCATCCCTCATATTCTGAACATAGGTTATATTTCACTCAAAATATGGATACTATTGATTCCATTTTAATGATGATGGATGAATGGTACAAAGGACAGAGAATGAAAGACTAATAAAAAAATTAGAAAAATGACTATGAATAATAATTGGATTCGGAAGACTTTGTAAAAGTGGATTCAAACAGTAAAATTCTATGCTCAACAGAAACCTCAAAGGCAGATTTATAATATTGATTGATAAAGAAAAATTCTTACCAATAATCCGGTTAAAGTTCCATAAGCTTGCCCCAAATTCTTATCCTTCTTCAATGAATAAAGATTGCAATTGGTTGCAAAGCATATTCTGCACAGCTACCAAGAATACCAAGAGATTAATGGCAACTTCATGAAGGATAATTAAATCATATAAGTAATCTGCTTGCAATTATTTTGGCAACTATCCATCCTGTCGTTCTTCTAAGGTAGTGTATGGTTTTGTTAAGGTGTCTGACAAACTGCCTACCTTCAAACATGGACTACAATTTTTTAAACGTAATTCCATTTCAGTGAGAGCCATAGAACAAATGAGCTTTATAGGTTCTACTTGATCAGCATACATATGTTGTATATATTTTTTGTTATTCTGTGACATATATTTTAAGTAAATCATATCAAATATACTTTGCTTTAAATTTACTTATATTTCTGTGGTCTTTATTTTTATTCTACAACCCTAAGTTTGACTAGGTTTGAGTTAGAGAGTTGAAGAATGTTTTTGCATAAGGTCCATATTTTTATACTTGTACAAAAACATAGGTAACAATTACCACTTACCATCGGGTGAACCATCTGCTAATTTGTCCACTATTATTATAAAATATTACCATAGCATCTATTTCACTGCAGGTCTGTTCCACATTATTAAACAATAAAATTTACAAGTTAAACATACAAACCTGCACATCATGCTCTTTGTTTTGTGCAGTTGTAACATTGTCACAAAATAAATCCAGTGTTTCTTGTCCAGCTTTGTTTAGAGCCATGCTAATAACTTTTGCTTAGTGTGGAATCAAGAATACAAAATATTTACAAATACTAATATACCCCCATTGTAATATCAAAGGGTCCCGCAGAAGAAAAAAAATATAATTGTCATTATTTACACTTATCTCTCTATAATGTTACAATTAAATCTACATAATAATGTTCAAACAAATAAAATTAATTATAATTTGGATATCTTAGTTTAAGCTATTTTATTAAACAGTCAACATGTAACTTATGGATATCAGAGAATCATATTACTCTTGATATGATTAATTTAATCAATATACATATTTTATTTTCGTTACCTACTTATAATTATGAATATTTTTTTAACTTAAATATAATCACGTATTTGTAGGTATTCCTAATGTGATATTTCAGAACGATTCTACGAATTAATAATAATGACGATTGAAAGTACTTTAAAAATATAATTTGAGTTTATAGTTTTTGAGATAAATTAATCCCTATCCTCATAAACATTAAACTAATTAACACTCAATATTTGTTAAATACTGTCTCTTACTGTCACTGTCATTAAAATTGCAATCTCTATCTCTCCATTTATCCATAACGTTCTACCGTCTTTTCTATAAATAAATACGTTGTGAGAAACATTGGTATCCCTTTTAATTATCTGTTTTTCAACAAATATTCTTTATTTTTCTTTTGTTTGGTATCTATTGACAAGTTTTAATGTTGTCAATAAAAGAAATTGAATTAAATGGAATAAAATATATTGGATTAGATGATTTTTTATTTATTTAAATCCTCCGAAGTGAAATAAATTCCAATAGGGGGATTATTTACTTTGTGGACTAACAGCATCAAATGTAAAAATTGACCCTAAGAAATGTAGATACAAATATAATTATTTGATCTTAAATTTATATAATATGAAGACAATATCCAAATTAAGTTTGTACCCTAGGTGAAAGCTAACCAGTATAGCAAAAATAATCTCAAGGAAATGTAAACCCTGATACCTTATTTTTGTTATCATTCGTATTTTTGAAAGAAATTTATAATAAAATAACATAAAATAAAAAAATGTATACAATTATGACAGTAGTAACTTTTCACAAAAGAACCACAATAACGTTCCAAATAAAAAAAATATATAGTGGAATTCTACCACTACCTCTATTTATAATAAAAACAATAAACATACTTTACGATGTCAATTTTCAATTTCTATCCTGTCTTCATTAATATAGAATAAAGTAGGCAATCTTAACATATTTAACTGCTTTTTATACAGGCTCTTTTAAGTAAATGAGTTGGCAGTGGATCACTGAAAAAAATTGCATGTCTATCTGCATAAATAATTATCTATTAGTACCTTAATGTAGAAACCTTAAAGTGAGAATGTAAATATTTATTTTTTCCTCTTGTATTGCTTGTATGTGAGACGTGTTTGGCCAATTACATGAAAGTAACACGCAGGGAAAATGTTCGGTGTTTAAATTTGAAAAATGTCAGGAAATTGGCCCAGGGCACTTAAAACAAATAACATTAAATGACGACACAAATATCACAAGGCAATAACGGTATCATACAAAAAAAATTTTGATTAGTAGGAAATGGAAAATATTAGTAGGAAGAATGAAAATAACCTATAATTCAATGAACATGCCTATAGAAAAAATAGTGCTGTACACTTCTGCGAATCTGTAATGTTATGTCAGTCAGTTGTCAGTGTCAAAATTATTCAAAATATCAATACTGTATTGTCAAGGCTTTATAAATTTGTTTGTCTAGTTACAGTAAATAATTTTCAATTCAGTATTTTCATCGATTCATGGAATCATTATTTTCCATTCTTCCAAGGCATAAATCACATGGAATTTATATTGTGATTCTTCTCAGGGGCGAGGAGCACTAGTTACATAATTTGATACTACAGTAGTCTTTAAAATGTGTTGTTTAAAAGCAGTTTATTGTTCCCAATTTAGATCATGGTTCCAGGATTGTTTCATAGGATATTACATTTTTTTGTAAGTGCATTACAAAGTAATTTAAAAAAAAAAGCAGGTATATACCAGGCTTTGGTTAAATCAATTTGAATCACTAGTGTGTAGAAGTGCTGAATGGCCAAATTCGGCACGGAAATGTTAAATAGTCAGTGAAACTGAAGTTTAACTTTAAACAAAAATAGAATCCATTAAATCTATTAATTAAAGCTCCAATTTTAAAATAATGCATCATCAAACTGAACCCTATAATTTAAAAATCGAATGTGTCGAAAATGATGTTATGTCCATAGACAAAGAAACAATTGTAAAAGATGGGACAAACTGGAATGAAGTCTCTAGAATTAAGACAGAGCATACACATCATGATTACAATACTATTAAAGACATTAAGATTGAAAAGGATGATAAGGTCAATCAGGACACATCAAAAGACAACAGCAAAGTATATCCACACTGTTTGTTTGATAAAACTATTGTGTATGACATTAAAGTTGAACATATTGATGAGGCTGGTCTTGATGAAAGCCATAATGAACAGTACTATCTAAATAAAATGTTTTCAACTGAAACAACTACTAATGTTAATGGAGTTACAAATAATGATGAAATTAATGAGGACACAATGAATACTGAAAATATGAGAAATGAGGACTTGATTAGTTTACCTAGGTGTCATGAAGTTCCAATTATAAACAGAATTAAAGTAGAAAAGTATGATATGATCCATGATGTCACATGTAATAATGAATATCATAGCCGTGAACATAAAGACCATGGTGACCCATATCCAGGTAAGTGTAAATTAAATAGTGTAAATAAAACAACATTTATTATCCGCTATTTAAATACACATAAAACATATTATAACAAGCAGAACATGGATTTTATTATGTTAATAGTTGGTATACATTCAGAACACTCTCGTGCCCTTGGACATATATAACACCAGGACATTAATTATGTTCTCGTGTATGGAAGGAAGCAACCCAGCATCTTGTTTGTAACATTGAACCACTTGATTTGCCTGATTTAATGATACTTTTAATTTATACAATGTAATCATGAAATAGTTCTTACTGAGCAGTTGTTTCTCAATTAAATAAAAATGCTTCAAGTAACATAAGAAGAAATTATAAATGAAATAATTGACTTCACATGCTACCAGTGGGCAATATTTCTGGTAAATGATAATATAAAAAACCAGTCATTTATTTTTTTTAGACATTGGCCTTTATCTTGAAATATTTGCTTTTATAATGACATTTACAATTACACATTCTTTATTTCATTTAATTTCAGCCCATATCTCTCAATTTACATACATAAGGTCATATCAATAAATGATTTGCTTAGTTTATGGCTATTTTGATAATGTTAAATATAAATTTGCCTATTATAAATTACAATTTGCTCCAATTCAAGTTGACAATATTTTTACAGGTAAAGATTATCTTCCTGATGACAACCATCTAAAACAAACGGAAGACGATAAATCAAAGTGTAATGTTAATAAAATTAAGAAGAAATCAAGGATACTGAAAAATTTAAATCAAGTTAAGATTGACCGTAGCCATAAAGTAATAACAAAGCCTCATCCTGGTAATACAAAAAAGTTACATCATTGTAACAACTGTGAATATAAAACTAAAAATAAGCAACATCTAACATTACATATCAGAACACATTCTGGTGAGAAACCATATTCATGTCATGTATGTAAAAAGGAGTTTAGTCGAAAAAACAATTTAAAATGTCATTTACGAATACATTCCGGTGAAAAACCATATTCGTGCGATATGTGTAATAAAGGTTTTAATCATAAAAGTAATCTAAAAAATCATATAAGAACACATACTGCCGAGAAACCATATGCATGTGAAGTGTGTAACGCGTCATTTTGTCAAAAAGGTAACCTTGTGAGGCATTTAATAATACATTCTGCTGAAAAACCATTTTCGTGTGAAATATGTAAAAAATCATTTAATACGAAATATGATTTAAAAAGTCATTTAAGGCAACATTCTGGTGAAAAGCCGTATGTTTGTGAGGTCTGTAAAAAAGCATACACTGAAAAGCGTGATCTACGTAGACATTCTAGAATACATTCTGATGAAAAACCATTTCCGTGTAATATCTGTGAGAAAGCGTTTTCTGACAAAAGCAGTTTAAAAAAACACTTGAGAATACATTCTGGCGAGAAGCCGTATTCGTGTGATGTGTGTCAAGAATCATTCAGTCGCAAAGATAAACTAAATATCCATACGAGAGTACATTTAACAGATAAGCCTTTTTGTTGTAGTATGTGTAACAAAATATTTAATGAGAACAGTTCGTTAATAACGCATATAAACTTATATCCTTGTGATTTGTGTAAGAAATCATTTTGCCGAGAAAATAGACTAAAAGTACATTTAAGAGTACATTCGGGTGAAAAACCGCATCCTTGTGGTATTTGTACACAATCATTTTACCAAAGAACGGATCTCCTGAGACATACAAAAACACATTTAGGTGAATTTGCATGTGATGTATGTAAAAAAGCCTTTAATGAAAAATGCAATCTACTAAAACATTTGAGAACACACTATGGTGAAAAACCATATTCGTGTAATATATGTTTAAAATCATTTAGTAGAAAGTATAATTTAAAAACTCATTTAATCATACATTCTGGGGAGAAGCTACACTCATGTGATTCTTGTAATGTATCCTTTACTCGAAAGGCAGGTCTAGTTCGACATTTGACAACACATTCCCAATGAGAAATAATATTCTATGATAACCAGTTTCATTGATAGAACTAATGTACATGAACTATGTTATTTACTTACATAACTGTTATATCATATCCTATAAAATTAAGCACAGTATTGCATATTGAAATGCTTACGTTTATTTGTATTCTAGAAACTAGTAATGCAATTTCGCTTGGCTTTAAGATATAAAAATAAAATATGTAGCAAATTTAAATCACCCGAGTACTTTAGAAGAATACCTAGTACTCTCTCCGATCCCAAAGCCTGTGTTTTTGTTAGCATTTAATTCTTTAAGAGTTGATTTTATTGAATTTACTTCATTATTTCATGTCAGCTGTGTAATGAATTGTGGAAGTATAAAGCTGTTTTTAATAAACTGTTGTTATTATTGGTGTTTTATGAATTAATATTTCATATATTAAATGCACTTTAACGCTTGATTGCGAACCTTTACTGTCTTTATTGGAACTATATATTACGGTCAATACTGTATATTTCTTAAGACAGTTAAAGATATTGTATTTCTTTCTTTCTTTCTTTCTATATTTTACCCCCATATTTGAATAAACACGGCTCTCTACAGCAGTGATTTCCAACCTCTGGTACAAGTGTCCCTGTGGTTACGGGGGGTACTATAGTTATGGTGGAAATACTGAGAAGTTAACCTATAAAAATATTTGTTAAGGGAAACGAGACACATTTTTAGGAGTAGGTATGGAGTTATCGTGGGAGAGGTACTCATAAATGAAAAGTTTTATTTAGGGGTACAGGAACGAAAAAAGGTAGGGAAGTACTGTTCTACAGTTTTATTTTTAGTAATATAAGCATATCAAAGTATACGAAATAAACGATGAATAACAGTCGCACCTGTCCCAATGGGAATCTGGTGGATGATTACATACTATGAATGCTGCTTTCGTGCATTTTCTTGAATGCTTTATAAACTATTCGTTTTAAAATAAAAAAAAAACGCTGTATTTGCATTGTATTATCAAACTATAAACGTATACCAATGACGGACAGACAGATCCCATGTTGTGAGTTTCAACTTTCAATTTATTTGTGGAATACGGGGAATCCTAAAAAACCTTAAATTTTAACTTAATAGCAATAGGAAATCAGTTTTTTCTTTATTTCAGAGCCTTCATGTACATTTATGATTATTATTGTCCATGGATTAAAAAAAATACCAAACCGTATATTTATTTAAAATGAAACATAATAATTTGTAAAGTAAAGCGCGTTAACTTAGAAAAAGCCTATTCACTTTTGACTTGAATTGGAATGTACATGAATACCGATGCCATCAGACTATTCCAATCCGTCGCGGAACGCATTGCAAATGACGAAATAACACGCGTTGTCCGTGTCTGAAGGGATGTTTACGACGACATGATCAATAGTCATACCAATCGTAGTTCTCCATCCAGAAGGTACATTATAATGAGATGGAAAAGTTTTTTTCTGTGTATATATGTTACTGCACTTTCATTATGTACCTTTAATAAGCTAATTTCTTTGGGAAGAATTTGGGAATTTAACACATGTTATATAAAAACTATATTGCGGTTTGTATTTATGGGAAATTGAAACAGATCAATATGCCAATGTTTATTTAACGTAAGTTTCATTATTTATTATGACGTTTGAAAATATTGAATACTGAATTATTATATAAATTGAACTTAGCATTTTCAATGAAATTTATGTTTCAAAGACATTCATTTCTTTACATTTAAAGTACTTTTTTATTCTACCACTGCATTTGAGAAAACGCCTGCAACGATCTCGTTAGCGAGCGCATGACATTGACATTAACAGTTTCCGATGCGGACATGGGGGACAGTTACATGTTTCTGTAAGATGAAATAAATATTCGTAGTCCTCATAGCGCTTTCGCTTCTGTTAATGGCAAATGATGTTGTCGAAGATGAAAAAAGGAACGTCGGGCGCGTTCGGGAGTTAGATGGGTGACCGCTAAACCCTGATCAATCTATCATAACCTTTGATGGAGATGGCATTAGAAGCAAAAAAATTCATGTCTTCGGCCCCGGTTTCTTGATGCCAATAGTCGACATATTATTAACCGGCCATTTGTTGGTAAACGGTCCCATTTACGAGTATAACATTAGTGGCGTCATTGGATGCGTAAAAAATGTCACGATTCAATTTTAAAATTGTAGCCAAGCGGGTAACTTACCCCATCTTTACCTTAGAACACGGGTAGAAAAAGGTTGAAAACAGCCCAAATTAAAGCAGAATACAGGTGATTTTCACATACTTATACTCGCACCTACATTCGGTAGGTACCAGTAATAATGATGCCCGTTAAAAAGTAGTTTCATTTATTTTTTATGTATAAATAAAAACGAGGTAGATCGATTTACCTGTCTAGAAGTATATTTTATAGACCATAAGATTTCTAAGCTTAATCATAAGTAAATAGACTACAATACAACTATCACTGAGGGCTTATTTCATCATTTTCCCTCTTCAAATTATGCGTAATACTTTATAACTCTGTAAAGATGTCTGATCCCTAATTAGGTTCTATAAATTCTAGGCGCTTGCCAAGTTCGAATATTGATGTATCTTCATGCGGTGGTATTTAATGGTATTATAAAGTTTGTATAGTTTTTAGTTTCACGATGGCTAGCGGCGTGCACAAACCGGTCTTGTAACCTCGGTTTGAGCTTAAAATAACAACCAATAATGTTGGTCAACGAGTAGGTACACGTTTGGTTTGCTTTATTAGTGAATGAAATGGTTAAAATTCAGTTTTTTGGTGAGAGAATTTTATTTAGTATCTATCTCTTTATATGATTCCATTCAAGTCTGTAAAAGCGAAAGTCAATAAACGGGTCCATTGATTTTATGGCCAGCAGAGGAATAAGCAATAAGTATTAGATATTAGTAGTTTTAGTAATACTAGTGTTCGCCTAGTGGTTGAAATTCGACAATATTCGTTATATAATAATTTGTTTCCAAATTTTTTTACCGATAACACTAAAGCTCGTAACATTACCAAACAAAAGCAGCAAAAAATGGGTTGACAAACAGATGAGAAAATGGTAATGAACTATTTTGTGGTTATATAGATAAGATGCCCTTATACTGATTTTCGGATGCTGCTACTTTTGCTGTTGATTTTACTGCTATATTTGAACAATTGGCTTAATATTTTTTTTTACTTGAGATAGACATTTATGAAGTTTTGTAATAGTTTTGTTTTTGTATTGTAAATATTTTTACTAATGCATAAGATTTTTTTAAAGAAATTAATATTTAATACATTAAATCCTTAACTAAATTAATAGATTTTTTTTAATGAAAATAACCCATTCACGCTTCACTAGTTTATATTCGTCTGAGAATTTCAGTTTAAAGGAAATAAAATTAATCCACACACATTCTATTGATATTGTGGTTCACACAACTTCTGGGAAAAATTAAACGATTGGATTTGAGTGAAAAAAATTCAATGCTAATGTGCGAAAAGTTAATTACACTAAGTATAGAGCCAAATAATGCATCGTTGAAATCAAAACTACAGACAACAGTGTAGGAATTTACAATTGTTGATAGTTTGTAATATCAAAAAATAAATTAGGTGGTGAGTATTAGTGGACTTTACAGGTCAGATATTCTGAATGCTCTTTCTTTAAATTCAGTTATAAGTTTAATAACTGTTTTCTTCCCTTACATACAAACGTCTTCTTTGGTCGACTCGACTGTATAAAAGAGATCGTTGGGCTATGGACGTACTTTATATTGTAAAGTATAAAAATAAACAATGGTGTATTCGTTTAATAAGATATATAATTTTGCGGTAGTAATAGGAATTGTAATAGCTAATTTGAATATATAAAGTTGAGAGTTGAAGAATTCAATTGAAACAGTACTATTAAGAAATTCATGAAAGATTAAAAAAGGTAGAGAAATTAAAGAGAGCTAGTCCATTTCTGATTTAAGTATATTTAAGTAGATACAGAAAGATCCCAAATCTATTTAATTGATTAGGAATGAAATAAGTATTTTACGTTTTAATTTATGAGATCAATAAACTTACGAATTTTTCGACGAACGTTGATAATAAAAAGACTTTACGTAATTATATTTTAAAATAATGAGCATATTAGAGTTTCATATGTCATAACCCAAATCTATCCAGCATAGATCTTAAAGAAAGCAACTTTGTCAACAATAAGTGGAATTAAAATTAATCCCTACAATTATTTTTTATTCTTGAAAGTTTACTGGGCTGTGGCATGATAACAGAATTATTTGCTAGTAGTTCATTACTTATAAACTTAAATGAGAACTCTTAAAAAAGCTTACAGACATTTCATGGATATCCTACCCTTCTTTATGGGATATTTTTAAATACCTGCATGAACTAACGTCAATAAATCGTCAACCAAGTGGCTTGCTAAACACGTTGCCGTGCGACATGAATGCGCAAAGCGTCGTAAATTCTCATGTTATCGACGACTTTGTTGAAGATCGTGGACAAGCCAGTGACTCATGTGGTTTCCCACTTATACGGTTTGATTGTAAATGATCTTTATAATCGTCATACCCCAGAACTCTTCATATCGACCATTGTTTTTATTGTTCGATGAGTACGCGATAGGAATCGTTGTATATTTTTGTTAATAGCCGGAGAACAAGCAGACAGCTAACCGGATTAGATAAAAAAATATTTCACTGAAATTTTCACTGTTTCCCCGCGTACAATTTTTTGTCAATAGCCGATAAACGAGCAAATATGCCCCACCAGATGTTAAACGGTTACCATTGCCGTTGGACATAATAATAATAAAACAAAGATATGTACATGTGAGAAAGGATGATCCTGCATAAGTATAAACTGTGTTGCAGCGAACAACGCCGTCCATTAAAAAAGGTGAACAGAGTTCCATACACCGACTTAAGTGAGTAAATGTTACAAATTTACTAAGTTGAATAAAGTATACTAACTAAAGTTACTAGTTGGGCATCTTAAACACGAAATGCATTACTGAAGCATTGTAGGCTAAAACGGAAGTGGGGTAACCTCTAGTTACGTATAGTTTAATACTCGACATTACAAACGAAACACGTTGATAGCATTACTCAGTTGATAGTAGAAAAAGTGTTGTTGCTATCCAGCTGGTACAGAACTATACCTTCATGCACGAGTACCGTTGGAATTAAATTGGGTAGCCACTAACTAATTCTTTTTTTGTCAGGGTTGACTGAAGCAAAGGATTAAACTGAAGGTTGATGGAAGGTTGATTGAAACATTATAAACCTCGAACATATATTATATTCGTACACACACATAAATATACATATTTTTTGCATATCATTAATTTGTAAAGCTATTATTATTTTTTACACGATGGGCTTTATTTTTATTTGGCTAAGTCCATATAAAATAAAAACACACTTTGAAACGTATGATGTTAAACGGCTGACCCAGTAGGTATTTATGATATTTTATATTTATTATTGTTGATGGACAATGTCATTAGGTGCATTATCTTATAAAAATACTTAAATACATAAAAAGTTACCCTCTCGCCAAATGAGAGGTCCCGGTAATGATTATCGACCACCGCACACATTTGTTAGAAACATGTGATTTTTCTCATGTTTTGGCTGTAAGTTTCATGTCTGTGACTATAGCACTCGCGAGACAAGCGACCATAGCGTGGAGTTGTTGTGTGTGTATGTTAAATACGTATGTATGTATGCACGTATCAATCATTCCAAAATATATTGAGAAATTACCCAAATATTTTTTTCTGTGTTTGATGTAAATGTACCAAAACGAGCATACACTTTTTGATGTTATATAAACTAGTTTCAACTTTAGACCAAAGTTGATACGTACTCGTATTTTGGTTTTAAAACTAATATTCGATATACGTATCGACAGTAATTTATAAAGTATTCAGAATTCATATTTTTAAGTCGTTTATATTTTAAGCCAAGGCTAATATGTCCTCTTCTTAGTAATTCAACTGTGTGAAAAACATCTTTGGTTGCTAGATACATGAGAGGTCAAATCACTAAAGATGCACATAGTTTATCCATGTTTATGCCGAAGGTTCTATTGCAGTCACAAGTCATGATGAATGTTTGTCTGTATGTCCTTTATAGAATCGTAAACTATGCATTTGATCATGTGATGATCTTTAGCAAAGTTGTTGTGCATGGGCCCACGAAGGTTTCTGAGTTGGTACGACCAATTTTCGACAGATGGCGTCACTGTCATACCAATGAATTTCATATATTGCCGTGAACTCAAAATGAATTGAATATTTGTGTAATGTCTTTCCTTCAAATTTATTTTAGTTGGTCGCGTAGCAACGCGCACAGGGTATACCTAGTAAATTTATATTTACTGTATACAAGATATTAACTATTTATCCATTCATTCATTCATTCACACGTCACCAGCAAGCTCCCTGTATCACAAGTGATATGACACGAGTTACAGTGTACCAGCAATAAAAACCAAAATCAAAAACAAATATTTATATGTCACACAACTGTTTTCCCGCGGAGGATCCTAACAGCCACCACTCTAATCGATTCAATAGACGATTATCAGCGATTACAACACAGGGTCGTTTTGCCCACGAATTCCTCCATGTACAATTAATAATCACGATAATTATTGCAAGGGCTTGTTTACTTGATAAAGTGCGGACGAAGTGGGATCAAGTTAAAATAGCGGGAACATAGATTATCTTCTAGTGTTCTTATGCCACCCGAAGATACGCTATTAAAAAATAACAATCGGACTTGACAAGGAATGTCTCTTCCAAAACACATAAACTTTAATCGGATATCAAGATTATGATAAGCTAATGTAATAGCAACATCCAATCACAACAGCAACAACCTAGGGATGCAATATTTTACCTAAACTTTTACCCTGCTAACTTGTTATAAAAAGAATACACTACCCACGGACTTTACCGCATAGAACAGTGATACTATTTTCAATGATCTCTGATTACAATAAATGAAACGAAACGAAATGAAATGAAATTCATTTCTGATTACAATAGCTACGTAAACTGTAACTTTTCTCCAGAACTGTAACTTAGCTCCAGCCAATTATTAATAACATCTTAAAATATCATACAGTATCCTGTGCAGCAACGCCACACCAGACGTAAAGCCTAAATGAGCCAAAGGCTTACAATGAGCACCGTGTATTGTTTTAGGAATAAACTAAAAATGTCTATGGTACGCAGATTCCTTAAAGATGGATCATAAGGTCATAATACTTATTAATACATAGTTTAGTAGTAGATATTTTCTGTGGATGCCAATCCATTGATCCTTGGTCACAATTGCCATCTTCCTTTCCTATCATACATCCTACGTCCGATATTAGGAACCACTGGACAATAATTTTGATGGATTTTTGTCTGGGATTCTTATCAAGTATTAACTTATTTATGTAGATGTTTATTTTATTTATTTATTATCATAACAAAGATAGAAATATTTTACCCATTTTATGTATATACCTTAATTAAACTGAAGTAAATAAACCGTTATAAATATTGAAATTAAAGAAATAGAAAACTTAAATGTCCGGTTATCATTTATAATTAATGCAAAATAGTTTTTACAGCTTCGAAACAATGTTTTGATTGAAAAATGTAAATCCTTAAGGTATTTAAGACCAAATTTAAAAATCTATTTGAACGAATATTTTTAATGCAGATTTTAACATTTTAAACTTTTCACAATTTTTTATTAAAATAAATTGTGTTTTTATTTAGTACGAATGAAGCAAATTCATAAAAACACCCCCAAAGTAATGAGCTAGGATGGTAAAATTTATTGTCCCTCGGAATCCTCCTCCTCTTTACTTTAAAAAATTAAACTTTATCATAGAATTAAATTAGGCTCGTCAACCATACTACACCAACGTAACTTGCAATACGATACATCTTCCTAAACACCGCCGTAGATAAAAACTTTAACAGACGTTTAAGTTTACACAGGAAAAATGCGCTATTCAAGTTTAATATTCGTGAATCATTATGTATCTACGCCCCGATTTCAAGTTTTTGGCTCCATTACCTTGGTGAAGCTGTTGGCCTTATATTGGCAATGCTTCATACAATTTGTTCTCACAATTTTATAAACTTGTAGTGTGGTGTGCGTATTAGTTGACTTTTTGAAATCGTAACTAAAATATTATATTCACGGCGGACTAAACTGATGAATGGACGCATAATAATTAACCCGTTGTGATTCTTGTACGTTGTGCTATAAACAGGTTAGACATTCCAGTGCCACCGATCGTTCGGTGCTAGTGTTTATTGAAAATTGTGAATGGTCGATATTCATTATGATATATACTGTAGTAGTGTTGAGCTTCGTGTGTTGTGTTAAAGGTGACGAAGGGTACAAATTCGAAAAACCAACGCCAGTTTTCAATCCTTCAAGGATACAGAGTACTGATCAGTTGAATCCATTAAAACTTAATATGCAGTCGGGACCTAAATCTTTTACTACAGGAGAAAGTGTTTTATTAAATCCGACGCCAATTTTCAGTCCGTTACGAACAACCGGTATTGCAAAGCCAGGGGTTAACCATGCTCCGGTAAGAAACCGATTGACCACGACATTCATTGACGCTTCTTTGGTTGATCCAACACCAGTGTTGGACGGACTGACGAGATTAGAAACGGCCGCTGGAAATCCATTAATGATGAACCTACCGTTAACCCCTTCACTGATCACAACTAGCGCTGTTGGAAACGGGGTGATAAAACCGACACCGGTGATTCTTGCATTAGGAACAGAACCAGCGGCAATGGCATTAGGAACAGAACCTGCTACCGGTAACTCTGGTATGAACTTCATAGAACCGTCTCAGGTATTTGTGAACAATGGGGAATCAATGACCGGAGCACATACTTCACAACCGGAGCAAGGACCCAACCAGGTATCGTCAACTAAATCAATAAATGGTCCGTTAACGCAAAGTGTGGTGTCTTGTAAATGCAAATATTTTGAAGAAACACCGACTCCGGCCTTCGCTTCATATGATACGGAAAATGCACTAACGCCTCAATCATTAACTCCAGAAGGATCAAAGTGAGCATTATCTAATATTGTTGCTTATTACTAATGAATCTTTAACTATTAATCATAAAGTTACTAAATAATTTAGATCTTTAGCGCACAAATAATGATAGATGTATAGAAAATAGTATATTGGCAAACTTGAATTGGAGACATATCAACTTCAAGTTTCTTTAATCATTAAATATCTTATATTCGATTTGAAAATATGCTTGTCTACCCAGAGCTGCAGAGTGAGTATCTTTAGACATCCATTAACGGTAACCATTCTTGGTAACGAAACAAAAATTTCAAAAGTAACAATATCAAATCGATGTACCTGCTGTCGGCTCCACCCTTGTTTGCGACTTTTAAAATATAAAAGTGATTTTTTATTTTATAATTTGACAAAGGTAGTCAGTAGTCCTGAATTGCCTCTAAACATAGGTACATCACATTTAAAAACAAAAAATATAATTATATTAAAAATATTATATATATTACATTACTAGTGTAGCATTCTAACCTTAAAACAAAGTTAAAAAGTTCTAATGCTTTTATAGAAAGTTACCTGTTCTTATTACAAATTTATTATTTTAATGTAGATACAATAACTCTATTATTACGATAAATTTTCCTTTTTTTATAAAAGACGCTAAAAATACAACTTTCACGATAAAAGCATTTATGTATTTGAAACATAGCACACATTTAAATCTGGATATATTTAAACTTTGCTTATTATCCTGTGATATAATAATAATATTAAAATAAATTATTAACTTTTTATATCTTTATCTTTGCAGGCCGCATGATTGGAATATAGCGCGTCCACCAAACGACATCCGTCAGCTCATCGTTAGTCTTCATCTTAATTTATATATAAATAATGTTCCGGTATTAGCTGCTAATGCAGTGCCACTATATTTTTAACACGGGACATTATCTAGAAAATTTATCTTTAGACAATCTACAGCTTAACTTACTTAATATTTATTTCAACGATTACAAAAGCAATAAAATTGTATTTAGAATTTGTGTAATTAATTATTTATTATTTACCTTGAGTTTTATTAGACAATAAATTACTTATGATCATGTACAGAAACATTGCAGAAGCTACAATATAAGCATCTCATTGTATGTTATTACGACAGAAAGTATATATCTCGATACGTTGCGTAATTAATGCATTTAAGTGTCTTTGTTCCACGCAGGATTCCTCGTAAACAAACCGGATAAACCGCTCAAACTCGAAGATACTGAGCGAAAACGAGATAATGAGTAGTTTGTCACGCTTGTTATTCTAATTTCATGTATTACGGAGTAAGACGTAATTTTATTGTTTCCTAAGTGCGATGAGTGAGAATTCAATCCGAATAAAACCTTATTACGTCTTATTGCAAGAGGATCGTACTCATAGGTAGCCAGTTAAGAAAAGTACTTAGGTATGTACTTTCGAGATGAATGATACTTAACCTAGCAACCTTTAACCAAAGGTACCTATAGCTTATAATTTTACTTGATACTAATATACTCACAAAATAATCACGAGACGCCGAAATTACCTATTATTGTACACAAAGTTTGCATTATTTTGTAAAATTACAGGCACCGGGGATAACCCGACAAACAATAAAGACGAAACTTAATCACATGTCGCGGTAGAGAGAAAGAGAATATTTATTTCTTATGAGATTTCACAGCAATATGGATAAATGTTAATGTTTTGTTTTAACTTCGAACACAACTCGTTAATAGTGTACTATAATCCTTATACGGCCGGTTTCTATAACCTGTTTGTTCCTTAGTGCTGATAAACAGTGCACCCTTTGTGCAAAAACTTGCCTACGTATCCTGTATCAGATAAGGGAGATACCCGCAGAGTGAAAGATCAGTGTTATGGGTAGGAATGTTTCTTAATTTAATCGCAGAAGAGCAGTTATAGCGACTAATCTTTTAACTGGTCATAAAGGATAGATAAGTTATAGGACTCGACCGTTACCAAAATTAGTTTATATTAATTTAGAGTAGTTGATCAATGCATATTTAGCGATAAGTACATATAACAAAATTCTAACTAATCACTTTTTTAGAACCCAAAAAAAATGTTGTTAGAATTTTTGTCTGTTTGTCTGTGCGTTTGGTTTTAGTGAGCATCGCTTTTTGTAGTGAGCATCGCTTAATATTTAAGGTTCGTTTCATTTTAATCCGACCATATTAAAAAAGTTATAAATTAATTTCAAACAATGCAGGTGCTATTTTTAAGTGTAAGGCGTGTAGTTTATCAGACGCGAAGCGTGGTCAGTTTGCTAGTATGTAAAAAAATTGTAACTGGTTGCATTCTATACGTGAAGGATATACGAGAAAAACTAGTATGAGAGGCCTTTATTAACGTAAATGCACACGGGAGCCTTCATCATCCAGATTCATCATCTTGAATTTAAATTATGGACGTATGCAATCTGTTAGTTAACTGGGTTGCGGCACCTTCCTCCTTTTTCACCAACCAAAACAGCCGAGTGCCGATCGCCACCGTTCAAAGAGTTATTGTATAGTTCTGTCAAAACTAGAATCTGATATTTTTAAGTAGATGGCGCTACCGACGCGCCTTCAAACGCAATAGAACCCAAACCAATAGTTGGTAGAATTTTTTTCAGTTTCTCTGTGCATTTGTGCGTGCTAATCTCAGAAACAGCTTATCCGATTTCGTTACGGATTTTACTAATGTAATGCAGTAACCATCACTTAATATTTAAAGTACGGTTCTTTGCAGTCCCTTCATAAATTAAAAAATATCAATTAATATATTTGTAATTTATATAACGAGAAAACCCGCCCTAAAATAATGCAGAAGCGTAAGGCGTAGTTTTTCTGAAGCGACCGAGTTTGCTAATTATAAATATTATCGCCCTATCGAAATGACATCATGTATTTAAAAAAATAGAGGTACAAAACTCGGAACAGCTCAAGAGTAAGTCGTGACCCTATTGACATTTAGCATACGTATAAATAAAGCTCCCTGCGCATTTCCGTTAGTAATATTCAAAGCCACGATGAGATTGTTAATAATCTGTATGCTTTGCCTCTACATTGTGATGGCAGAAGATGTCAATATCCAGGGTAAACGTGTAGTGTTGGTTTCGCCTGTTCTCGCGCCTCCAAAGAGCTCCAGGGCCCGAGTGACAGAAACAGCAAAGGACTTCCCCGTTTTAATGTTGCTGTCTGCTAATAACTCTTCCACAGTCAATCAACAAGACAACGAGGAGGAATCGAAACCTATTTATGTTGAAGTAAGTTGTCTTCTATGTAAGTCTAAGGAAGCACACAATCGGTGCATTGTATAAACTCAGTATTCAGATATGAATATTCCAAAATTGTGTTAAGCTTTATTTTGAAGTTGATACTTAATAATATAACTCAATCATATAATATATTATGTTCAAACTTGCTTACTTTTCCATATATTTGTGATGTTACCGCTAATAAATGATAAAAATAATTTTCAAAAATTCAAATATAATGAAAATGTTGATAAAAGCTACGAAATCCAGTTATATCAACAATGTAAGTTCAAAATAATCAAATAAAAATATTAATTTTAGCTTAAATATAACATGTGTAAGGTTTTCGTGACACAACGTCTTGGCTATATAATACCATCAATATTAATATTATAAAAAGAGATTGTGAATTTTGTGACTTTATGTGGTATATGAAGAAGGTAATTAATCTTCGGAAACACGGTACCAATCTGAAAAAATAGAAATGGTTCATTATTACGAATGAATATAGGC
Source organism: Megathymus violae (assembly GCA_003671415.1). Lineage (NCBI taxonomy): Eukaryota > Metazoa > Arthropoda > Insecta > Lepidoptera > Hesperiidae > Megathymus > Megathymus violae. The sequence goes on along the minus strand of PDGT01000063.1, from coordinate 1,640,004 downwards.
TATATCGTAATAAAAATTAACTGTCTTTGTTTGAATGCGATAATCTCAAAATCTTAAATAAAATAATAATGAGGATTTAATTATTGTTCGTATACGTTATCAAGTTCCCCGAAGCGATGCGATGGTTTTTATATAGAGAAAAATATTTAATAACTTTATGAGTTTTAGCAATAACATAATAAACTAATACAATTCAAAGCATTCTAAAGTCATTATTATTCATTGCAAAAGCTGCATGCGTGGAGTTATGTCTATCCTGTTCGTAAAGTAGATCATTTTGCTGATTGAACTCTTGGAGTGAATACATTTCAATTCTAACGATATCCTTCGTAACATATGCATATACTTAATTTCATGATCTAGACATGGTGATGGAAAGTCTTAAATAGTCTGAAATAAATATTCGCTTGTATCTCCACAATAGAACCTTTTTAGTGAGACTGGCGGTCCACCCCGACTTCGTTCGGATTGGATCACTATGCAAATTTATACCTTAATATATATACATAATATATAACTTATGTTTATTCGGAATAATGTATTTTTAAAATAGTTAAAGAAATTAACAAATGGGTGCCGTGCTTCCGAAGATTACCTTTCGCATATACACGAACTCACAAAATTCACACTGTCTTTGTAATATAATAAGTAGTATAGATTTGTTAGAACAAATTCAGTACACAAAAATAAAAATTTAATGATATAAAATAAAGAGTATTTCATTATTTGATAACAAAATTACTAACGTTTTGAAAAAGAAAAACAACTATATAAAAAATATAAGAGTGACAAATTTGTACACCAAAACTAGTTTGTCCGAATGATAGAACGTTACGCAATGATCGTTTTTCTCTATAAAGAAAATACCAATCCATTAAATATGTTTCTTTTTATTTACAGAAATTAGAAGATCAGAAGCTAGGTCTACCTATAATACAAAACAAAAGTAAAATACGTTGACCGAACTATAGACTTCAGTTAATGAAAACAATGTCTAAGAAGATATTGAGCACTGGTCACAGCGAAAAAATTCTACATGAGCTACTTCAATATGTACCTACTTATATATAAAAACGGAATAATTCGTTAATCAAAATATTTTTAATTCACTTGTTGGAGATTTCCGAATGAACGATACGAAATACCTGTCCTAAGGTAAAGTGAACACCTAGTAACAGTACCTATTGAATATATCATTTTATTTGTAACATAAAAATAAAAATTACTAACATTAATTATGTTACTTTCAATGCGTTTTGTAGGTGTATTCGTTTAGTAGAATTTAGCGTGACATCACACACTCAAAACTTAAAAAAAAAAGGTTTTTTCTGACTGACGTCCTCCTTAGTTAAATTTCTAATATCTGTGTTACTTTAAGCTTCGTAATCCGTAGTTAGTCTGTTCCTTATAAAATAAAAATTAATCCATGAAAATAATCCTTTGTTTTACCTACTTATTAAATAGTTGCTAACAGTATGCGAGTACATGTAAAAGTTTTATTCAGTTTTATGCTTACATTATTTTCCTTTTTTACGCAAAGATCAGTATTTATAATATAACAAAACCCATTGGTCTCACTCACGGGAAACTCTTATTGGAATCTTGTAGGGACCTCTTATTTTTCAAACTATAGACTTTTACACATGAATTATCGCTCGCTTCGGTGATGGAAAACATTTTGAGGAAACCTGTATACCTGAGAATTTTCCATAATTGTCTCAAAGATATATGAACTCTGCCTACTCGCATTTGGCCAGCGTGGGGAACCATGACATTATCCTCTCTCACTGTGACATCCCAGCCTAGCAGTGGGATATTTATGGGTTGTAATTAATAATTAAAAAAGACTACAAAAAAAAACAATTATCGAAGACTGCTTTAAATTATCTTACCAGATATCTACACACGGAAAAATATTATTCAGATTGTGTATACAACCACTATTCCTTTCGCGTTTACTAATTTAAATTTTAATCAATATTATAGGCTTATAAGAATATTAATAAGTTAACAGCCACATTGTGTCTTTAGATGTTTAAATTTATCGTCAAAATTAATACAAAGCATGAAAAAGACAAATCTAATACAATATTCTTAAAATATCGTTACAAAAATTGCATATTAATTGATTAATTAATTTACAAAAAATTAAATGCGTACCTGTTAATACAGTTACGCAAACAACCAATAACCTATCGGCGACAAACAGACACTTAAGCCGCTTATAATAAAGCTTATTGATTATAAAATTCTCAAGAAACGAAAGTGGAAAGTGAAGAAGGTTACGGATAAGATGTACTTAAATACTATTGTATTCTTTTCTTAGTTTCCCACTAACACATCAGTTTCGACTCGTGGATTCTTAAAGGCAGGTGAATATCTAAGTGATTTATTTGACAGTATGTTCAATATAAAGATGATGTAATACGCAAAGGCGGAACTGCTAACAACAACAGCATACCACGTCGCTAAGTACACAACGTCTGTGAGGCAATATATTGTTTACTATTATGATTTAGTTTTCCTCTATAACAACTTTATTCTCTGTAAGCGCAAAATATACTTTGTGCATGATGAGTGCATATAAAATTTATTGTTTTTGTATTCGAGTGGGTGCACAATGAGAATTCCATGGTGTCAATTAAGTTCATTAAGTTCTTAAGTTCATAGTTGTTTTTTTTTTAAATAAATATTAATAAATGGTGGACACGTCTCTAACATTACATGCTAATAGTTTTGTAATCAAATGTTTTCAAACATGCCTTCAATCCGTTTATTTGGGTTTTTTTGTTGAAACGTTATAACCAATCCTCAAACTTCGCGTCGTTCATAATTACAACCTATGAGAAATATATATATATATTTTCTCACACAGTGATGGGGATTTAGCCACAATCCGCTACACTGTCTAAGTGTGGATTGGCAGATTTTAAACACCTCTGTGAGCATGAGAACGCTCAAGTATGCAGGTTTCACTTCACCGAAACTGTAGACTATTGGCGTAGAATACTTTTAGACGAAAGCTGTCGAAGTGACCAGAAGCTTGAACCTTGACTAGAAAGCACATAAATTATAAGGAAACAAAAAGCTACTTACATCTTTCATTTGTAGTCTTATCTTTCCTAATTTTATAAACTATAGATTAAATAGCGTGAGTACAAAAGCAATTTATTTACCTCATCGTTACTAGGTATATGTACCAGTGACATCATAAATATAACGTGATGATATGTCATAAATTATACCTACGGAAGCTGGACGATAGACTCTTAAACCATGAGACGGCGGCAATCGTAGAACTATAGTTGCATATTGTGCGTAAATCACCATGTTATAAATATATTTTTTTTGTTATATCGATTTATTATAATAACTAGCGGCCCGTCCGACTTCGGACAATTAATTATATACACACATTAATAAACATTTAATATTTTTTGCCTTGATTAAACATCATTAAGTTAACTAATGTGTTCTTACTACATACCAATTTTCACGAAGATCGGTCAAGCCGCTCCTGGATTATCTCGAGACATACAAAATCTCAAGAAATTTATATAGTAGTAGTATAGATTAATACAAGTGCTCAAGATGTAATTAAAAAAACATTAGTGTATGATAAGTTAAAGAATATAAAAAAATTATGTGGAATGATAGAAATAAGTAAGATGAAGTAAAAAATTAAGATTATATGTAATTAAAACCAACGTGTCGTTTCTTTTTCCAGTAATACCTAGTACCCAATAGTAACATCTGCAAACATCTTGACATTTCACAATAACAATTAAAGACGAATATATAATTAGTAACAGACGAACATAATTATATTTAGCCACAAGGAAAAACGTAAACGATGATATCTAGGCTCATAAAAGAACCTGTTTTCATCATTCCTAATAGCCATTGTCAATATACATCAGGGATGTTATGAATTCCGTAATCTTAACCGAAACTATCAGATATTTAAAATAAAAATTTTGCCAAAAGTCAAAAGAAATCCAAAAAGCCAAAGCCAAAAGAATCCGATAAGAAAGATTCAAATAAATTCGCATGGAGACAGGGTCTAAACACGTCATGACAGGTTTTCTTCGGCCGAGTCAATACACTAGCCGCGTCGCTCTCATTTTAAGACAGTTTTTATTATTTAATTTTGAAGGCTCCAGTTTTTTTCTGTGATTATAATACCAAATAATACTTAGAAATAAAATCAGCCTATTGCCTTGTACAATAAATAAGTGCATTAAATATTTTTTCCGAATCCTACATAATCTAACATCCGTAGCTGAAAGTATCCGAAACAATCGGATAATCCGTAATAATTTCATATCCGTAACTGTAATTGACACCGGTAAAATATTATTCATATATCCGTAGCCATATTCAGATGCAATATTTCATATCCGTTACATCCCAAATATATGTACATAAAATTTTATTATACTTAAGACGATGGTTGCGCCTTAGTAGTAAGGATGACGTGTATCAGATGAATAATTTTTTATATACTACATCCTTCACTTGACATCATGGAAAATACATAATTTGCGTAAAATTAAACGCATTCATGGAAATTTACTTTTATATGCGTAACGATTTATCGAGTTGATTGAGATGATACGGTACAAGGGGAATTACCAAAGAGGACTAAAACCAACCACGAAGTCCATATTTATGTAAAATTCCATTACCTTTCAAAATATAAAAAAGTGTTAATCACTTTATGTACAAAGGAATTCATCATATCACATTTGTGTGATGTATAAGCCAAATGTACTAACCAATGTACATATGTGGAGCTGACTTAATTTTAATTTCCACTTGAAATTACGTTATAGTAATAATTATTTTGTATGTTCTAAATATAAGAAATATTTTCTTATGTTATGAATAAATGAATTTGTTGGAAATAATGGAGAACCGGTTAACCACTGATAGAAAATGTTTAAAAAGTGCGATACATAATTATATTTATGGTTCATTTAAATCATGTACTGAAGAAATCATTAAGGACGCAATTGTAGCTATTGCTTTTAATTTTAAAAAGACCGCTTCAATTAAAAAACAATCTGAAATGTAGTGATAGTTCATATTAAATTGGATATACTGAAATAGTAGTGAAAAATAAATAAATAAAACGGTTGGAACAAAGGTTCCAACCTAATTTAATTTCCTTTGAACACTTATTTATTGGTAGGTAAATAAAACTATCGAATTAAAATACAATGCAAATTTTAAGCGTATATGGTACCCTTCTTACGTTTGATTATAGCTTAATAAAACATGAGAAATATCGCAGGTATAAAACCCACCATTAGATACAATATTTTGAATAAATAAAGCAAATTCCTTCTAAAATACAAATACAAATAAAGCGCGAATAAGTAAGGTCAAACACAAAACAAAGCAGCGAACTGGTTTAAAAAAGAACAACGAATAAAACACGAACTCTCAAGTACTGCTCAACAAAGGCAACGTTTCTGTAATCACGAATAAAACCACCGAGTTTAAATAGAACTCTACTGAGATAGGGTTCCGTAATGTAAATGCATTCGGTATTTTTAGGATTTCTTTAGTAGCTGTGATTCGTATATTGTACGTTTCTTCAAAATGGTTCAATGGTGAATAGATTTTCGGTATTAATTTCAAAAGTGTAGACTTAATATTTTTGTGATAAGACGGAAGGAGGGAATGTCAATTCTGCATTTTCTTGAATATCTGTTAAAATATATTCATTTTTAAATTATTTTATTTATATTATATTATTCGTGTCTTCTTCTCAAAGTTAAAGCACCTTTTCGAAAGGGTAGTACAAGCAAAAAATGACGTGCATAAATGTATTTTCAAAATACCTAAATTATTATATAATTTTTGAATTGGAATTTGATTTTAATTCTTCGACACTAGAGCTCTTTAATTTTACGTCACATATTATGTACCTACTTAGCAATACTTTTTCCAGTTTGTAATTTCCCCTGGGTTAACCTCCTACTCTCTGTAAGTTATGAGAAAACTAGATATGACAGCCGAATATACACCAAATACTGCCATAGAGGCTTTGTTTTTTCATTAAAGTACGGAATACTTCAAACGTAAATAAAAATCGTAGGTATATGTTGCTTCTGTCCTTTAAAATACCGAATCAAAACACGCCATTACGAACTACCGGTTTAAGGGAATAACCAAATGTAAATCAAGAACGTGTATGGAATTTGCGAAGTACCGAATGTATAAGCTCAGCGAGTTTCAGACCGTCTCCGTTATTATAACTACGATAATTTGGAGAGAATACATAGGATACGATACAAATCTCAATAGAGCAATACAATAAAACTATTAATCCCAATTGGAACAACAATATTATAAAATAGCCTCATAGTAAATTAAATACGGTGCAATTAATACGTGGTCCTTTCTACAATTGTGATCTCTTAAAAACAGTCTCTTTAGAGTAACCTCTATACTAGTAATAAAATCGTAACACGGCCGTACATCAAATACTTTTTGGAAATTTCAATGTAGTAGGCTTTGTTATGGATATAGAGGTCAAAAGGTGTCTACTTCACAGAAATAGAGAAACCCACTCCTAAAACAATGCGGCTATAATTTTTAACCTCAGACGTAGGTTTTGTGAAGCGAAACGAAGGCTGTTACTTGTTTATAATAAACAAAATCTATACAGTGATTTAATTACGTCGTATGAGAGCTACCTACCTATTCCCTCTTTTCCATACTAATAACAATTTAAAGTTAGCAACTAAATTAAGAGGTCGTATTGACAGATTAGATAACATTTCAGATGGAATTTTTAGTCTGTCTAGGATATTCGTTATTGGCAGATTGGTTTTTACCCATCGATTGAACAATATAAACCATAAAATTAATGGCAAGTATAATGATACCTCATTGTTAACTAAGATTAATTCCCTCGTAAACATGACAGCGTCATCGTGAGAACAACCCGTTCTTCGAAGTGTCCTGCGAGGCTCATCGGAGCAGCAGGCTCATGACGTAGCGTGGCGTCTATAAGAAAAACTGATATATAAATAACTTCGCACGATGTGTCCTGCGCCAGTAATCACTATGGGGGTCAGTGGTGTGGTATGTGTTCTCGCGTTGGCGGGCGTCGCCTTTGCGTCCGTGAGGGATAATTCGATAGACGGGGCGGATCGCGTGGTGTTGGTCGCCCCGGTTCTTGCGCCTCCTAGGGGCTCCAGAACGCATGGTACAGACCGAGCGCGCCAGTTTCCTATCCTAGTAGTGCGGGCTCAACAGAATGTGCCAGAAAACGTAAGGGAACACGAAGCGAAGTCCTTGGGCGTCAACCAACAACCTATTTATGTGCAGGTAAGCAATTTAGAGATTAATAATTATTGTGATAACGTCCAGTGTTATATGAGACATTGGATATGGATATTTCAGATACGAAGTAAAATGTTTTGGCAAAAACGAATTTATCAAACTATAACGAAATATTGTTTACTTGTTTTAGAAGTTAGAAGACCAAGTGCCGAATAGCGCCGTCCAGCTCAACAGACAAAAGCGTCACCTGCATAAATTTTTAGGCTTAGGTGGGCTAGGCGGGGGGTTCTCTTTCGGTGGCGGATTGGGCTACGGTGGCGGCGGCGGATACGGTGGCGGCGGCGGATACGGAGGTGGTTATAGTGGTGGATATGGTGGCGGATATCAAGAACCTTCAAAGACAATTGTCGTTAAAGTCGTGAAAGATCATGGTAAGTACACGTTGAATTTTATTTAAATATTGTGAAATACGAAACACAATTCAAACAAATATACATGAAAGAAGGGCTTAGTTAGTAATTTTAATATAGAATATCGATTAAAGAAAGTTCAGAGAGTATATGCGTTTTATATATTATAAAAACAATATTAATATGAACAATATATTTTAGCATACTCTTATGGCAGATATTAAATACGTTTAAGCTACAAATTACGCCTATGTGATTACAAGAAAGCAAAATGTTATTTGTATGCACAGTGCTTATTACTCGAGTCACTATAAGTATTACGTTATGAATGTTTATTGCTATTTACTAATTTGGCTCTCATGTGTCTGATGTAAAGAATTATATTCCGAGGAACGATAACAATTTTGCACACAATTCAACGTTCATTATCTTTGAAATTAAACTCCGTGTATCACTGAATGATGAACGTATGAAACGAAAAATATTTCTGAATACAATCAAAGTAGGTATGAAACATTACAGTGTGCATGTTTGATTCAGATTTAACCGTTTTTTTATTTATTAATATTATATCATGTCTTGAAACAATTCTATCCCTTACATTCAAGTAACTCTAATTTATTTTTTACAACAAATAGTAATGATACGTAGTAGTTACGAAATATCAAAACTATTGAAGTATAAAATTCACATCGGTTTTCGAATTATTTACTACAATACACACACCACATACCACAGTGAATTATCGGGAAGTTTTAAGTGTAAATTTATTCTAGGACACCACGGTGGCGGTTACGGCGGTAACTACGGTGGCGGTTACGGCGGTAACTACGGTGGCGGTTACGGCGGCGGCTACGGTGGAGGT